>JAKTRP010000002.1:851752-1263090 GCA_030579735.1 Starmerella floricola | reverse complement strand
GGGGGGGGGGGGGGGGGGAGCGAGGACAAGGAGGGTGTTATGGGTGGTGACTCGCGTAGCCGCACCCCAATGTGAATAGGGTAACATGTGAACCGTAGGCACAAGACTGATTAGCCAGGTGCAGCGCCTCTTACTGCTGTTGGGAGGGAAGGCGCAAGCGCGTTAGACGGGAAGCGCGACGGAGCCTACGCCAATGCTGCGTTAAGAAATACTACAATACGTTAATATTGGTTAATAAATACAGGTGTGTGAGTGGGGAGCATGAAGAATGCCCCTATTCCCAATCAAAATTTAATTATCTTCGATTCGCCGTTTGGTCTCCTTTTTTTGTTTCTCGGTTGCTCCATCTGTCAATGTTTATACATAGCCGGTATGCTAGCCGCGTAGCAACAAGCTCACAAGTGGATTGTAAGAACATCATTACTTGCGAAGTGGCCGTTGCACATCGGGCACTTGCGCATCCGCGCAGAAAGACGCGACTGCACGCAGTCTGCGCACATCGTGTGGCCGCAAGTCGTCAAAGCCCGGTCTTTCCAGTTCTTCTGGCACACGGGACACATCGCTATTGATCTCAGCGTCTCAATCTGTTCCTGCACTTCATTCGCCTCGCCGAGACCCGATACTGCGCGCTGCGTATCGAGCTGGCGTTGCAATTTCTCAGCAGTCGTTTCGGCGGTGCGCCGTGCTATTATGGCGGCCGACTTCTCGGCCTCGCGCTGGGCAAGCTGCTCGCGAAGCTTTTCCTGAACGGACTTTGCTGACCCGAGTTGTGCATCCATGTCTTGCTTGGACCTTCGTATGCTGTCTATGTCGTGCTGACGCTGTTGCAACATGACTTCGGCCTGGGCAACTTGTTTCTGGAGCTTTGAAACTCGGCTCGTCAGTTTCTGTTCGAGAGTCTTTTGGTCGGCTATGACCTCGGCGGACTTCGACAGCGCCTGTTTTGTGCGTGCAAGCTCCTGCGTGAGGCCATCTCTTGTGCGCATGGCACCGATATACTTCTCATCAGACCGCACCTTAGCCGAGTTCAGCACCCCCAGTTTTTGCTCGACCACTGCTGACGCCTTCACCGCCGCTTTTGCCTTTGCCGTGGCACGCGCAAAGCCCTGCTCGAGGCCGCTTATTTCTTCGGTTAAAGCCTTGTTTTGACGAATTAGAGACAAGCATCGCTCGCGCAGCGACTCTGCATCGTCGGGAAGTTCGGAAGCTGCTGATGCGGCCGTGTCCACAGAGCTGCTGCTCGCATTAGGGCCCTCGGCCTTGCTTTTCGCTGCCTCAGCACCGTTTGTGCCATTCTGAGCAGCCTCCGAGAGCTCGGCAAGCTCCTTGAGTCTCGCCGCCTCATTCTTATACTCGGCACCCTCGGCCTTTAGCACATTCACCTCGCTGAGAAGCTCGTCACGAGCGCTGCGTATTCTCGCAACATCAGACTCTGCAGTAGCGCTGCGCCGCTCGAGCGAGGCAATAGTTCCTGCGTATTTTTCACGAGTCTGCATCTCGTACTCGGCCTGCCCGGCCTTGAGGTCTGCGATCTGCTGCTGCAGGCCCTGCGTCTCGACGAGCAGTTTCTGCGTCTCTGCGTAGGACTCCTTCAGCCGGATCTCGATGGACTGCGCATTCGCTGGAGACTGTGCAATTCGCTCTTCCAATTGGTTGATTTGGCGCTCGAGATCCTCGCGCTTCTTGTCCTCAGAACTCAAGAATTCTTGCAGTTTCGCGACCTCGCCCTCTGCAGCAGCTAGTTTCGACTGCGCCTCGAGCAGCGTTTTAGAGCTGACGGAGGCGTCGTCCTGGCCTGATGCTGCGCCACTGGATCCTCCGCCAGGAGGTGTGTTTGTACTCTCCGATCCATTCGTGGCGGAGTCGCCGGCCTTGCCCGACGTCATGAGCCTCGCGACAGTGGGGCTCGTGAGACGCTCGACTTGCTTAGCGGCCGTCACGTATTTCTCGGTGAGCTGCGCAAGTTCTGCCTTCAAGCCATCGTCTCCGTGCTCGGATGCTGCGAGCTGGGCTTGTAGCTCGTCACGCTCCCGTCTGTACGCGTTCATCTGGCGCAGGATGGCCTCCTTCTGAAACTGCTCAATTTCCTCGCTCGTTGCCGGACCACTGGCGTCGACGTTAGGCCGTTTCGCCTCCGGCACGGGGCCCCCATTTGGCCTCTTCCGGTCAGCTTCCATACAAAGTGATCGGTTAGTAACCAAAGTTCACACAACCCTTTTTCCCCCCCCCTTTCACAGCAGCAGCGAAAAAGCACTACCACCACGTAGAGCGAGAGCTGGGCCAGCACTAAGATAGGCAGAGAAGTAAACTAGCTACGTGGGTGTGCGTTTGCACACAAGCAATAAAGCGCTTAATTAACAGCTATGAATCCAAATTGATCATCCTGAGCTTTGTGTGTGCATGTGTAGCCCTGGCTTGAAAAATTAGAGAAATACAAAAAACAAGGGTACAACTATACATAGAGACCGGATATAACATTCAGGATATCTTCCAGTGGCCAGTGGCCCATTTCCCAGGTTTCAGTTCAGATCAGTTAAATAAAAAAGATGATTTTTAGAATTTATACTACCGCCATGCAGTATATAGATTAGAACTGGAGGGCCTGGCCCTTCTGCTTCTTCTCACCACCAAGCTCGAAGTGCTTAGTGCGCTTGAGCGAGAGCTGGCCCTTAGTCTTGCACTTGACGCACTCAAGACGGATAACGATCTTCTTGGTGGTCTTAGCCTTCTTGTGGAAGACGGGCTTCGTCTGACCACCGTAACCCTTCTGCTTACGGTCGTATCGTCGCTTACCCTGGGCGTATTCAGAGGCCTTGCCAGCCTTGTACTGAGTCACCTTGTGCTGGGTGTGACGACGGCATTCCTTGCCTTTGCAGTAAGTGCGGCGGGTCTTCGGGATGTTGACCATTGTCGATAACTATAGTCAGAACAAGGATTTCGCGATGTTACACAGCTTGACGAGGTAGGGGGAGTGGGACCGCCCCGGCGGCGGAGGGTCGTGCGTCGCACGAGTCTCCGTCACGTGTACGCTGAAAAATTTACTGAAGCCAGCCCCAGTCTGTGATTTCGTAAGCACAATCGCCTTAAGCGCTATGAGCCCTAGTGCCCTTGTTCGAGCACCGGCATTGGTCAGCAAGCAACCCAGCCACAGCAACGCCGCCGGTCGAAACGCCGGAGGGCCGCTGCTCCAGCAGTGGAGCCCCTGCCCTGCGGAAGCTAGCAGTCTCCGCCGCTGTGGCCGTTTGCCGTGTGAGGAACGGGGGTTTGTATGTACACATTGTGTAGTGTGTGGGTGGGCCGCGGGCCGCCGGTACTACTACCCACACACACTGGTTATTGCCGTTGCAGTGGCTGTTGATCCCGAATTCACAACAACATGGCAGCGAAGTTCTTCTTGATTCAGAACCGGCAGGGCAAAACGCGACTTGCGAAATATTGGGCACCATATACAGAGCCGGAAAGGAAGGAGATCCGCCGCGAGGTCCACCGCCTTCTGAACACGCGCGACCAGAAGTCTCAGGGCAACATTGTGGACTTCAATGGCCACGTTCTTGTGTACAGAAAGTACGCAGGGCTTTTCTGTTCGATGTGCATTGAGAAATCCGACAACGAGATGTTTTATTTGGAGGCGATCCACTTGTTTGTAGAGGTTCTGGATACATTCTTCGGCAGCGTTTGTGAGCTCGACATTGTTTTCCACTTCAGCAACGTCTACGCCGCCCTGGACGAGATGTTTCTCGCCGGTGAGCTCGAGGAAACGTCAAAGAAAGCGGTTCTTGGTCGCCTCGAGGAATTCGAGCGCCTGCAGACGTAGACGTTTGTGAACTAAATTGTTAACCCTTGCATGCGCTCAATGGCGCGAGTATTTATTCATTCATATTTATTAATTGACTGTGACGGCTTTTGAGTCTGCTTTTGAGCCTGCTTCTCGGCGAGCTTCGAAGCCAGCTTCTGGGCGAGCTTCTGAGCCAGCTTCTGAGCGAACTTCTAAGCCGCTACATAAGTGCAGGGCATGAACGTGCCCGACGCTGGGAATTGCCAGCTTCAAAACGGGACCTCAAATCCTACATGAGCTTAGCAGCTGCGCAGCAATACTTTTTATCAGAAACACAGTCAGAATTATTTGTTGTCCATTACAGTATATTATTTGTAGTCGAAGAACAGCTGCATGGGTGTGTGTGTGTGTGCGGCGGGACTACAAAGACCGTCCAAGGACGCTATCACGTGCGACGTGGTTTACGCGTCCACGAAGAGACCGTTTCATTTCGACCTCTATATACCAAAGAAGCCACGCGATTGCCACAGACGTATTGCGCAAGATGTCGAGCCAATACGAAGGGATCTACTTCAACCAATCGCGCGTGAGCGGTGAGGTGCGTATGAGCACGGACGGTCTGGGCTGGCGTGCGACGCAGAAACTGACGTCAGGCTCGTCGTCGAAGGTCTCGCAGCCATTTTTGCTGCCCGCGTCCGAGTTGCTGAGCGCGTCCTGGAGTCGCGGTGCCCACGACTATATGGTCCAGATCCAAACGCGTAGCGGTGCGATTGTGAGCTTAGACGGCTTCGAGGCCGACCAATTTGTGCCCCTGCAACGGTCGTTGAGCAGCAACCTCGACCTGCAGCTCGAGCACCGCGAGCACTCGCTGCGCGGCTGGAACTGGGGCAAGCTCGAGTTCGAGCGCAACGAGCTTGTGATGAACGTCGCGTCGAAGCCGGATTTCGAGGTGCCGTACGGAACCGTTGCGAGCTCGAACGTAGTGGGCAAGTCCGAGGTCGCCGTTGAACTCGAGCTTCCTACGCAAGGTGAGCGAACAACAACCGGTGACGAGGTCGTCGAGCTCAGGTTCTACGTGCCGGGCCTTGCTGGCGACGAAGACGAGCAGGGCGAGCCTGTGAACTCCGTGCAGGCCTTTCACGACCAGCTGCAGGAGCGTGCAGACATCGGCAGCGCAAGCGGCTCGGAAATCGCGCAGTTCACGCAGGTGCTGTTCACGACGCCGCGTGGCCGCTACGATATCCAGTTCTTCGAGGACTCGTTCCGCTTGCACGGCAAGACGTACGACTACAAGGTGCCCTACACGAGCCTGCAGCGCATTTTCGTGCTTGCGCGCTTGGATGAGCAGCACAACATGATTGTTTTGCAGCTCGATCCGCCGCTGCGCCAGGGTCAGACGCGGTACCCGTTTTTGGTCATGCAGTTCGCGCGTGAAGACGAGATCGAGGTCGAGCTCAACGTTGATGACGAGGAGTTCGACTCAAAGTACGCGGGTAAGCTCGAACGGCATTACGACTCCACGGCCCACCAAGTCGTGTCGTCTCTGCTCAAGGGCCTGTCTGACCGCAAGGTCACATACGCGGGATCCTTCAAATCGACGCGCAACTTGCCGGCCGTCAGTTGCTTGGTGAAGGCCGTTGAGGCTGCCATCTACCCGCTCGAAAAGGCGGCACTTCTCGTGTCGAAAACCCCCATGTACATTCCCTACACCGAGATCGCGCAGATCCGTTTCAGCCGAATGGCGACGGGCAACCGCACCTTCGACATGACGCTGCGTCTGAAGGGCGGCAGCGGCACGGGGAACCCGAGCGAGGTCCAGCTCACGAGCCTTCCGCGCGAAGACCAGCCCATTCTCGAACAGTACTTCGAGTCTAAAAACATTGTTACGAAAAATGACGCCGCCGAGGCTCGCAAGGCCCGGCTCGCGGATCTCGGCGAGGACATGGAAGACGAAGAGTCAGACGACGAGGACTTCGACGAGGAGCCGCCCTCAGACGAGGACGAAGAGGATGCTTCGGACTCTGACGCTGGAAGCGGTAGCGGCGACGGAGACTCGGATGACGACGAGGACGACGATGAGCCTGAAGCCGAGAGCTTCGATGAGTCTGAAGTGCTGGATACTGGCGACTCAAAATTGCAGCCGAAGAGCGACCGCAAGCGCAGAAGAAACTAGTTTAATTTATGTCATGTCATATACTCGTATGTATTCTAATATCGATTTATTATTGCCGTGAGTCTCGACTTATTATTACCTGCTATTAGAGCTACGTGCCTTTCATGTCTACGCACACATGTTAACCATGAAGTGATGGATATGCTCTTTAGGGTATGCTGCCTGATTGCCCTGCACATTCACTCGGGTGGTGCCACGAACGCGTGGGAGTAATACTTAGTTGAACAAGCGTTCGTGCAATTTTATGTGCGTTCAGCATGGACGTCAGTACGACTGTTTTCTTGGGCGTTAGCGATTTCTGCTTGCGCGTCCCGTCGCCTCCTCAATTCGTAGGACTTTTGTTCGGACACGGCAATGAAGTCACCGAGAGCTGTGAGTTCGTATCCACGGATTTGTTGGCTGCCGAGATCGCAAGTGGGGAGCGGCTCGAGCTGATGCGCTCCGTGAATGGCGCAATTAGCGTAGTTGGGGCTGTGGCCGTGGGCTACGGCCTCGAGCCGAGCCATGCAATTCAGGCCATTGGACAGGCCGCCGTGCACGAGTACTTGATGCTCATTGACCTTGCCAAGCAGGAAGTACCCATCTGCAAAGCATTTCGGTGTATCCCGTCTGCTGGAAACGCCAAGGACGGTGCGCAGTGGACCCCAATAGAGATAAAGCTCGTCTCGGACGAGGCGACAAGCGTTGCCGTATCCGACGCTTTAACTACGCACGGGTCGTCGGACACGACCTATGCAAAACGTATACTCCGAGACAAGATAATAGAGCTTCAAAAGAGGCTTGTTTCAAGCTCTGACGAGGCCGAGCGCGCATCGATCATCCAGAAATATGGCCAGCTCATGAAAACCGCGCTTGGGAAGGGCCAGATGGGCGAGTCTCCATCGACTGATGAAAATAGTGGATCTCCTGACGAAATTGTGCAGAACGAACAAATGGCCTACGAGCTCATGGCTCGAGTCATCCAGAAATCGGACGACCGACATAGAGCAGCTGTTTCCGCGCACAATGCTGGAACGGCTATGACTGATAGCTATCACCATCACACATATGTATAATAACTAATTAAATAAAAAATTCGGAAACAGGGAAACAGATATGAAGAAATGAGAAGAGGGGCATGCATCACGGCCAGATCGTGTTTCGGGATCGTGTTTCGGGCTCGTATTTCGAGATAGTGTTTTGTGCTAAGGTGGATGGTAATGTCGAGTAACTGCCCGGATCTGTTGCTACCGTTCGATATGTTGCCGTTTCAAAAGTTGAACTCGCCGCGGAACGTGCTCAAGGTTACACCCTCCTTCAGCTTTTCAATGAGGTCTCGGCGGTCCATCGCGAAAAAGACACGCCTCAGTGTATCTAGCAGGTTGCTGCTCCGCTCAAAGTCGATCGGAGCGCCCTCCTCTGTTTCGTGCAGCGCGATAGCACTGAACAGATGGTCTGCCGCTTCCTTATAACACCCGATGTTCACGCACGAGACGGCCAAATTGTAGCGAGCACGCACGAACGAGGGCCGCATCTCGAGTGCTTTTGTGTAAGCATCGATCGCCTCTTCAGGCCGCGACGCGTTTGCAAGAGTCGCACCCAACCGGTTCCATAGTGCGGCATCATTCGGCCGCACACTGAGGGCCGAGCTGAAGCAATCAATTGCCTTGTCGAAATCCCCATTGCGGTAGCATAGCACACCGAGCCCAACTTGGACTTCCGGGTCCATGCCGTGCGTCGGCGTGCGCTGGGCGGCCTTCAAAAACATGCTCATCACCCGCACTTTGAGCTGGTCTCTTGAGGGATGCTCAGTGCCGGGCACGAGCTCGGCAATATCGGGGTACTTGGCTGCGATCCATTTCTCCAAGATCTGCAGCGCCGCTGCGTCGTAGCCCTCGTTGACGTACGAGATCGCCAAATTCAACAGCGCCTGGTCGTGACGGGGATTCAACAACGTTGCGCGCTCGAGCGCAAGAATGGCCTTTCCTTCTACTTCATTTTGCGCCTGAGCAGTACCAAGACGAGCCCACGCTTCTATATGGCCTTGGTCTCGTCGAACGGCCTCTTCAAAGCAAAGCACGGCTGAGCTGAGCTTGGCGCCGTTGTCCATCATGTACACGCCCAGCGAGAATGGGTCGTCCTCATCTTTGAATTCGTTCTCTTTCGTGAACTCATAAAACGCGCTGCTGCCGATAAACCGGTCGCGGTTCACTTCCGGCGCCGAGGGGTCCTGGTTGATCTCATCCCAAAGCTTATCCCAGTTAGGCGGGAACGTATTGTCGAAAATATCAGCATTCACGTTGGTGTTATCGTAGATCATCTCTTCGTTCGCGTCTGATTGGCCCTCAGCCATGGTGCTCGCAACGCCAGTGTCCATAACCGTCTCTTCAACGCCGCCATTGGCCGTGGCCGTAGCTGCCTCTTCAGGGGGCGTGGCACTCTTTTCGATGCGCTCGAATTCTTCCTCCCACTTTGAGGAATCAGTATGCTGTTGTTGCTGCTGTGCGCCCGTGGGCTGCTGTTGCATCTGGGGATACTGGCCAGTGTTCATCATGAATCCTCTGTTCATGCCCATGCCAATTCCTCCTCCCATCGACGTTCCCATAGGCGAGAACATGGGCGTCATCGATGCCTGAGAGGGGCCCGCTCCACCCGCGGGAGCGAGCTGTGAGTTGCCGTGGAACTCGGCTGCCCAATTCCCAGAGTGTACAGGCCCTATATTGGCCGTGGGCTGGCCGGCAGCGAACTCGTTGGCCCAATTGCGCTCTCCAGCGAAGCTCGGCCCAGCACCAGCCATAGGCCGGCTTGTTTCGAACCCGGCCGGGCTCGGAACTTCCCTTCTAAGATCGTCAAAGCGGAACGAGTCGGGCCTGTCCCCCTTTTGCATTGACTCATAGAGCTGCCGGTCATGCTGCGAAAGCTGTCGGAATTCCGAGCCACGCAGACTGCCGCCTTGCGAGCCCTGCTGTGAAGCCTGGTGCTCGCGCTGTAGCGACCTATCTGCGCTCATGTACTTGTTCATCTGGGCCAACGGGTTCGAGCCCGCTCCACACGATGCGGAATCTCCAAGAATCGACATCTATTTCTATGCGAGGATTGTTCCTTTTTTCAAGTCCTGTTTATGTACAAGCAAATCGTTAGAAATAGGTTTGAACCCGGATGTGTGTGTGTGTGTGTGTGTGTGTGTGTGTACGTGCAGTCGTCGTGGGTAGTCCACTGCCGATTATGATTCAAGCCGGCGGGGGGAGGAGGGGTTGAGGACGGATCACGAGAGCGCCGGCCGATACCGAGTGGCGTGTGGAGGCGATACGGTCGAGGTCTGCGACAAGATACCCCAGCCCAGATACTGAAGCCTCGGGTAAACCAGCGCTTTTCATAGCTCTTAGGATGCGAGAGAGAGGAGGGGAGGCATGGTGTGCCCGTGGCGTAGATGTGTCATTCTGTCATTCCGGTGGGAACAATACTGTGATTTAAAGCGAGACAATCGTAAGTTTTTAGCTAAAAAATTAAGGTCATAGAACGGGAATCTTCTACCGTATTCTGCTTACGCTAAAGGCGCGACTCTTGAAGCATAGTGGAGCGTAGTAAGTGCAAGCGAACCTGCGGCCGCCCCTAACCTGGTTCGTATTAGACTGACTCGAACCGTACGTTCGACACCAGAAGACTGGTAGCTGAGTAGCAGGTCTCCAGCTTTCCAGGCCGAAACATAAAGCTGCACATATGGAGTACTATCGGTCTTTAGATGCTTCCACTCTCGACCCTGATTTCCCCACGGTCTTCGAGCTTCTAGCCTCGCGACAGCTCGCCGATCTTATAAATCCCTATGTGCGCTACATTCTTGTGCACTATGCACAGTCGCACCCACAGTACTTGATAAGGCTTGTTAACACGTACGACGAGCTGTTTGTGGTGGTTTTTGGTCTTGTAGAGTACCTGCATCTGAACCATTGGAACTCGTCCTTTGTAGAGAAGTTCTATGGATTGAAACGCACAAACCGGCTCCCCGTGATTGCGCCGCGCACACGAAGAGCCGTCGGGTCCAAGGTAGACCCCCTGAGAAGACTAACGAAAAAGCAGGTCTGGGGGTCCGTTGCATTTGCTGTTCTGTTGCCGTATATGAAAGAAAAAGCTCAAGTCCGCTACGAAAAGCTCCAGGGTAGGTACGCATTCCGTAGCCTAGAGGATGACCGTCCCACGGATGATGCGCCGCTCCTCGATCATTGGAAATACCAAGCAGATATTGCTTTTATGAAATGGTATCCTCGACTCGCATTTGCTGAGCAGGCAGTCGACGTGGTATTCATAGCATTTTATTTATTCAAGGGAAGCGGGCCCTCTTCCCTAACGGACTACGCGCTCAATATGCGGTATTCGAGGTTGTCCGACTGGGACAACCAATCGCATGAACTCAGTCTGAGCAGAGGCCGTTTCAAGCGGCTAAAACAGGCATTTGGTGCCATTGGGTACGTGCTTCCAGCCACGCTCTTCACTCTGAAGTTTTTGGAGTGGTGGAACTCCAGCGAATTTGTTTCCCGTTTGAGCTCCTCAGGTCCGGAGCTGCCTCCACCGGCACAGGGAAGAAAGGAGCCGCTTCCTGCTCCGCCAGATGCCAAAACTAGCAGTATAAACCCTGGATCGGAAGACGTTCCGGAAGACGGCTCGATATACGGTGCGAAAGAGAAATCTGCTGGGTCTGTAGCTCCTCAGCTCCACCCAAAGAAATGGTCTGGATGCCCAATTTGCTTGAGGGCCGAGCCAGAAAATCCCGCGGTCCTGGAAACAGGAATCATTTACTGCTACAAATGCATATGGGACTATTTGATCGACCTTGATCCTAACGTCACTCCCAAATGCCCGGCAACGAACATCGAGCTCCTCCAATCATATTGGAGTGCGGATACAAAGCAATGGACGATAGGCGGAATTCGACGTTTAATGGTATAGAAGTGACCGATGCACTTCAGCGGAGTCCAGCTCACGCTAGCTTTCCATTTAAATTTAACAACTATAGGGTTGAAATCTATTTGTAACGCGTAAGTCCATACTTTCGATTTATGCCCCCTCGGAATAGTCAATACCACTTTTTTTACTAAACAGGTCAACGCGGGCCTGCTACCCCGGTCCTCTTCATCTCTACGAGGCTGAGCTCTTCAAGACTAGCGATCTCCGAGATGCGATTTCAAGCCGTTATGTTGAATATACATACATCATAGACATGCATAAACCGTACCTGTACCCTAGAAAATTGTTCAGAAGAGCGGGAGACGGTCGAGATGGATGGGGCAGGGTATAGCACGCATGAGGGCACGCCCCTCAGCGCTCAGAGCCTTAAATTATATTCTGCGATATTTACTCTAGCACCAGTAAGCTGCCGAAGCCGTCATGAGTGGTACGGCTGCTTCCTAAAGGTGAAAGCTGACCTGTCCATAGCTGTTACTCGAGCGCGCACCCATACACGCGTGGTGTGCAATAACCACACATGGAACCCACACAGAGTCACCTAAACGTGGCTACGCGCCCTATATGCGGCTGGGTGAGGCGGCGAAGTCCACCCTTGCCTTTCTTACACATCAACCAGGGTAGAGTTTTCGAGGTCCGACGAGTACAGAACTATATTTATACTCCGCAAGCATACCGTGACACGATCACATTCCGCGATCATGTCCTGCTTTCTCAATCTAGTCGCGGCCGCATTGCTCGGAACATCGGTTGTTGCTGATGCCTCGGTAGATGTCCCGGCGGGTATGGTACGCTTTCCCATGGAACGACTTGGCTCGACCCGCCTTTCGCGCAGAGCTTCTGAGGGCGCCGTAGACGGGATTATCTCAAACATGAAATCGTACTACGCACTTCGTTGCGCAGTCGGTACTCCGGCGCAGGATTTGCGCCTCGTTTTGGACACAGGATCCAGCGACTTTTGGGTGATGAGCCCCGACACAGAGGAGTGTAAGGCCGGCAAGTGCCAACAGGGATCAATTTTTGATACTAGCAAGTCGAAATCCTTCCACAACAATGGGACCCAATTCCGCCAACAGTATGCTGACTCGACATCCGCGAGCGGCACCTGGGCGCAAGATGTCTTCACAATGGGCGACGTGAAGATCGACAATTTCAACTTTGCAGTGGCGTCGCACGCGAACTCTTCCCAAACCGTGGCAGGAATTGGACTCGCCAAGGGTGAAACCCCCTACGTTTTGCAGGAGATCTCGACTCCATACGAGAACCTTCCCATGCAGCTGAAGTCGAGCGGCTATATCTCTCACGTTGCTTATTCGCTGTATTTGGATAACTATTCGGACGGAGTTGGCCACGTTTTATTCGGAGGTGTCAACAAGGGCGCGTACGAGGGCGATCTTTACGTGTTCCCCTTGGTTCCCGTGGATACCGATGAGATTGACCGCCTAGCGATCAAGCTTGATAGCATATATCTGATGGACGACAATGGAGACCAGCAAATGGTTGCGAGCACTTCATTCCCCGTCGTTTTCGACTCAGGCTCGACCATCAGTTCTTTCCCAGTGAGCGTGATCGACCCGATCATGACCAGCATCGGCGCTGAGTACTACGAGGGCATGTATCTCATTGAGTGCGACGCTTTGGAAAACAACCACGGTGGCATCGGCTTCACCTTTGGCAATGTCGAGTACGTCATCAACTTCAGAGATCTTCTCGTTGAATTGGCGGAGGGGCAAGGCGTCAGAGTCTGTGCTCCTGGCTTCATCCCAGGTGGATCGATACCTTTGTTCGGAGATAACATCATCCGCGCTCTGTACGTTGTCTACGATCTTGAAAATAAGGAACTGGGAATTGCGAAGGCCAACACTGCTTCCTCGATCTCGACCGACTATGAAACTATTGGCTCTTCTATCCCAGGAACAAGGGCCCCTGGATACAGCAACACCGATGTCGCATGGTCAATTGACTCATATCCTATCACTTTGTTCAGCAATTCTGCTCAGCAGGTAAGCTTCTCCCTGAGTAGCGACGTCAGCGAGTCTATCGGCTTCACGACTTCGGGATCCTTCGCAGGCTCGGCTACGAGGGCATCGTCGGCACAAAACGATGTCAGCGTGACGGTTGGAGGTAAGGACTCGAGCTCCGGGTTGGCCTCTCCTTACGGCGGCTTTGGTTCAGGAACAGCCAAGGAGGTCCGTACCACTGGCGGTGTCGTGGGTGCTGGTGGCAACAACAACAACAACAACAACAACCAGGGAAGTGGCAGCAGCAGCGGTCAAGCTGCAGCGGCTACCAATTCTGGAGCCTCGTCCTCAGCTTCTTCTTCTTCGTCTTCGTCATCTTCTCACAAGTCCAAAAATATTGGTTCGAAGAATGCTGGTGCACTTGGAGGCCTTTTGGCCGGTGCTGCTGGCCTCTTCTTAATGCTTATCTAGGCTTTTTATACAATTACTGAGGCATGCTGAATAGCGTTCTTATTGTTCCGTTTCATACATAGACACGAAGTTTGTGCAGATGAAATTTAGTCACACCACACAGTGCTAGGGCAGTACCAGTTCTCAGCAGAGCGCGCGTGCTCTTGTGGAAGAAAAAAAGGAAATACAAGAAGAAGGACACCAGGTAGTCTGTAGAACAACACGCTTTATGTTGAGAGCCCACGTAAACAACCTAGTCCCGGCTTCTGGCGAGCTCAACATAGTGGCTCCAATTAGATGCCTGAAGTATGAACAACGAAGATACAACGACTGACAGTAGTGCCACATTGAAACCACACCAAATCCCGACTAGACCCAGTTGAAGTGGGCCGAAGCAGAGAAACAGGCCCGCGGGTACGCCGAGCAAGTAATAGCTAGCCAGGTTAATATAGCCGCCAATTTTCTGACGCCCTTGTCCTCGTAAAATGCTAGCCAATACAGCACCCACAGAGTCCAATAAATGCATTGCTGCACACAATGGGATGTACGATGCCGCGTGCTCAATCACACTAGGGTCACTGCTAAACGCATTCGAGAACTGGTACCGCAAGACGTAGATCAATGCGGCATCACAAAGCCCAATAACAGCACCAACTATAACAGCAACTTTGGCGGCAAGTTTTGCTGCAGAAGGGAGCCCAGCACCAATAAAATTTGCGACTCGGGTTGAGGCCGCACAGCCCACAGCGAATGGGATCTCATAAGCGAGCGAAGTGATAGAGGACATGATCGTTTGTGTTGCAAGCTCGCTTGTGCCAAGGTATGATGACGCGAGCGTCATAACCTCGTATGCGAGAAACTCAGACTCTACCATAATCAGACCAGGGATGGCGAGTCTAACAAGCGGGCTCCATCCAGAAAATACTTTCCAAGTGAATCCATTCCAGCATTGTTTCCCGTCAACAAATACTACGTAAAGGAGCATGAGTACTGCGAGGAGCGTGTCCGTGATAGCAACCGCCAATGGCGCGCCAATGAACCCAAGACCGATGTGCTTGTTCCACACCAGCACATATGTCAACAGGATATTCAGCGGCGCACATACCACTAAGACCATAGTTGATGCGTGGAAGATATTCTGCGCCTGCAAAAACCGTTTTCCGCACTCGAACAAAGTGTACCCAGGGAGCGCAAAGATCGTCATGCGCAGGTACTTCGTGGCATACATGATCAGCTCTTCCGTATCACCTTCCTCGTCAGCTACAATGTACGGAAGGAAAAGATCTGCTCTGTACCACAATGCAACTACAGGTAGGAGTCCAACCAGAACGACGAGAACTCCTTTTTGGAAGTACAGTCCAACTAGATCAGGTCTCCCAGCGCCATAGGCTTGCGAGCAGAGAGTATCCAAGCATGTGGACATACCTTGGATGAATGCAATGCCAGTGATGCTCGCAGTCATGGCACCCAGAGAGCACGCAGCAAGCTGCAGCTTTCCCAGATGGCCGACACTGAATAATGATGACATTATTAGGGAATACTGGAGGAAGAAAGTGACCGCCAATGGGAGTGAGTTCGTCAGAATGGTGTGTAGCTCAATGCCGAACGTGGTCTCGAGCTTACCCTGCGCGACTAAATCCCTCCATTCTGGCCCACTGTTCTCTTCGGTTGAGCCATATCCTGCACCATTTTGGTGGAGTTCTGTGGCCCGGGCGTGATCAAGTAGCTCTTGACGCTCCCGTTGAATTCTTTGAGATTCTGAAGGAGCAAAAATTCCTTCTTCCAGAATCGCACCATCAACATCGTCATCAAATCCATCGTTATCGGTGCTCCCTTCGGTTACGTTTGAGCGCAAGGCGGAAGGATTAGGCTCATCAAGGTGGTCCGAGAAAACTAGCGATCTTGCCTGCTCCCTTTCACGTTTTGAAAGAGGAAGCTGGAACCCCTGACGACCCAGGGAACCAACAAAGCTGCCGACTCGCTGGTGCTGTGGGTGATGTTTACCAGGGGTGCTTCCTCTCGGTGGCCTCACTTCCAGAGGATTTGGCGTATTTGACATGTTAATAGAGGCCCCAGTCTGATGGACAGTTCACTTTCAGCCCAACTGTGATGTAGTGTACGCCCGTGTCTTGACTTCTGGCTTATCAGGCCAGGGTGAGGTGATTTCAGGCCACCCCTGGGAAAGGGTATGTCTATGTGACAGCCCAGAAAACGTGCCTCTTGCTAATAATACGTGTGTGCATCACACACATACGCGTGTATTTGTCGCTACTGCCTGCGGAGTCATAATTATTGTTATTTTTTACCATACTAACAACACAGTGTTTATTAGTTTGATACATAAACCATATGAAAATACTGCTATGCAACGTTAACGTTAGCCAAGAGGCGGTGCGCTGTTGCGTACTGTCCTGCTACCCAGCCTGTAACTGCGGGCTGACGTAGTAGATTCGAAAGCGATAAAGCCGAGAGCGTCGCGACTCCAGCAATGGTTGCTACCCACATCTTTTTGCCTCTGAGTTTCGTGCCGAACACTTGCGCGGCCCCACCCAGCGTATGCATACTGAATAATGTGATCAAGGATCCCAAGGATATACTTGTTTGTGCCCTGTAGTTCTGTAAGGCATGCGTGACGTACTCGAGAGATATTAATGACGAGTCGCCGAGTTTAAGAAGCGGACCGTACCTCATCGAAAGGAAATGCCATGCGAATGCAACTGTCAGAGCTAGCCCATAGATAGCTGTTTTGGAAGGCTTGCCGAAGTTTATGCGCCCGTAATCATAGTATTGTTTGTATATGCGGTAAGCATGCAACGTAATTCCTGAAACGATGTGCACGCCAAATGAGCCGTACACGAGCAACATCTCCCCAGAGCCTGACTGATATACGGATCGGCTCGCCATGAAAGCCGTGTTTGCAAGGTCTATAGAAAATGCGGGCAAAACAATTGTGCTTGTTAAGTGCAAGCCAGCAAACGCTGCTATTCCATAAGCAGAGTAGCGCTGAGCACTCTTCAAGAACCGGGGGAATTTTGCCTGTGTATAGGATTTGGGAATCCCAGGTGTATTCGATGGCTCTGGCTCGGGCGGAATGGCGTTAAGCGCCATCACAAATAACTAGCACCTAATTGGAGGAGGGTTTGGTCCTTTGACGATGATAGTCTGTCTCTAGGTTGTGTGGTGTGGTACTGTAAGGAAAGGTAGGAGGCAGGGTGGGGGGCCCTTGAGAGTTGTGTGGGCTGGATGACAAAGGCGGGTGTTTCCCACACAGTGTGACGTGAGGTCGTGCTGCAACTACTGTGGAGCGTGGAGTGAAAAAGGTGACAAGGCAGCAGGTCTGTAAAGCGACAGGAAGAAGCTAGCGGCCCCCATATACACAAAAAACTATTTCTGTGCAGTTAACTCGTTCCAATAGACAAGTGCGCTTTGAACAGCGGGAATTTTCGGATGGACGTGTACGACGCTGAGCTCGAGAAGGTAACGGATGCTTTACAAACACTTCCTCGAAAACTAAGCGAGTCTAATGTACGTATGCTCGGGAACTTGAACCACTTTGAAACCTTCGATGAAGACGAGATTGCGAAGTTTAAAACCGGCAAGCGACTGAGCCTTTCCGGATCGATCGTAGTCCTCGACCTCGATTTTTCAAGCGCCAACGAGGTTCATAATGCAAGCGTTACGCTATCACACGAGGCAAGCTCGGAGTCGCCAAACTCGGCGATGGCGCCGGTGAATAATCCAAGCGGGCACATCCTACGTGCCTTGAACGAGCCTCGACTCGATGTATTTGTGAATATGCTTTCGTACCTCAGTAGGTGTGACCGCTTCTCCACGAAAAGTGTTGACTGCTTCAGAGGGTTGGATCTCATTTCAGAGTCAATTCATTGGTATGTGGAGAAAACCGGTACTCAGGAATTCGGCAAACTCGTAGTCAATCCACCGAAACGTCTCGGCTTGGGGCTAATGTACAACGAACTCTATAGAGGGCCTAACTACGCGTATCTCGACGTCGTTCCAGGATCGAGGCCCGAGTACTGCCTGAGAAACTTCACAAGGATTGAGGATTGGCTCGACACAGAAGCAAAAACGTGGAAAGAGAATTTGCCAGCACCAGAATATGAGGCACGCGCTGAACTTGTGTTGACTTTAGACCCGCCCATCGTGATTAGCGATGCCATAGCGTCAGACTTGAATGCCGTTGTGAGTAGCCAGTCACCCAAATTGAATGCGCGGACTTCGAGTGCCTCATTTACAGTGCAGCGTCACCCTAGGTTCGCTTCTCAATCCTCAACAAACGACGACTTTGACGTTTTCTATGGGAACATGCTGCCTTTTCAGCTTGTGGAGGTGTCGCAAATACCCATTTCCGGTCCGGCACAGATCCCTGCCGTATTAAAAGTGTTGCGCAGTCATAGCCTGGCCCTGTCATTGGTAGAGTCTCTCCTCAGTGGACCTGAGCCCGCCTGGACTAATGAGGCCATCGATCTGAACATTGCGGATGCACTTGCATTGAAAGAACAGCCAGTTCACCGTAAGCGTATCCCTCTCTCCGTTTCCTTGAGCACCATTGATGATGAGGTCCTTGCGGTCGACCTGTCTTGGATAATAACGGACCAGCAAATTCAAATTATACTGAACGGCGATGCAGGCCCTCCTACTATTCAATTGAAGCCAGAAGCTCCCAGCAGAATGAACACGCAGGATTTAGAACGGCTGATTGGCCGAGGAAACCTCGCACTGGCGACATCTTATGCCGTCTCGAGCTTAGGAAAGCTACAGCGCCGAAGTACCCTTAAGGCACCGTGAATTAGAGGGACCATGAGAAAGGGTTGGGAAAATGACGCTGCTGGTTAAGCATTGCATTGGCATTGCACTGTATAAAAAGCCACTGCTGAGAGAGCTTACTCATCTGAACCCGCTTACACCAGTCACATAGACTTTTGAGGGTCTACTCTGTTATTGACTACAGACTTGTTGCCTAGTCTGGGCTTTACTGCAACATGAGTTTCATGTCAATGCTTCAGATGGCTAAAGGGAAGGACCCGCCGCCTGAGCCAGACAGGAAACCGAACATCGAAGAGAGACACTCTCAGCAAAGCGCCACGAGGCCCACAAAGCCAGCGAAGCCCGCAAATCTGGCAAAGCCCGAACCAGCTCTTGCAGGATCGCGCAATTCGAAACCCGATCCATACAGCCTTTACGAACGGTCGTCCCAAAAATCGGTGAGACCCACAGCGTCCGCCGTGGGCTCGACTGCAAAACATACTATTAGGCCTCAACCGTTAAATGGGGTAAAAGCAACGGCGCACACGAAAAGCGCGGCGCAGAAGCCCAGCCAGAGAATGCCCCCACCAGGCACAGGAGCAGGAAACGCAAGCCATGTGCCGAACAAGACGAACCGGCCGAACACGACAACCAAGACGGCAGCACCACCGAGCGCCTCGTTGGGCAGTGGTGGCCCAGTTGCTGGCAGTAACATTCCTCCGAAGAAGAAGCTATCATTTAAAGACATGATGAAACAGGCTTCTTCTATCGATAAAAGCAAGTTGGAGCTGAAGCTGCGGGTCGCGAACAAAAGTAGACAGGAAAGGCTGCCTCGTGGTAGCGAGAGCAGGCCTCAAAGGTCGCAAAGCCCGGAAAAGGAGTACTTTGAGAGAAAATCTAATACGCCTACTCCTCCAGCGGCTATGAAACACGGAGCCGCTGTAAAAAGACCCACCAGATGCGAGCCTGCTCCTGTTGCTCGGCCGTCCCCTGAGCTTCTAGAGGCTCTTGAAAGAAAGAAACATCTGGAAAAGCTCAGGAAACGGCGCTATGAAGACTCGGATGAAGAAGAGCTCGATGATTTTGTGGTCGATGAAGAAGAAGAGGAGCAGTACGGACGTCCATCGGGGCCTAGCAAGCACAGCGAGGAAATCTGGGCGCTTTTCAATCGCAAACCTCGGACTGCCTATGCGGACGAATACAGTGATGATGACATGGAAGCGCGAGGAGCTGACATTCTAGCCGAAGAGCGGAGGAGTGCAGCTACCGCTAGACGTGAGGATCTTGAAGAAGAACGCCGACTAGAGGAGTTGGCTCAGAAAAAAAAGGCGAGACGGATTAAATAATTTCTGTGGCGTGATTTCGTAGGCATATATTTATTACTATTTATTGGAACAACCTTATCTTAAGAAACCTCCTCCGAATCAAAGCAGGCTGCTTGATCGAGGGTGCTTTACCAAGGGTGCTTTATCAAGTGGCGCGTAAGCCTACAGCTCGGATTCTGAAATTTCGTCAACATCAAGGTCGGAAAATGAATGGTGAGACTCGGGGCTATCTGCCAATTCTGACGAAGCCACTCCTGTGGGGTGGCTTTGTAGCCCCATCTTATTTGGCCTTGCAGAAATGGGAGAAGCGATTGGCTGCTGCTGTTGAAGTCTGAGTGCTTTAGACGTGTTGATCTTCACGGTCCTCACATTCTTATCAGGCGGAGGCAAAAGGGGTTTGGCCTCAAGGAATTCTATATCACTATCCTCATCATCTCCATTTTCCTCGACTCGCTGCAGGGCCTCTTCAGGACCTAGCACGTCACGCTGTGGGGCGAGCTCGTGGCCAATTATATCCTGCGAGTCTTCAGGTTCAGGTCGGTTTCCATCGACAGCGGTCTCCGTGTTCTGATCCGGTTCACTATGATAGGAGGGGTTCATTTTCTCGACGCGGTCCCAAATTTGAACTCCTAGAATGAATTTCCGCCATAAGTTAAGAATACGCAAGCGTTCTGACCTCTCCGCTTGCTCCTGCTCGAGCTCCCGCAGCCCAAGAATGACCTCTCGCATAGCCTCTGCGTGACCCACTGCTACAAGGACTCCGAACATCCGCGATTGGGGGCCATTTTTACCAAAATCCACTCCAGTTACTACATTAGCGAAGTCTATTTTCAACATTTTTGCTGCCGTTGTACCCAGCTTGCTTTTGATGTAGAGCGCACCTCTGGGAATCATGGAACTTGTGAACACATCGATTGTTCGGTATTGCGACTTGGGAATCACACCGTCGGGACCAACTGGAGGGGGCACATAAGCTTCTGTTTGTTCAAAAGAATACAGACCCACAGAGTCGGTCTCCCCTGTCATCCGGTTCTTCACATTTCTTCTAGCGAGGGGCTGAGCTCCGACTTTTATAGAGCGGCCGCGCTTGTACCATGATTGACTAGACCGCACATTTTCCACATCGTCACGTCGATAAATGTATGCTGTTGATCCACTGCTAGCAGCTGTGCTCTGCGGCTTAGCCCGAGACTTCGAGTTGGCTGATATAACCCCACAAGGAGTAGAGCCGGGTTTTATGATCTCGTTGCTTCTTAGATGGTCTGCTAACGCATAAAAGGGGTGCCCGACGAAATCCTGCACTCGCGTAGGGATACCCTCCATTCTAGGATACCTAGAAAGCTCCATTATTTCGTCTTTGTCCAATGATGTAAGGTGCCGTGAGGTATACACTCCCAAAAACTTGTCGAGCCAACCCGAGCTCTCGAAATGCGGCAGACGCTTTTTCCTAGTACGCGAGTTGAACTCTTTGGCATACCTACGCGTGACGTCCCGACAACTGTTTTCCTCATCTAGGGCAATGCAGTACCGCATTATGTTCATACGATCCGACTGCGGCGGCTCTAATTTGAGTTTCACCTTCGTGCGGGTAGGAAGCCGTACTGTGGATGTGACCGGATCTACAGACATCCACTTGCTTGTGTGTTCATCCCACACCTCGGCCCAAAAGATCGGATAGTTTGACTGACCAAGCGCATTAGACTTCTCCGATGTCAAAGACGTATCAGCACCAAGATTATCTGGGGGCTGAAAAGAGCACACGAGGCGAACTCTCAAGCCAATTGCGCGTAGAAGAGCCACAAATCCCTGGCCCATGAGGTCCAGCGATCCCTCGAGACTGAGAAGCTGCGATGTGTACTCTGGAAGGTCACCGGACTCACCAAATACATTTCCAGACCTAGATTCCTGGTTGCAGGCGAGCCCAGGACGAGTCACACTAAAGTGGTGCTGCCAAATCTCCATTGCATGGCGAATCCCGTCTACAAATTGCCGCGACTTAAGAAACGATGTAAGGTGAGGCGGGGCAAAAATTTCGGAAAGAACTGACTGCGGGATAAGATTTTTCAGTTGTGGGCTGCTCAAAAGAACCGAGGACGTAAGGTATTTATTCCGCATTCGCGCATGATACATCCAGGCGATCAAGGACAGCTTGTGCAACGCAAGCCGCTGCGGTTTGCGGAGTCCCTTCGACTTGCCCCGACGAGAAAGGTGCGCAGCCTGTCTTTCGCTCAGCGAAACAATGACGTCGTCATTTGTCAAAGCCACCTCGTCATCCTCTTGTGGCACCGGCGTACCACTGTCTAGCTCTACGTCTTCAAACTCGTCTGAGTCGAGGCCAGAATTGCTATCAGAGTCGTACGCATTCAATTGACCAGTTTGTGGTGGTGGCGTTGGCGAGAGACGTATACTTTCTGGTGGTGGGGAGGGACTTGAAATAAGTGGACCTTGTTGAGCAGGCCCTTCGTCCTTCTTCTTCTTTCTCGCTTGCTGTCGCTTTTCATCCCGCTTATAGTCTCGGACCATGTCAATGTATTCTCCGTTCACTAGCGGAGATGGGCTCGCGTTATTTGTGGCCCTTTTTCGCGGTCCCATTCTATGTGCATTGGCGAGCTGGCGAAGGCGAACTGTGTGTGTGGATGCGTGCGAGTGGGTGTGTGTGCTTAGGTTTTAGAGAAAGCAGTACCGAAGCCAGCGGTGCCTTCCTCCCCTAGCCCCCCTACATATACTGCAAGAACCGCCAACAATAGGAGACATTGCATGCGTATCGGGCACTCTGCTTCTCAATTTATTGTG
Organism: Starmerella floricola; assembly: GCA_030579735.1. Lineage (NCBI taxonomy): Eukaryota > Fungi > Ascomycota > Dipodascomycetes > Dipodascales > Trichomonascaceae > Starmerella > Starmerella floricola. The sequence continues at coordinate 1,240,911 of JAKTRP010000002.1, read as the reverse complement.
ACCCCGATCTTCTGCAAGTAGTACTAAGATCACGAAGCAATGGAAGTGTCAGGAGACAGAGATATCTCATTGGTTCGTACGAAATTAGAGGAGCTCGTGCCGAGCCCCAGTTGTGTTTATGAAGCCTTGCAGCCCATTCTAGCATCTTGCGAAACACCAGAAAACATTGCGGAAAGAACTCGGCTCAGCATCCAACTTTCACTGTGCGAGTTTATGGCAGCGAACGTGGACTTCCCGTCCGTTTGCTTTGATGCGTCGCGGTTTCTTCAGTGCACCCAACTGCTCGAGACGCGGCCCACTTGGTGGACGACTTTCAGCGGCAATTACCAGCACATTCCCGTCATTTGTGCAGAACACAGGCCGAATTTCGAGGCTAGGAAAGCATTGAAAGTGTTCAAAGATGCAAGCTTTATCATGGAAAGTTATGAAAGCGAGATTGAACGGTCTTTAAGCGCGATACGTAACTCGATCGCTGCAACCACGAAGCAGTGGGAGTTCGTCAGCAACAATCTATCAGTTGATATTGCTCGGGCGTCTCAAGATGTAGCCGACTGGCAGTACGCAACCAGTATAGAGGAAATAAGTGGGTTTATGGACGAGCTTAACGGGCTACTCCAGTACACCACAGACGAGCTCCGCTCCATGAGCGGAATCAAAAGGCAACTTCAAGAAGTGAACGACGCTATGGAGCTCACACTCTCGAGTTTTGAACTGTCCATGGAGCTTATCGAAAATCAAAACCGTGCTACTGCTGGCATGTTGCAGGACTCAGCGACAAAAACAGCCTCTATACTGAGTGAGGCTGGCGAAACCTTGAGTGCATTTGTTACTGCTATGTCGATTTTTGCTGGCATTCTTAAATTAGTGTGGACGTTTGCGTGGCCAATTGCTTGTATTGTTCTGATCATTACTGCATGTATGGTCAAAATTCGATACAAGCGCGACCGTGGACCACTACATCGCACGGCCGAGGAAAGCCCTTCTGTGGATCTGCTATACTACTAAGTTTGAGCACTACCTGCTCAACATATATGCCTCGAGCGTCCCATTTGTTTTCCTACAGAGAAGTTCTCCGCCCCTAAAATCAGTTTCTCATGAATATATGTACTCAATTCATTGCTACCATTAGCATCTCTCTCCCTACACCAGGGCGGGGAGCGTAGTGATGATTCAGGAACAACCTCAGTAGAGCCAGACTAGGAGTCGCTGGGTGGCCCAGGTGACTAATCTTGCTGCTATACGCCCTCTTACTGTAGGTAGGTGTGGTAGGAGACTACATTAGAGATTATGTTAGTATGTACACCGTCTTATGTAGCATGGCTGGAGGGACTAAGAGTACATTCTCTACAGGGTCGCACACATAATAACCGCCGCGTTCTTTTCCAAACCACGAAACAACCGTCGCCGGTTTAGTACGCAATCGTTTAATTGAAGGCAAGCAAAGGGGGCGTTACGCGGATGGACTCGGAGAAGAATGACACTCCCGAATTTCGCATTGCTCAGCAGCTCAGCGAGCCCGTAGACTGGAATGATCCTAGCAAACGGGCGGAAGCGCCGACAAAACAGTACCTACAAGCAACAGTTCTCCCAAAGTTAACAAGCGGCCTCCGCGAGCTCGTGAAAGAAAAGCCAGACAACCCTTTGCATTGGCTCGGCACTTACCTTGTTGAACACAAAGACGAAGATTAGAGTCAGGCTATCGATTAAGAGTGTATGTACTAGTATATTAGAGTTATTGAAACTTTGATTATTATTTTGTGTACTGTTGCCACGAATTGACTGGCACGAATTGTGGGCACTATGCAGCGTGAATCCATTTTTCTTCTACATTTTCAAGCCTGATGGTGAGTCCCCCCACAGTAGTAACAACCAGAGCAAGCGGCAAAAAAATAGAATGCACAGAGAGACATATAGATTGCGTCATATTAACTGAACTCAAAATCCATGTTCCTTTTTGAGTGTAGAGCCTAATCCCATCGCCTCTCTCAATCGGAATACTCCGGCGCCGCGTCCTCGGCCGCTTGTTCGTTCATGGCCTGGTCATAAGAAGGCACGCGACTCAAAGCAGCAATGTCAATCTGGCTACCGTTGCGATTAGGCGAAGTATTCTGGTAAGAATTCTGTCTGCTCAGGGCAAGAGCCCTCAAACCAGCGGTAAGCTGAGCCTGCTGGCTCGGATCAAGATTGGCAAGCGACAAGGGACTATTAGGGCGGCTCGGTCCAGTGCGTGGCGTTGCAGCCCCGCTATGAGACGGCGACTCGGCTGGAGTCGGTAGCGTGGAGAATAGTCGGTCGTATACATGATGCGAATAGGTGGGAGGGGCCGCACCATCCAGAGTTGAAGATCCTCCCGTGGGAGTTACCTGTCCCGACCTGGGCTGCATGTCCACGTTGAAGATGGGCTGTTCAGCATTGCTGTTGTTGTTATGATGATGGTGGCGGCTTTTTGATGTGCTTGTGGTCTCGGTACCAACCACATATATATTCGGCGAAATGTAGAGGGTGATTGGCAGGGATGCCCGCAGTTCAGATGTATGGCCATCGCCATTTATTAGCGAAATGAAGCACCTGAACTTGTGGTTGATTTTCGTGTAGGGTTGAATTGTTACATCCTGTGTGCACCTCGATAAGGAACGCGGGACATCTACAAGCCTCATAAGCTCCCACTGATCAGCAAAGTGGTCAAAGTTGGCAGGAGTTTCGAAAAACTGCTGCGCCACCACCATTTGCTCTTCACGCGCCGGATGCGATGGAGCAGCCAAGGATACATACTCCACAATTTCTGCTCGAATGCGGCCAAGTTTCAATCCTTTGTCTAGTGGAATCATGGCAAACTGAACTTCCAACTGTGATCCTATCGGGGCTGCTTTGCAGGGTACTGTGATCTTGTACTCTATCTTTTTAGGCCAGGTGTTTTCAATCGAGACTGTGTGCGCAATGTCATAGTTGTCCACACCGACTGTGCGGACAATTCTGATGTGCTTTTTCGCCGTTAAGTTATGCTGCAGAACACCCCGCTCCACGGTAGCAACCAACCAATAAGTCAGTTGCACGTTTCGATTGCCCTCGATAGATTCGTCAATATCCCCGGGAATGGTGATTTCAAACGGGAATCGATGGGTGCCTGCGGGGACCTGGTGCACAACATTGCTTCCGGACTGACTGTTCTGGCTCCCGGCAGAACTCAATTGAGAACCGGAATTGCTTGCGCGGTTCAGAGCGGCCAAGTTATTAGTGCTTCCGTGGCGACTCGCCAAAGGCGAGGTTTCTCTGGAGCCGCTGCTGGACTTGTGTTTGTGGCCGAAATAGGAGGCCAGGTTCGTTAACGAGCCCACTGGAGTTGCCTTCTGACTACCCGGGTTTGACGTGACAACCTTTCCTGGAATCTCAAACCCTGAGAATTCTTGAGAATATAATTGCTTCGAAAACCGCTCGGGGGGGATTCCTGATGATCGCGGAGTAGGTGGGTCTGCCCATCTAAGCTTGAGGCTTCCCACCAATTTAATAGATACACGGCGGATATTTGTTGGTTCCAGTGTTGTCAAGACCAGTTGACCAGACAAAGCATTCGCGCTAGCTTCTAGCGAGGGACCCGAGAGCAGTACGATATTATCATCTCTCCCGGAGTTTCCCAGGAGCTGAATGTCGAACTGCTGAATGCTAGAGTGACTACGGCGAAGCATGGGTTCAACTAGTCTGGCTTACGGCTTGTTGATGCAGTAAGGGGATGATGGCGCTCTAGCTGTACGCCTTCGTTGCTTTCGGGATGACTAACCCGCATAGCCACAATGCGGATCATCGGATAATTCTCTTCCTGTTTATAATGGCTAAGCATTACTCAAGTACATTTTTTTAAGTATCAAAAGTCGACCCTTTTTTCTGTGTCCGTTTTGATGAGAGATTCGTAAAGATGTGTCCATATATGTACAAATGTTTTTTGGAATAAGCTAGCATGCATTGCCCAATTTACGATTGCAAATCAAGGAATATCGCGTATGTATGTAGGTTTCTGTTGCTAGACAATTATCCGAACCCTTAAGTTAGCTAAAGTATTTTGCGACCGAGTACTAGGGGAAATATCGGAAATTAATTCCAATGTGACCCAACTATTCCCCCAATAAGGACCAAGGGTAGGCCCATGCAGATGACTGTGCTGTGACATCATTGAGCCCGGACCGGCGTGCAGAGAGTGCAGCTCTCGCGATGCATTCAACACCTGCATGTCTTCGCGTCGGTCGTCCTGGCTTGCAGGACTGAAATAAGGATGCCACCACCTTGACGCCGTCGAACAACATGTCCAGTAGGGTTGCATGCAGCAGGAACTCTATTTTTGACTGCATTGAAATGTATAAAAAGGTCCTAAAACTCGAGCATGTATCTTTATCCTCCATTCTAACGCCTTTTCTCATCGATCAATTAATCAATGGCTAACAAGCTTTTCCTCATTTCCGCGCTTGCTCTTGCATACGCCCAGGCGCCTTTTCAGGATCGCTATCAAAAGGTTGGCAACGAGGTTGGACAGATCTACTCCAACATCGGCAAGCTTCTCTCAGCAAACACTTACAATCCTCAACAGATTGCATCCGCTGCTGAAGAGGCCGATTACGCTATCGCTTCGTTAAAGAACGAGATCCGTACGATGGACTGGTCCTATCTGGGACCCCAGGCCGCTAAGCAGCAGGTCGATAATCTGGAGGCGTACGTAGATGGCCTCGATGGTGCAAACCAACAATTACACGCCCTGGCCTCCCAGGTTGCCCAGAATGCATACACGAACCAGATCAATGCATTGAAGGACAACCAGGGATACTACCAGGCGCAGTACGGAGCTTACGCCCAGAACCGAGGCAACGCTGCTGCACCCACTGCCTTCCCGAAAATCCAGGCCAAAGCCGTCGTGAAGGATGCGAGCCAGACCACTACTACCTCCGAGAGTAAACCGACTGACGCCAAGGAGTCAAAATCAGAGTCCAAGGAGTCTAAGTCCGAGAGCAAGTCGGCTGAGCGAGAGGCGAAGTCCGAGTCTAAAGAGGCGAAGTCGGAGTCCAAGTCGGAGTCGAAGAGTGCAGCAGCTGCGGCCGCAAGCGGTCACCGTAACTCGACAAACAGCACCTCGTCTAACCCCAAAGCCTCATCTGCGAGCATTGAGCCCAAGAAGTCCAAAAATGGTGCCGCTGTGGTCACCCTCTCAGGTGGCGCACTCATTGCAGGCATTTTCGCACTTCTTTGAAATTCTTGGAAAAGGCGAAGACGGACCAGCCATATAATAAATAACGAAATAACATATCCAGTAACAGCATTAATCCATCGAGACAATCAGCGAGTTTATCCTTGATTCTTACGACCCTTGTGGTGCTTCTTAGACGGTTTGCCATTGACGCGAGCGGCGCCCTTTCCCCTGAGGTGGAACGGTAAAGACGCCGTGCCGCGATCATCACTTCCCGCGAAAAAATCGCGATCAAGTTCATCTTCCAATGCCTCATCCTCCATTTGTAGCTGAGCAAGGTTAGTTATGACGGCCGGCTCAGGTTCCCCATCAGTAGAGACTGGACCGTGCGTGTCTTCAACGGCAGTGCTTCCCTCAGAGCTCTTTTCATCATTGTCGTCACGCATGGATTTGGCATAATTGAACTCAATCGCCGATTCCTTGTACGTTGGCGGTGGTATTCTGAAAGTGAGCTTGGCCGTAAGGTAGTCTTTAAGCACGATACGCGCAGCGCGACTAGAGTCTGGCATGCCGCCACCTGTGCGAGTGAACCCACGATATTTGGCGTATGTTTCCAGAAGGTCTAAAGCTGTTACAGGGTTTGTATGCAGCCTGACGTGATATACACTCTCTAGAATCGATTTTGGAATTCGCTCTGTCACTAGGGCCACTGGAGACATGAAATCCCGAAGCTGGTCGATGGGGAGAACACCCTGGCAGACCAATTCAGCTTTCGTCTGCGCAAAATTTGGGAACACCAAACCTGGACAATCGCACAGCATGAGCTCGCGCGTGAGGTTAATGGTTTGAAAATGCTTTGTTTTACCTGGCGTGGACGAAACACTCACCTTCTTTGCACCGACAAGGGCATTGATAGTGCTTGACTTACCCACGTTCGGGTAACCTACCAGACCAACTCGTAGTTGATTACCGTCCTCGTGTTTGCCAACCTTCTTGAACAAGGCCTCCAGCTGATCGACGGAAAGAATTTCCACGTCATCGAGAGATGCTTTCTCGCCATGTCCCTCGACGGCCTCTGTCTCAGCATCAGCTTCCTTGCTGTTCTGATCTTTAGACTCTCTAGCAGAAAAGAAAGCAAAAGGTATGTTTTTATCATCGAAAAACTGTTTCCACACCTTGCGTTGCTGACTTGTGAGCAAGTCTGCTTTATTGATCAACAAAAGTGTATTCTTCGTGCCAAAAGACCGTGCGTAATCATCTAAATCCTCAGACCGGAAAAACAAGGGGTTCCGTGCATCGACAATCTGAACAATCAACTCGCATCTTTCGACAACTCGCCAAAGCTGCCTCCAGACTTCGATGTTGCGCTCGAAAGGTGTCACTGCTAATTTGAACTGAGGATTCTCCTGCACAGCAGCCAACGATCTTCGCCACGCTAGATAGGCATCGTTCTCAAGCCGATTCAGCTCCTCGGGTGTGGTATCAAAAGACCATTTCGGCCTACGGGGTACCGTGAGCTTACCTGCATTTTCATAATGTTGCTGAACCAATTGCTCGCGGTCCTTGGCGCTGAGAGTTGAGGGTGTTGTCTGAGCCTTGTTGACAACCTTCACTGCAGCTGTACGCTCCGTAGTAAAGTCTTTGCCAGAAAGCTCTGCTGTTGAGAGCAACTCATCCAAAGGACGCTGCTCTGTAACCGATTGCAAGTTTGACCCGCTGCCGTATGGATTCAATTCAGATGTATACCTGTCTGAGGTGCTTTGGCTTTTGTGGTCTTTCTTTTGTTGATTCACTAATGAGCGGCCAAGACCACTGACATTGAGCTTGTTGTTGCGCTTTCTTGCACCGGGACGAGGTCCTAACATGATGATTCTTTGTTCGTTTCAGTGCTATTCAGGACTAGTTCTTGTGCTAAAAAATTATATAGCAAATGCTGTGGTCACATGAACAGATTCTCCACGGTGAGAAACCCCGTCACCGGCGCCACTACCACCGCAACCACGACAACCATTGTTAAATAAGTAGTGCCAATAGACACACTAGCATGGCGTAGTTCGCTACCGGAGACCTACATCCTTTCTGTCTGTTTCGCAAAGCTCAATGATGCCAATTCATGATAGTGTGAAATGTATGAAATTGTCTATATGTACATGCATACCGAATTTATGTCTTCTTGCTAGCTTTTGAGACATCTACAGTCAACCCGGTTTTTTTCTTTGCTTAGTGTTTTGTTTGTGTCTTCATTCAGTTACTCCTTTTTTGATGGTGTTATGAACAAGATTACTCTCGTTTCTCGTCCTTAATCTCGCCTCGATAGTCGACATTCGCTGCCACTTCGGGATCTGGTGCAGTAGCCTGGGGTCCTCTATACAGTTTGTAGCCACCAGCGTTCCAGAATAAAACCGATGCGCTAAAGATGCCCACGAAAAACACCACTGCATAATTCATATTTTGTGGAGTCACTGGGAGCTCAGTGGGCATAAAGAAAACAACGCTAATGAAGAGAGTCCAAAGAATAGCCCACCAGTTGACGACAAAGCTGAATGCACCTAAATTCCATGGACCCTCTTCAAACTGGTCAGCAAACCAGCGCCGGCCAATGATAGGTATGATGTACGACCAGTCCAATGCAATAGCACACACATTAAAGATCGCATTAATGGCTGTGCTACTTCCAAGGGCAATCAGGTTGATGGCAATCGAGAGCGCCGTGCATACCCATACTGCATACAATGGAGTCAATGTGCGCCTATTGACTCGATAAAGCCAGCGCCTGCCAACGTATGGAATCATGCCGTCTCTAGCTTGGCTCCACAAGGTGCGAGAGCAGGCCTGCAGACTCGAGGAACCAACCATATTCATAACAACAAACATCGCAGACGTGAAGAAGATGCCACCGGCTTTGCCGAGTGACTGATAATAAATAGTGGCCACAGGTTGTGTTTGTGCCATGATGTACTTGGGATCGCCCATGCAAAAGGTCAGCACGATATTGTAAAGAAATCCTACAACATACGTGAAGAACATCGCTGTTGAAATAGCCCAAGGAGCGACCGTCGAGGGCTGTTTCATTTCTTCACACAATCCTGCGGTGGCAGAATAATCTGTCATTGTCCAGCTTACAGAGAGGCATCCCATGATGAAAGAGAAGCCTATTGGGGACCAGCCGTTGTTGCTCTCCACATGACCGAATACATAGCTGGCCTCATGTTTTGCGCTTGTTTTAGCGAGCAGTGCAACAGAACCTGCAATGAGGCAGCCGAAATGCAAGACCACATAGCTGCTGGTAAGCCGCTCAAGATATTTCGTAGGGAACGAGTTAACTGCACCGTGAAATATAAGAATTGCGGCCATGACCCCTACCACATGATCGTCGGTTGGCTGGTACCTAAAGTCAGAACCCATCGAGGCTGCAGAAAGAAGAAGCCCAGCGGCACCGTAGTCTGCACTGGCTACTCCTGCAACCTGTCCTAAGATGTTGACCCAGCCATCCACCCAGCAAATTGCCGGTGCCCATGCCTTTGGGAATACTTTTGAGCAGCTATAATACAATCCCCCGCTTGTGGGGTAAGCACTGACCATCTCAGCCACGGAGAGAGCTATGCACATGCAACCAACCCCTCCCATGAGCCAAGACCATACTGCACCTGCTGCACCACCGCTGACTAGGGGGTAATAAAACGTCGTGCCGATTGTAGCGAAGAGACCAGAAATGCTCACAGCAAATGAGAACGCACTGAAGAATCCGAATTCCCGCTTGAACTCTTGGTTGTAGCCCATACTGCTAAGCTGGTTATTTTGAAACTCTACACTCTCTTGTATACCAATGGCACTCTGAGAAGAGGCGGTAGTGCTAGTGCTTAAGTCGCCATCACTGATTTGTGATTTCCTGGAAGGCTTGGGCCACATTAAGAAATAGCAATGTCGTTAGTAAAGCCGAAATCACTGAATTATGTCTTGAAAGAGGAAATTCCTCCTGATCCGTTCACTGTCAATTTGTCACCCATTCACAAGCGCATGTGAACTCGAGGAAACCTGCATGTGATGTGAAAAAATCGTTCACTGTTCTCTACGTAGTCTGTGTCACGTGTGCATTTCTTCTGAGATATTATTGGGGCTTGGTGCGTTCATAGCGTCTTCCGACACAGGCTGAGCGGGTAAGGGTAAAGAGGGAAAAGAAGAGCACAGACATGATCATTAGTCACAATGAGGTCAAAGCGGCACTTCAATCCACATGCGCTCGCGTCTTTATAGTGGGATTGAGGTATTTGAGAAAGCGGCACAATACAGACCGTAACTCTCGGATATACCTTACGGCGGTTCGGAGTGCATAGGTCTCAAAGCGGATAGCGATGGCAACCAATGGGCGAAATCAACTAACGGACCACCCCAACCCTGGTAAAAGCCCCCCGTCTCTTCCAAGCAGGGTGCTCTATGCTAGACGATGATATAGCCAATTCGTAGGCAGCAGTCCGTGCGTCACTAATCACGATCTTGCCCAATTTACGTATTTATCGTAGCGTTCTTGCATTTGCATCCAAGGCAGACCTCCATGAGAGGGTACAGCAACCACCTCAGTGACTTAGAGCGAGTTTCTCCGCTGAGGGGGGTTGGGGTGGTTGGAGAGCCTGATCTGAAAGCGAGACGCTGGGGAGGGTTAGTGTGGAACTTGCGCAGAAAAGGCACGAAATATCCGGGGCACGCACATCACAGGGCACGGGTAGCGGTGATGCGTTGCGAGAAATTCCTCCCTGTTTTCGCGTCGGTGATTGCCGCTTCTGTGGAGCGGTTTGTCCCTCACTATATGTAGTGCCATAACTGGGCGCTCATAACAATAACTGAAGATTGCTTGATCAACTTCCTCGCAGAAAGGTCGTCGTATAGGTAACTAGGGTGGCATTATGCACGGCGTCACGGCCGCACGTCGAAACGAGGAGTCACAATGTACTGATGACTAATGAAGAGGGGGCAACATAATGAAATGCGGGTACGGGGTACCCTAATACATTAGGCGGAAAATCTCAGTAGCAATATGTCTTAGAGTGGCGGCCCTATAGAAAGTTTGGCTACAGCTCAGGAACAACGTCCTTTACGAGCTAGCAAATCAAGTCTGTCGGGTTCAAACAAGCACCAGTCGTACGATGTCATCTCCATGCACGTTTCTGCAATCTCGACCCCATGAAGTGACTAAGCGCATTGCGGGGGTGGCTAGGGTCAAGCGCAATTTTTGCGGGGGGTGCGGCTATCTTGCGTCGTGCGTCATCAGTGAACCCACAGCTATAAAAGGCGGGGGATTTTTCCAGAGTTTTTCCGCTTCATCTCACACTCTGCAAACACTCGAACGGCAAGAGATATTCCATGGCTGATCTCGAACTAAAACGCGACCTCGCCGCGGACCACGTAGATGTCTACGAGGACGACGGCGGTAAGCTGAACGAGGCTTCTTATATCAATCAAAATCGCGATGACTTCCAACGTATTGTCGCCGAACTCAACCAACTTGAAGAAGAGTACATGAGCTCAGTAAGTGTCTGGGACCGGCTGCTGAACATCCGTTTCCCTGTCAAGTTCTCCAACCCCAAGACGCTGGTCACAGTATTGGGCATTTTCGTAAGCTTTGCAGGTATGCTCTCGGGTCTCGACCAAAGTATCATCTCTGGTGCCCAGCCCGGAATTCACAATGCTTTGCATCCCACTTCTGATGAAACTTCTCTAATCTCGTCTTTGATGCCGCTTGGGGCGATGGCTGGCTCCATTATGATGACCCCTTTGAACCACTATTTTGGACGAAGAATGTCTATTGTTATCTCCTGTCTTTGGTACACCCTTGGAGGTGGTATCTGTGCTGGCTCGCGCTCGGTCCATATGCTGTATGCGGGCCGTTTCTGTCTTGGTATTGGCGTTGGCATCGAAGGTGGATGCGTGGGCATCTACATTAGTGAAAGTGTTCCAGCCTCTTTGCGTGGTAGCCTTGTGTCCATGTACCAGCTGATGTTGGCGTTTGGTGAGTTGGTGGGCTATGCATGCTGCAGTGTTTTCTTCGAAGTACATGGAGGATGGCGCTTCATGCTTGGGTCAACTCTTGTATTTTCCACGATTCTTCTCGTTGGCTTGTTTTTCCTGCCTGAATCTCCGCGTTGGCTAGTCTCTAAGAACAAAATTGGACGTGCCTGGAGTGTTTGGAAGTCTCTTCGCGACGTTGATGACCCCAAAAACTTGATGGAGTTCTTGGACATGCGCAACACCGCTCAACACGAAAAGGAAGAGGCTAAGAATGAGAAAGTGTGGGAGAGGTACTTCGAATTGGTTACGATCAGGCGTAACTTGCGTGCGCTTGTCTATGCGCTGATGATGGTCATGCTTGGACAGATGACAGGTATCAACGCTGTCATGTACAACATGAGTGCTTTGCTGGCGAAGATGAACTTCGATGACCGCAAGTCCGTGCTCATGTCTATGGTTGGAGGCGGTGCCCTTTTCCTGGGCACCATTCCAGGAGTTCTGTATATGGACAAGTTTGGACGTCGTGTTTGGGCTCAGAATATCGTACCTTTTTTCATCGGTCTCGTTCTCGTCGGTGTTGGCTACCTCATCAACTACGACACGCATAAATCGGCCGCTCTTGGTGTTTACTTCACGGGTATGATCCTGTACATGGGCTTCTTTGGCTCTTACGCCTGTCTTACATGGGTCCTCCCCGCAGAATCCTTCAATCTGAGAACAAGAGCTCAAGGAATGGCTATTTGCTCAGCCACTCTGTACCTCTGGTCTTTCATCGTAACATTCAACTTCGACAGAATGAAGAATGCCATGACTTACACTGGTCTCTGTATCGGATTCTACGGAGGAATTGCCGTTATTGGTTTCTTTTACCAACTGTTCTTCATGCCTGAAACCAAGGACAAGACCCTGGAAGAGATTGATGACGTCTTCAACATGAAGACTCGTGAATTGGTTCACCTCAACACAGTCTCCACCGTCAAGCGCTTCGGTTGGATAATCGGTAAGAAGCCGAAGGAGCCTGTGCACGACTCCTCATTCCGCCGCGATTCCATTGCAAGCGCCGAGGACAGAAAGCTCGCATCTTTGACCAGCCGACTCAGCACTGTCTGATAGTAGCAAAGCATAATTTTAAAACACATAGCATTGTATCTCTTACACAAATGAATTTCTAATCAAATGTTTCTCTATGACCACCTGAATCTTGACGTTGCAGACTTGATCTCTCTCTGACACAGACGTTTGTGCGATAAATGCCCACGGTCATAATTAGCCGAACTTGATACAATCAATTGAAGCACAAGCTTTACATGCATAGCTTAGTGGTGCGCCCGGCTCATGCACATTGTGAAGTCAGAGGTTTACTATCATAATCAGTCAAGGTGCATCGAGGGTCGTGCTGTGTGTGTCACATTGTCTAACACACACAATATTATGATGAGCGCATCTATGGTAGCTGACTAAGCTACAACACCAATTCACTATAATTAATTACCACTCAAACCGCCCGTATGGGAAAGCGCAAAAGAGAACAGGCGTATACAACCATTTTGAAAACTGAGCCGGCTCGTGGAATGGAACAAGAGGATATAGTTCCAAAGCAAGGCAGCTACAAAGAGTTGCTGTGTAACGATCAGTTCGTTAAGGTGGAACCCTCACTTTCGCAACTCGAAGAGCTCGACCACGCAATGGGCAGACTTTCTTATCAAGTTGAGCAACTCATCGTGAAATTTCAATGGCTAAAGAATCACGACATGAAAAAGCTTATTGACGATACTAGGATGCGACTTCCTGGGTTTGTGAACAAATATCGTGCCCTTTTGGCAGGTCATATAGTCCAACAGTATTGGAACGAAGAGCTACCCATTCTCGACAGTATTGTTTCCCCAAGACATCAATTATTGTCGTCCAGCGCATATGAAGTTGGAAACGATGATTTAAGTCCTCATCGGCTCGATGAATTGCAGGCACTCTTAATACAATCCTCACACGAGTCATTGAAGGCATTAAGGCAGCGGGCGAAAGGTGACTGCGAGTTTTTCGCAAGATCACAAGCAGCTATAGCTGATATCCAGCAAGATAATGCTGGACTGAGTGTGGGCCCTCAAATCACAGCAGCGAAACAAAACAAGCATAACGATAGTGGCCAAAGTATGAACAATGATAACGGAGCTGTGTGGCCGCCCAAGCTCCCAGAAATTACAGACAAAAAGCTCTTGGACCAAATTTTTACACACAAATCAGCGATCGTAGATGCGTCGCTGAGCTCCAGTGCAGAATTGCTACACACCCATAATGAACGACTTGAATTCAAAGGCGACTCTGTCCTTGACTTTATGATTTGTGAACTGCTATACAGTACGTTCCCGGGCGATGCTGAGGGCTCTTTGAGTGTAAAAAAGGCCAGCCTGGTGTGCAACGATACATTGTTTGACCTTTCAGTGGCATATAAACTACACGAACGGCTCAAAGTCAGCACTGATTTGCATGGTAAAATATTTTCTCCGAGCAACAGTATGACACCAGATGTAACGCGAAAGAACAAAGCACTCGCTGATGTTTTCGAGGCCTATGTTGCTGGGGTGGCCCTGAATAGAGGCCTGGCTGTCACCCAGGACTGGATAGTGGCGTTATTCCAGCCCTTGATCAATGAGATGCAGAATCACAAGCCGGGTTTGGATACCGACAAAAATGCGAAGAACGAGCTGTATAGTAAGATCGGCTCAGCCGACCGCCCGATCAGCTACGTAGCTCTCAACGAATCGCCGCCATTTACTGTGGCGTGCCAAATAGGAAACAAAGAGATTGGGAGAGGCACGGACCGCACGGTGAAGCTCGCCGGTCTCCGAGCTGCTGAGGCTGCTCTGCGGAACACAAGTGTAGTGGAAAAATATGCCTCGGAAAGGCGCAAGATCCCGAAAATTGCCCCAAACACGGGTGTATGAAAGTCTATTGAGAGTTTACAGATATAATGCTAATACTAATCGATTGCCGGTTTCATGGTTACATGGATATTTAAGAGCTTATCCTGTCTTCGTGTAGGTCCTCGTTCCCTTTCCGGAGGAAGCCCTCGCGGTTTCCGTTGTGTGTGCGTCCACGGTGTCTGTTTACTAAGGTTTCCCGCATCCCTGGACCCTAGATCGAATTAAGGGGTCCGTGAGGCCACTTACTTTGGTTGTTTCAACTGATAAAATAAGACCTTTAATCGCGGTTCCAATGCAGTCCAAACATACGCACAGAGAGTTAGGACGCGAGACGCCCACAACTTCTTTCTCGCAACTGTTGGATGATGAATTGCGACAAAAGTTGGCAACAGTAGGACCAAGAGCTCGTAAACATGTGAGTGAGGGCCATTTGACGAAATGCTCGCCCTCTCTATCATACGCTGGCCTAACAACCGGAACTTTAGACCAAGAGGAGATCAAAGCGGACTATTTCAAACAGATGGCCGCACGTCCCGCATTTTCAACGGGAAACATTGGCGTGAAGCGGCTGCGTGACGAGGACGAAGAAGACGGAGGAGATACAGACGACGACGAAGCCGAGGAGAAGCCATTTGTGAATTATGATAAGAAAATCTTTTACCGCCCGCACAGTTTCAACTCCACGTCCTCACAAACTAATGACTTTGAAGATGCCGACTTCTTGCGGCCTCAACGATGACTCTCTTGCTTATACCCCCCCGCTCTCACCCCATCTTCCTTCTCCTTCCATCGGTTCCTTGTTTTTTCTCTATGCAGGTCCATAGTTCTCACTGGTGTCCTTTATTATCTGTAAAAGGGGATAAGCAAGCTTACATATAATGATTTTTATGAAAGATATATACTCACGCAGAGTTGATTTTGGCCTTCTCGATTGCACTCGACACCTCTTTAACAAGAATGTCATCTTTATTCCCTGCAGCGTCAGTTAGTTCCTTTCGAATTGCCAGAACAGAGTCCACAATGACCGCATCGACACCGGCCTTTAGCTGTATTCGTGCGTTCTCAGGAACGTTGTTAGACGTGCCATAGGTGAAACACACTAACCCAGATTCCTTAACAGCTCTTATGAGCCTCGGGCACATAATAAGCGGAGACGCTTCGGAAACGATGCCTAGCAGGTTGAACCGTCGCGCGAATCGAATGGCTTCTTGTAGACACGACGCGCGCACATCCTTCATCGGGAAACTTCCTCCCTCGGTCAAGAACAACACCGGAATGGATGGCTGCTTGAGCGACAACAGAATGCAGACATCAGGGTTGAAACTAGAAATAATGATGTCGCGCTCCTTTTTGTGATCAAAGATCGTCTTCAAGATTGTGTCAACAAATGTGTTGATCTCTATCACCGTTCCGTCCATCTCTTCCATCTCTGCCTCGTCAAGCATGGGGTACTTGAATTCTATATTAAAGCCAAGGCCAGTGGGTAAAGTGCGAAACAGCTCCTCCAGAGTTGCGAATTTCGACTGAATATGCAACCCACGGACGTTGCCTTTGAAGCCCTTAGTCTTGAAGTCTCTTGTATATTGCATGCGGCGCACAGCGTCCTCGTAGCTGATATCAGCATCCTCATTGCGGTCGAACTGATGCACACTCAGAGACCTCTTCATGCGACCATTGGGCCCTTTGAGAGGATATTCCTGCTGCCCAGAAGAATACTCACTTGGCGTCCCAGAGCCATTAGAGCTTGATACAGGGCTAAAATCACTAAGGTGAGAGTCCGCCAAGCGTCGCTCGTTTTCTTCAGAACGCGACGCATCATCTTTCCTCTCTTTCCGTCCTCGAACAGGCCTCTGAATATTCATGAACTGGTCTAGAGTCATGGCATGCATAGGGATGTCGAAGCCGCTATCTCCTACCAAAAAGTCGTGGTAGATTACGGGGACTCGGTCTTTGGTTAGTTGCACATCGAACTCAACGTAGCTAGCACCCAGATTGGCGGCTTGGATAAATGACTCAACTGTGTTCTCTCCAAGCTGCAGACTGCTCTTGTCCAGTGTGTTTTTACCAAGACCTCTATGCCCGATAACACGGGTCGTGATCAGAGATCGCCAATACGTTGATGACACGTTGATCCCATTCCTTGGGTGTACAAAGGGATTGACAATGAGTACTTCAAAATTGACCTTCCCCAATTCCCGCAGCGACTGGGCCTCTATAATGGGTACTGAGTGTACCGTGTGGTTCAGATCTTGGATGCGAGTCTGCTTGATGGGAATGTGGATTCCACGGGCCAAAGTTTGAGGCTCGGCGCTGTAGGTAGGGACTAGGTCGAACACAACACTCAACTTATCCAACTGCTTCGTGAAAAAAGGGATTGGTTCTGTGGCTAAGCCCAACTCAGGCACCGGCAGATCAATGGGACAAGGGTCGCTATCCGAATGGGTTGCGCTCACTACCAATGACAGCGCCGTGTCAAGCTGGGTCTTTCCAGCCTCGGACATGGGAACAGAATTCAGTTGAACGGGATGCATACCCTTGTGTCTCAAGTCCCTAGAACCTAGAGTCACGAGTACAAGATGCTCATCTGCATTCTCGAGGTAACGGTGGCCGAACGTCTTGAGAGCAGTTTCATCTGCTGTATGTCGCTTAGACAAGCTCGTAGATAAAGTCTCAGAAGTAATCGGAGATGCTGGGGGGTCGGGAAGCTTCTCAGCTAATTCCAGGTGACCGCGTAAGGCAGCGTGCTCCTTTACGGTCCAGCCAGAGTTATCAACAATGTCGACCCGCGCACCAGCTTTGAGAAGGGCGTCAGCGATATCAACGGAACCATCTACTGCTGCGAGGAATATGGGCGTCCAATCGAAGGTGTGTTCGCGAACTTCTATATCTGCCCCTTTGTCAATGGTCATTCTCACAAAATCCAAATGCGCGTGTTTAGCAGCCAAGTGCAACGCCGTTTCTCCAGCAGCATTTGTGAAGTTCATGTCATAATGACCCCCCTCAATTAGTACCGCACCGACTTGAGAGGCATTCAGGCGCGCAGCTGTGAGCAGCAAGGACGGCTTCGGAGGTGGGTTATACTTCAAGATCTCCGACAAAGTGCGAGGGTGCTTGTTCAAGACAACCAGGTCTAGCGGGGTGCAGTTGTCGGCATCACTGAATTTCAGACACGCAGGCTCGAGGCCCAAAAGCAGTTTCGTAACCGTGACGAGACCGTATCGAGACGAATAGTGGACTGGTGTCCGCAGGTGATGGTCAGCCGCAATCAAAAGAGACGACAATGGCGTTCTTCTTGCTACAGTAGAAAGCAAAATCTGTAGACTTTCAGCAATTCTTTCGTCCGAGTTATGGGATCGCTCTGAGTCGGGAGCTTCAACAGGCTCTGCCGAGGCCATTGCTGCTGCCTTTGCCGTGAGCCCTGCACCAATCTGCATTTTAGACGACTTGTCGAGCTCTGCAAGACGGCGGCCCTCAGTCACAACGATCTTATGCACAATATTGCGCCTGTTGATATCGCCGTCGCCCGAGAGAAGCTGCGGAGAGCCCGCACTTGCAAGCAATTCAATGACGGAATTCGCATGCCCATTGACGGCACGCAGTATGAGGGTACTAACTTGCTTGACATTCAGCGGGTTGGACTGCAATATGTGCGAAACTGTTGTTTTGTCATCGTTATCAACCGCGGTCCGAAGTTGATCGAACGGAGACAGACCAAGTGAGAACTGGGATACAGAGGATAGCGGTGTGGTCACAGAGTTGCTGGGAGGCGAGCTCAAGTGGGGCGCAATCTCTTGCAAAAGATCACTTATAGAGTTGATTTTATCTGTGATCTCATGACCGTTCGAGAATCCCAAGATAAGAATCCTCGATGAGAGATATTGAGACTTGGCCTGCGTGCCCACCTTCTTGTCGAACTTTTTCAAAATCTTTGTAAACCCGCGCTTGTTTACCTCCGCGTACCACTGCAAATTACGGAACTGGGATCGTAGCTCAAGAAGCATCTCCGTCATTTCCTCAGTTTCACTATCGTCGACTTCATCGCGAGTAAGGTGCTGCCACATAATAGAGCACTGATGCTCTAGATGCCGCAGACGGCGTGAGAATTCCGCGAACTTGGAGTTGTAGAATTTGTCAACAACTTCTACGTTTCTGTCAATGGCGTAGAAGAAAGGAGTGGTTATCTTCTCATCTAAAGGATCAGCAACACTAGTTACAGCCTCCTCGCCGTTTCCCGATGAGGATGCGGCACCACTAGCAGTCCCATGCACTTCTATCGCCGCTTGCTTGACCTGCTTTTTGAGCGCCTTGTAGTCCAGATACCACTGCGACCACTCGGGAATCTCATTTCTGAGCAGCGATTTCGCAAATTTCATGTTGCTAGATCCGTCACCACCTCCAACTGCTTGGCTTTTGAAAATTAGCTGGAATCTCTTTGCCGAAAAGGCCAGTCAATTTTATCTCAGAAGTTACGCGCCCGAACCACGTGTGGGTGCATACGGAAATATGTAGGGTTGGGGTATGGAGAAGTAGTGTACACATTTGTGTGACGTTTAAAATACATCTGGAATAGGTTTTACGGGTGAGATATCGATGTAATGTCACATATAGTCAAATAGCGATATGAAATGTATCACTGTGTGAATTGTTTGTACCGATGTTTCTGCAGGTTGACGTTGTACATCATCGAGGCACCAATCGGGTCTTGTTATCCGTGTCGATAGCCGGCGGTTCGCATCGCCAGCCATAGCCGGTGATCATATGATTTCAGAATCACCGTTCCTTCCCTGAATTTCGATACACCAGCGAGAACGACAGGCTCGGGAAATGCCGCTGCCCAGTTTATCTAAACGGCCATGAATATTAGCCTCTGCATTGGTTAGCTTAGAACGCAAATTGGGGAGGCAAGTAACCCCTCGCGCATCAAGCAAAACTTTTAGATATATATTTTCTTCTTCACAGCGACGCGTAGCATTTAAGTCCACAACGAGCTTGCGGAAGAGGTTTCAAATATCTTGACCTGCGTGATTCGAATATGAAGGATTCTATATGATTACGTGCTAATTTGAGGGCATGCTTCTCTATACTAATTATTGGGACTAAGACGGTCATATTTGATGCAACGATAGCTGTCCTGGACGCTAGCAGTAATGAATTGACGAGTCTCTAGAACTAGCCATACCTTCAACATCTGCAAAATATCATCCTTGCTCAGCTTTTCTTGGGGGATATGTGTAGCGCGTTGCTGGCCGACTTTGCGAAGCACTGGCAGCGCCCTCTTGAAAATATCAAGGTCCGGGTCAAGTGAACGACCAATACCCTCCAGCAGAAGAATACTGATAACGACTGTAACGAAGTCACTTTCCATACGAACGTGGTGTCTCCTCACCATCTCCATCATATTGCTTAGCAAGTCGTTGATGCTTACGCTTCCCAGCGCAAACGTTCGCTTCTTCACTTGATTCACCAAGCGTTCGGTTTTCAATGCAAAAACCTCTCTATCGATCACTGTTTCTGGAGTTCGGCTTCTCTCGACCATAAGCTCACCAGCTTTGTACCCATCGAATACTGCAATGGCCTTGAAAAGATCTAGGAAGTTAGCTCTATTCGCTGGGTTCAGTTCGGTAACGAGACCTGCATCAATGAACCATAAGTGAGGTGCCGTCGTCCTGGCATCCAAAGTATTCCAAACGCTGTCCCATTCCTCTTGGTTAGACGCACTTTGCAGTTTTTGCAACGCATCACCTCCATGGTCGAGCGACAGGAAGATGTTGCCCGCATGCAAATCGGCATGAATGAAATTATGAAGCAGGAGCATCTTCAAAAAAGCGTCTAAACCTAGTGCAGCGACCGCCTTGTCAAAGTCATTATGCTTGCTGTATTTCAGTATCTTTTCCATTGAAACCCCGTGCACCATCTGCTCAACGAGAAGTTGGCGGCTTGAAATTTGCAGTGGAGCTTTGGGGAACGAGATATCTTTGTCCTCCGCAAACTTGTTGTTAAATACTTCGAGATGGTCTGCCTCTAAACGCAGATCCAACTGGCTTTGCATCATGCGCCCAAATGTCTCTACCTCCCCGGGAAGTGATAGCCATTCCATAGTGGGTATAGCGTTAATGATTTGAGCAAGAGTACCCATGATACTCAAATCACGGGTGATCAGTTTCTCGACATTAGGATGGAGAACCTTCACTGCCACTTCACCAGTGTACTCGTCAGACTTGTACACTGCTCTGTAAACCTGAGCCATTGCACCAACACCAAGCGGCTCTTCGTCGAAGCTATCGAAACACTCCTCAAATGGTTTGCCAAAGGACTCGCTCACGATTCGCCTTGTGTGAGCCATAGTATGACTCTTTGCATTGGAGTGTAGTTTTGAAAGCTCGACGCACAGTTCTGTCGGGAAAATGTCTGCACGGCTCGCCGCCCACTGACCGAGTTTGATGAACGAGGGTCCCGCGGTCTGGAGTGTTGTAACCAAGTATTTATACCATACCATGCGCCAGCTCAACGGCGTCCATCTGATCGCGACAACAAGCCCAGTGAGCAATACGGGAGAGAACAATCCCACCAAGGTGAGAAAGCGAACCCACGTTAGCAACGGTTCCCAAATATACTTGACCAACCATCGCTTCACAGGGTTCATCAAATTTCTGCGATTCTCAAGTTCCTCGTCGAGTGTTCTGCGGCTGAGTTCGAGCATTTTCTCTGTTCGTGTCTTTCCTCGGGGATCCTCGTCGTCTTCTATGCCTGCAAATAATAAAGCTGAAGTGGACATCCACACAAGCTTGCGGGAGTGCGGCTTGCACTGAAGGTTGCTATCAGTTCGATATTTGCTATCAGGTCGATATTTGCTTCCCTTCGTGTGGTTGCTGTGCGGCTGATAATGCACGACTGCCCAATCTATACTATCGGCTTTATTGCAAGCATAGTAACAATTGGAGCGCGTAGAGGAGTGGCCAGTGAGACCAAGCCTAGAAATCAGAGAATATGACGTAGACGCCTGTTCCCGAAACATGGATCTGATCAAACGGCTTGAGATCGGCTGTGTATTTCCCAAGACTGCGTTTCGCACAGCAACGCCGCGTCCAACACTTCTGAGGGCCTGAGGAAGCCCACAAGCTAGCATGGGATCGAAAGTGCTGGCAATTGAAGCTTTCAGAAGAAATAAAGCAATGCCGAGCTAATAGTTCAGCGGCTCGCTGAATGCGTTGTTCAAAGGGTATATGTGTGCGGTTACCAGGCGAGCTCAGTGTACCCTCGTCCACCAGGGAGCACCCTTCAACAGAAAAAGGCGCTTACACAGTTCCACCTGTACAAGGGCGGTGATAAGCCGTGTCTAGTAAATGTGGATCTCGCCAAGCTTTTTTTGAGAGTCTAAGAAGAAAGAGAGGTGAAGCTAATTTCGAGCGACCCTGTACTGTCGGATTATATGATAGATTGATAATTATATTATCTTTCCCCCTGAGATCTCATGAGTCATGACCATTGCACACGCTGGTGTGGGTTGCAAAGTTTCGAAAAACATCCACTGGTTTGGCGCAACTGAAAATGCTAGATCTAGATGTTTTGGGAACCCAACCATCCCTCCATAAGTTATACACCCAAATCTGTTCCGTCTATCCCGTCCCTGAACCATCCGCCCATGGCTGTATTGTCGGCATCCTGAAAAATGGAGTGAACAGGTTAGCAGAGGCTTTTCCATGGCTTGCCGGAGTCGTCGTCAACGAGGGAGCAAGTGAAGGCGTCACTGGTACGTTCCGGATCACTCTGACAGCTGAAATTCCGTTCGTCGTCAAAGATCTCCGAAACGACCCTACGGCGCCAACAATGGATTCTCTACGAAAGGCCAAATTCCCATTTACTATGCTCGACGAGAAGTTCATTGCACCATGCATGACAGTCAACCCACCTGGAAGCCCCGTCGGGCTGGTAGCCGAAACGGGGCCTGTTTTTGCCGTCCAGGCGAACTTCATAAGCGGTGGGCTTATCCTTACGTTTGTCGGGCAACACAACGTCATGGACATGACTGGGCAAGCGAATATTATCAATTGGCTGTCCAAAACCTGTCATAACCTCCCTTTCTCTGCTGAGGAGTTGTCAATTGGAAATGTGGATAAAAGCAAGTCTGTTCCTTTGTTTGATGACCTATGGGAACCGGGCCCCGAGTTGGACATACAGATGGCGAACCCTTCTCAAAAAGCTACAGGTGATGAAACAACAGCTCCCTCGGAAGGCCTGCCGGTTTCCTCATGGCACTATGTGGAATTCTCCGCGGCCTCGTCGCAAGACTTAAAATCACTAGCAACACAAACCAAAGACCCTCAGTGTGGCTTCATCTCGACTGATGATGCCATCTGTGCGTTTATCTGGAAATGTATATCCCGGGCTCGGGTATCTCGACTCAAACCTGAAACACCGTCGACATTTGCGCGGGCGGTCGACGCTCGACAATGCCTGGGTATCCCCAGTAAATACCCAGGGGCATTGTCGAATATGGCATACAGCAAATCCTCATTGGAGCTTATGATCGAAGAGCCTCTGGGGCTTATCGCATCACAACTGCGCAGACAGTTAGACCCTAAAGTCCGAGACCTCGCCTATGACACCTGTGCCCTAGCGACTTTTCTGAATCGTTGCACCGATAAGAGCAAGATTAGTATAACGGCAGCGGTAGATATTTCATCTGGAATGTCGCTCAGTTCATGGGCTAAAGTCAACCTTTACGATCTCGACTTCAACCTTGGGCTTGGAGAGCCGGAGGTTGTGCGCCGACCGCGGTTTGTTCCCGTGGAGAGTCTCATTTATATAATGCCCAAGTCTCCGAATGGTGATTTGGCAGTTGGACTTTGCCTTAGAAGTCAAGATTGGGAGCGGTTAAGTGTTGACGAAGAGTGGAAAAGTTACGCGACATATATAGGATGATGAGCTAGAGCAGCGCAATGATCTGGAAGCCTGGTAATTGTTCAAAGCCAAGTAGTAAATTAATATACAGTACAATTTCGTGCTGGTAAGGCTAAAGGGCATGTGGCAAAATGCCCGTGGGTGACTAGCAAATACGTTGCCTGACCAGCATTCGCTTATTGCAGGATTAAAAACGGGGTATCGCGCCTAGACCTCGCCAAAACCCGCCTGTTGAAAATATCCCGGTTGCTGAGATGATAATAAGGCTGGGATAACGTGCATGCATACATATATACTTAACTCCTGTATGTGAATTTCCTGGTTTCCATTGTGACTTTTTCCCTCTTTATTTTGATCCCTCAGTCTGAAATTCTTGCTTAAGCACTCTAAGACCACATGATAGAGCTTTCCGCAGAAGGAACAGTATGGCACGTTATCGATCTCTATTCGGCATGTCGTTCCGTTCGATGCCGGTATAACTTTCTTGTCACTTGACCCTCGGAGTATAGTGAGGGACGAAAGCGGTTGCATCTCTGTTGGTTGTTTGCTCAACTGCCCTTTCCTTAGTTTTTCTTCAATTGCTTTGCTCTCGATGTAGTCGAACGTGGGCGCCGCTTTCGTGATGTTATAGTTGGCATCTCTCTCATTAAGATCCATTTGCCGAAATATGTGATCGCGGAAGCTTTCGTACTCTGCATCCAATGCGTGCACGAAAAAAAATGTTCGCCCAACCTCGGAAGTCACGCATTCAGTATCGAGGAGAAGTTTCTCAGCATGCATCTTGCGGATCTCGGCTCCGAGGGCTTGAGCGCTTCCACATTTCTCTCTTGTGAGGGACATGTGCCGTCGCTGGAGGTTAACATAGGTGCCAGTGCCTTCTTGTTTGAAGTTGTCCTTAACTGCCTTGAGGAGTGCCTGAACTTGAGAGATCTCAAAGGCGTTGATCCTCTGCGCCGCGTTGTGGGTCAGCTTTGTCGAGATCATCGCAGAGTTGAACTTTTGACGATGTGTCCATTGTCGTGCTTCTTCTTCCTCTGTTGGAGGAGTCGTTCCATCGTCCGCAACGGCTGGTATCCGAATGAACTCATGTACCTTCAGATCCCACTTGAACCAGTCATTGGCATTATAAAGCATTGGAATGATATCATAAAATGCATTTAAACCAAACTGCTCGAATTTCGCGATGTCAGTCATGATGTGGGTGGATATTCCTCGGAGCTGAAGAAATCTGCGCTGGAGTTTGAGGCCACCGACTGTACCGGGTACCCTTTCAAGATGTTCCGGGGTGCCAAGCTGGATGGCCGCTTCGATAAACGACATAGAAATCACAATATAGACGAAAGCCTGCTGTGCCGAAATGCAGGCTGCTTCCCTTCGGAACTCAATGGTTCCATTAGGGCTGCTCAGCATATAAAGTAAATTCCAGCCAAACATCTTGTAGTGATCCGGATTCATAAGAAGAACTAATTCTCTCATGTTGGGAGCGCGTTGAATTATGGCAATGCTCTGCTTTCGAGACAAACTCTGGTGACCGAAGTTCACGTTGTCCAACCAATTGCTTCGCGCATATTCGTTTGATAGTCGGTCCTTGGGTAATAAGGCCCCAAATGCGGGTTCAAAATGAATGATCTTTTGACACATTTTCTTCCGGTCGACGAGACTATACCCCCCCTCTGCCCGTGAAAGATGCATGTGTGTGCCGCAGTTAGTATTGGCGTTGACATGGAAATCGGTTCTCAAAAAGTTCCAGAGAAACTCAATGTGCCGGCGCCAAGCGGAGTTTTCGTGAACTCGGAATATCGGAGAGATGCTTTCCAACACCCCTCAAAGACATTTCAGCTAACGAAATGACCCTACGGAAGTGCTTGGTTGGTACTTACACGGTGCCCTTTGTTTGGCATCTCGATCGTTAAATCAGAATCAAGGGACCACTAAGCAAATTGCGGCCCGAGGTATGCTTCATCAATTGCATTGAGCATTTTGGGATGATATCTAGGGGCGACTCTCGCAAGGTAATCATTGTAAGACGCAGCAACGATCCTATAGAGAACTCGCGGATAGTCTTCGCACTGTTCGTGCCCGAGAACTCAAAAGGAATTCAACCTCTACCCAAATCTCAAAGCTCCCAGTGGCATTGTAATGGAACATTCCTCGCCCGAATGGTTTTGGAGTT
Organism: Starmerella floricola; assembly: GCA_030579735.1. Classification (NCBI taxonomy): domain Eukaryota; kingdom Fungi; phylum Ascomycota; class Dipodascomycetes; order Dipodascales; family Trichomonascaceae; genus Starmerella; species Starmerella floricola. Next base: position 1,215,746 of record JAKTRP010000002.1, on the reverse strand, counting down.
GAACACGACAGCGCAGCGCCCAGGACGGGTACGGCACGCCTAAATACACGGTACCGACAGTATCGGACCCGGCGTTGCATTCGTGCGCTTATGTACATGTGTGTAGAGAGTATATAGGAAAAAGGAGATGACGTCCGAGATGTCTAGTAGATAAACTCCGCGGCGCCTGAATTCACCTGCTCGAGCTCCTCTGGTTCAATGCTGGGAGTCTGGAATTTAGCTGGAAGATCTAGGATAGAATTCAAAGTAGCCGAGCTTTCTTGAGTCTTCGATGTCGATTGTGATTGGCCTCCAGAGAAGAACGCGGCTGGCAGCTCCTTCATGCCCGAGAGCGGATGTACATGCGGGGAATGGTCAACATTTTTGGGTATTGTCCGCTTCCCCAGGAACTTGATGAGCGGAGTGAACTTTTGTGCAGCCAAGCTGGGACGCATTTTGTTGAACTGGGGATGTGAACGTCGCTTAAGCCGATACCGTAGGCTAAGGCACTTGATACCGTGATCACCTGACGTGCTTGTCACGTCGAGTACCAACCGATACACACACACAAAAGAAGCATAGTGTTGGCTCAATAAAAGGCAGCCGTCTAATTAATTCCCCTTCTTTAGTGAGTATATACATTTAAATATTCACATGTGTACGGAATACTTTACATCTATGTACAGATTAACCCTGCTGGACGTGGTAACGTTTACCCCTAAAGGCAAAGAGCTGTTGGTTGAGCTGGTATAACTCGTGCGGATTGGTATCGTTGAATTCCCATTTTGTAGAGTTGAAAACGTTACGTGTCGGCTCAATCAAGACATCCATGTCTTCACCGAAATTGCGATTGAGCCATTCCCAGTCTTGCTTTGCGTCTTGCTCATGGAAGCCGGTGACGTACACTGGACACTTCGACTCCAGCAAGCCAGGGACAGATTTTGCCCATTGGTCCATGGACTCAGGAGCGCCGAGTCCCGGGTGGAACAGGAAGAATGCATCGAGGTATGGGTCGTAGGGGAAGAAGTCGCCTGCGTCGTTCAAGGTATGAAAGTACTCAGTGTGGTACGTCAAGCTCAAGGTGTTATTGACACGCTCAGATACAGGCGAGTTCAGGCTTAGATAGCGCTGCTTCCGACGATCGTAGTATGCCTCTGGGCCAATGAACACAAGCTCTACATTGGCGGAGGGGAACATGAACATCATCTGCAGCCAGGCATGCCAAGGCAGCTGAGATTCCATGCGCGCCCCGAGTACAAACAGCCTCATGGGCCTGTCTGACCAGCTATTCTTACGCTCTTCGGGAAAGAGCGTGTAGCGCAGAGCTGCTGCGCTTTTCAGACCTTCTAATGTCATTGGGCCCTTAGGCTTCAGCGAGTACGGACTGAACTCGTCTAGCGCACCCACAATGGTTAGCGGATAGGTCAAAAGTTTTGTGGAGATCGCCATCTGGAAGGGAGAGTCCATTGATGCGAAGTTTCGCGTGTAAAAAAAAGTGTCCCAGTTCATCAGATTCGTCACCTGGTCGTCGGTGACGGGACCGGGGAAGTCGAGCTCTGAAAAGTCCCTGCCGCTGCGGAGATCCTCCTCAAACATGTTGGCCAGTTTCAACTTCTCCCATCGGTTCGTGGCCCAATACGATTCATCCGCTTTCCAAGCGGCTTCGTCATGGTGCGTGGGCACGCCTGATTTTGGGCACGTAAACTCGATAGGCAGGTCCGTCACAGGGCACTTCGCTCGGCTCTTGATGTAGGCCGCTCTTTTCCTGATCTCTTCGACCGGCGACTCGTTCATTTTGTGGAACCGGTTTTTTTCACTCGGAAGGTTCGGATCTTCGGCAGGATCCAATCCGAAGAATTCGCGAAAAAATCCGTGCCTTGGAACCGAGTCATGCAATTGACGAGTCCATGATCTTGCAAAAATCCGGCCCGAATTAAGGCGTAGAAGCATGGTGCTCGCGGTCCTTTCTGTCAGTCGATTGTTATAGACGATGGGAAAAGTATATGGCGGGCGGCTTCACGCTTTGATAACTAATATTTCCTTCCTCCCCGTGTGGGAACAAGGTAAGCGCTCTTACGCCACATTCCATATTTTTCTATGTAAATCCTCCAAACAAATATGCCTGCTTTTGATCAAGCCCATACGATTTTTATGCGGCTCATAATACTTTCAAGCTTGTAAATTTGAGAAGTCCGGATATATTCGCAACTTGCTGTATAGCAGTTCCTCTGAGCTTGTGGCTCTTGCTCTTACTCGGACGCGGGCACCGCTGCTGTAAGCGAAGACGTACGCATCCACACAACACCACAAACAGAGCACCTCTGCCACGAACCTAGTCCCGCGCTCATTATCAAGACACTTATTAGCAGACTTTGGGGCTATCTCAATTCCAAACAACGATAAAAATGTTACCGGGTCAGGGCGTTCTTTCTGAAACCCCACTTGATAAGCCTGTTCCATTCTTGTTAAAGCCTGTTCTGGTGTTTGTGGACTGTGAGCCGTTGCCCTTAGACTTCAGCTTCCCGACGAATTCCATCTTCTGGGATGTTTATATCAAGATTCTGAAGTTTGCGGAGAATCTCGAGTTGAAAAACGCGAGCGGGGTCCCTGTGGACCTTGACTCGTATTTGCTCAAGTACATGGCTGATAATGGACCGACAGTCTACGTCCACAAGAAAGGCCCTGAAAGCGCACTAAATGCCATAGCTCCTCCCCCAATGCTTTCGTTGAAATCTGCCTACCGCAAGCAACCCGTCAGGAGCCTGCAGGATGTACCGCTTCATATTGGGGGCGAGAAATTCCTTGTTGGCGTGACGTCAGCTCTCGAGTCTGAGGGCTTGAGCACGCGAGTCCAGATTTTCAGTTCGTCACTAGTTGAGCTTTCGAATGATTGTGCTAACGTGAGCATGTGGCTTTCCCGAAGTCGCTCGGATGCCATTATATTGGTCCCCGAAGGTCGCGCTGGTCGCCCAGTGACTGCAGAAACTCTGCGGCAGCCATATTATGCATTAGGCATGAACCCTTTACATGAACACGGCATTAGAGACATGAATATTGGTGATAGCAACTCCCAGGATTATCGCCGCGAGCCTGTTTTCAGCAACGCGCAGGCCCAGAATCAGGACTTGAACATAAGCCTAAGCGCTGGTGCCTCACTCAAATTGTCCAGTGAAGCATACGCTGTATCGGAAAATGGGCTCAACGTCAGCGACGAAGTTATCGGCGCACTTTCAGACTTTGCAAATACAGTACGAAAGTCCTCATCCGCATCCAGCTATGATCCTGGCAACTCTAACTCCGATCTGGATGACGCAGCGGTCGGAAGATATCTGAAGCAAAAGTTCCGTGGAACCGAATTAGGAGACTTGTGGCAGAATTATTCTGATGAGAGCGTGGCGGATGTTCTATTCATGATGTTGAGGGTAGACACCAAAGTCAATGAGCTTATTGCCAGCCGTTTGGGCCAACAGAACGTAGCTCTGATTGCGAAATCGCGGCACTTAGAAGCCAGACTATCCGTAGAGCTCCCTATGCTTCTTGAAAAGGTCCGTCTCCTTGAGGCGGCTCGCTCCCCAGCCCAACAGAGAATCCAACTCCTGATGGGAAGGCTATCCCAAGGATTTCTTTGGCTTGGGGCCGCCTCTGTCATTGCAGCAAAATACATATGGTGGGCGGCTCAGCAAGACTTGACGGTTGTGAGTTTGTATACAGCGTTCTGGCTTTGGACTCTCAATATCATTGATGACAAGCTAGGCTTCAGGGAACCGCTCGAATACTTATTGGTTGCATATCTTCTGTTCAGTCTCATCAATGGTATCACGGTGAGATACATGAGTTTCAATTTGCTTTCTATTTTTGCAGAAATGTTACCGCAGGTGTTTCCAGAGGATGCTGCTTCGGTACTGGGTCCTGAGGCCATTCACTGCGCTGCTCAGGAACTGATCAGTGGGACAGAGCTTGACTACCAGAAGATGGTAGACGGCATGATAATACGGCCCTCTATTGCACAAATGCTAGTCATCTCGCTCGTCTCAGTAGTACCTTCGGTATTAAGAGATTGGCATAAAGCTGTCAACACACGAGCCCAAAAAGCAGTGGATGATATTACTGCTGCTGTTCAAGCGGAGCAAAAGAAGATAGAAGAAGAAACTGCCCCAGAGTCCGCACCTGCAGTATCAGCTCCTGCAGAAGCCCTAAATGATGGAGTGGGCACTGATAGTCCAGGGACTGAAGACAGTCAAGCTGCCAATTAATGAGACGTGTCCTAATTCATGCCAACGCAACGAGACGGCCTCTTCAAGAGATCCAATTTTTTATTCACACGCTATATAATCCGGCGTACATATGCATATCTTCGCTAGCAGCAAGGGCCACGCATAGGCTGCACACCTGTGGCTCGTTTCAACGCGAGCCAACACCACCACCAGGACCACCTTTACTGAGCCATCCTCGTAGTAATCAGGTGCTCCGAGAGACTGTACCTCACCTTAGCCGCTCCCCCTCCTCCTCACTCACTCAACCGGAATTCGGAGATCAAAATGCCTATAACATTTGGCAAATTCAATGTTACACCCCAAGTTTTTTACCTAACACCTAGATCGTTTGGAATAGTAAACTTGAGGCCACTTCTTCCTGGGCACGTACTTGTGTGCCCTATCAGAAATGTGCCTCGATTTACACAGTTAGACGCTGAAGAGGTCAGCGATCTATTCCAAGCAGTACAGGTTGTCTCGAAGGCCATTGAACGATTCTACAATGCAGATGCACTAAATATAGCGATCCAAGATGGGCCTCTAGCTGGCCAAAGCATTGATCACGTCCATTGTCACATTATCCCGAGAAAGCTCAATGATCTGCCCAATGTCGACGACATTTACGGCATGCTGAACAAAAATGATATTGAGTCTGCCTACAGGCTAATGCGCGAAGCGAACGCAAAGGGATTTTCGGGCGTAGATGCTGATAGGACTGACAGGACCGACGAAGATATGGCTAAGGAGGCTTCGATCCTCAGAGAGTATATACAAAATTTATAGATGAGACCATGACAACATGATGGGAACCACAGATTTCAGCCCTCACGCTCTTCTGCTGCTTTGCGACCATAGAAAGCAGCTCGGTTTGCGGTTCTGTTGCGCTCCCCTCCCCACTGCTTCTTCCCGCGTTTGAGTTCTTCCAGAGGAATATTCTGTCTGTATTTCTCGATCCAACCGAGCAGGTATCTCCTATCGCGTGTGTCGATGCCTTTGCTTTTCAAAGTCGAGCCCTTGGCGCCCATCAAGCTCTCCCACGAATCGAACTGCTCCGCATACTGTGACATGTTACGGCCGATTTTCGTTAGGAACGTCTGCACATCCGGAACCTCGCTAGTAGGCGAGCGGAGTGGCCTCGTAGAATAAAGTCTTATTTGCCCTAACGTTCGCAGCATCTCCACCGGGTCTGAGCACACTGCCTGATGATAAGTGGAAAATCTAATGCAGAACTGCGCAGATGTGTGTATAGACGGTGATGGATATGGAAATCTCGAGCTCAGAAGGTACTACATACCGCTACCGAACATTTTCCGAATTTAACTTTAGAACCCCAGCCGCCATATATATATGTTGCCCAGCCCTCGTTTCAAGGCTGCTGCGAAGCCGTTGCGCGTTTCTACATAACTATCGCGGTCTCTTATATTTGGACATGCCCCCCGGAGTCCTGGAAACCAATGGGACTAACCAAGCACCAAGATGGTCGAGCTCGTTTAGAGATCAAATATACAGGCGTATGTCTATGGTAGTGATCATCGTGCATACATTGATCATACCCGCATCGATGGTATTCCTCGGCCTGATCATGTCATTTCCATTGTTCTGGCCACTTCTAGGGCTTTACGCCTTGCTGATTTTTCTAGATCCTCGACCAGAGCAGGGCGTTCCGCTTCAATGGTTCCAACTATGGTGCCGGCGGTGGTGGTGGTGGAAAGCGTTCTCCTATTACTACCCCATAACGCTCCATAAAACTGTTGATTTAAAGCCCTCAGATGCACCGCGTTTGGAGAATGGTTGGCTGGGATCTCTTTTGCCATGGTCCTGGCGTGATACACCGCTTGCTTTACTACTCTGGCCCTTCTCGTTAGTTGCGCAATTCATTGCCAAGTTAGTTGGACACAAGGTACCCGTGGCCCCGCCATCAACTGGAAAGAAATACTTATTCGGGATCAGTCCACACGGCATTATATCAATGGGTGCGTTCTGCGCAATCAATACTGAGGGTGCGCTTTGGTCCAAACTGTTCCCGGGAATATCAGTTCGTCTATTGACCCTTGCCAGTAACTTTTATTTCCCATTTTACCGACAGTACTTGCTAGCCACCGGTGTGGCGTCTGTATCCAAGAAAAGCTGTATCAACCTTCTGAATAACAATCAAAACATTTGCATAGTTCTCGGCGGGGCTCGAGAGAGCCTGTTTGCTGAACCAGGTAGGTTTGACATCATCTTAGAAAACCGCAAGGGCTTCGTCAAGATTGCTCTACAAACAGGAGCTACACTTGTTCCTGTCATCAGCTTTGGTGAAAACAATGTTTATGAACAGGTGCGGTTTCCACAGGGAACGTGGGGCCACAAGATACATATGTTCATGACGAACCATTTCGGATTCACCATACCGTTGTTCCATGCTCGTGGAGTGTTCAACTACGAAAGCGGTGTCATAGCATACCGGCGGCCCATAGATGTCGTGGTGGGACGTCCCATAGAGATTCCTTTGGAGTCATCTCCAAGCCAAGAACAAATTGATCACTATCACGCAAAATACGTCCGTGAGCTGAAGCAGCTCTATGCTGATAACGTCAACAAGTTTACGCCGGGTGTTGAGCTTCGTATCGTCGAATAAAGCACCAACTAGCATTAGGCATGTACGATTATCATAACAGTAATGACCATAGTAATATTGGGAATGATGACCGCAGTATTTTCAAAATGGCCACAAGTTTCTTTCCCGCTTCTGATCTAAGTATCACAAGTAAACAAAGGGTAGAATCGTTGAAACTAATGCACCGCCGGAGCTTGTTAGCGGAGAGCGTGTCAAACAAAACATCAAATTAGATATATATATTCTCAAACTATATGTGCATGGTCCGTTGAGGGGACATAAATAAGTGTTGAAACCAAGTCATTGTTGTGACTTTTAAGGCTGTTCGAAAAACAGCCAGGTAGGGGGTCAAGTGGGTACTCGAGCAGGCGTGATTCGACGCTTAAGCGTACTTCTCACGGAACTCCTTCGCAGCGTTAACCATGTTCTTGAGCTGCTCGCGGACCTCGTCCCACTTACGAGTCTTGAGACCACAGTCCGGGTTGATCCAGAGCTTCTCCTTGGGGTAGATGGCTAGGATGTCCGAGATGCGCTTCTCGAACTCGCCCTTGGGAGGCACACGCGGCGAGTGGATGTCAAACAGACCAAGGCCGATGTGGTTCGGGTAGTTCGAGAAGTTCTCGATGTAACCAGAGTCGTCCTTCTTCGAGAACTCGATGGAAACGACATCAGCGTCAAGAGCCTTGATGTGGTTCGGGTCCAAGTCGGAGTAGCAGAAGTGCGAGTGGATCTGGGTCTTGTTCTCAACACCCGAGGTGGCGATGCGGAACGACTCCGGAGCCCACTGGACGTACTCACTGCGCTCCTTGCCCTCGCGAAGAGGAAGACCCTCACGAATAGCAGGCTCATCGACCTGGATGACGTTGACGCCAGCAGCCTCAAGGTCATTCACCTCGTCACGGAGAGCCAGAGCAAGCTGCAAGGCCTGGGTCTTCTGGCTGACATCGTCACGCGGGAACGACCAACGGAGGATAGTAACCGGGCCGGTAAGCATACCCTTCATCGGCTTCGAGCTAACCGACTGAGCATACTTCGACTCCTTGACGGTCATGGGCGAAGGGCGCGAAACATCACCAACAATGATGGGAGGGCGCACGTAACGCGAGCCATAAGACTGAACCCAGCCATTGACAGTGAAGGCGAAGCCCTTGAGCTGCTCACCGAAGTACTGGACCATATCGTTACGCTCGGGCTCACCGTGAACGAAGACGTCGAGGCCGACGTCCTCCTGGAACTTAACGACTTCCTGAATCTCCTTCTCAATGAACTTCTCATACTCCTCTTGGGTAATCTCGCCTTTAGCAGCCTTGTTGCGCTGCACACGAATCTCCTTCGTTTGCGGGAACGATCCGATGGTGGTGGTCGGGAACAAAGGCAGGTTAAGGTCCTTCTGAGCCTCAAGACGAGCCGCAAACTCAGCCTTACGCTTGGAGTCGGCCTCGCTCAGCTTGCTAACGCGGTCCTGAACAGACTTGTCGTTGGTGAGGTCCGAGGTCTTGCGAGCCTCGACGCTCTTTGCGTTAGCATCAAACTCGGTCTGGACGCTCTTGATGTCGTTGACACCCTTGGCGATGACAACGACCTCAGAAACCTTCTGCTTAGCAAACGAGAACCAGTCCTTGATAGTGGCATCAAGCTTCGGCTCGTTGTCCAGGTCAACGGGGGTGTGAAGGAGCGAAGAGGAGGTGGCGACGAGCACGCGGTCAGAGCCCAACTTAGCGACAGCCTCGTCAACGATGGCCTTAGCGCGAGCGAAGTCGGTCTTCCAGATGTTACGGCCGTCAACGACACCAACAGAAAGCTTCTGGCCATCCTGCACGATGTCAAGCGTGTCCTTGAGCTGCTCAGGGGCACGAGTGTAGTCGAAGTGGTAACCAGCAACCTTGAGGCCCTTGATGGCATCAAGGTTCGGGCGGACGTCACCGAAGTACGTGGTCAGGAAGAGCTTTGCCTCAGGAACCTCCTTGGCGAGGTAGTCGAAGGCCTTCTTGTAAGCCTCTTGGGCCTCCTTGGAAAGGTCGAGGACAAGCACGGGCTCGTCGATCTGGACCTCCTTGGCACCGGCAGCAACAAGCTTCTTTAGGGCCTCGGCGTAGACCGGGAGGAGCTTCTCGAGCAAAGAAATCGGCTTCAAGTCAAGCGAGTCCTTGTCGGCCTTGCCGAGGACAAGGTAAGAGACCGGACCAATGAGAACGGGGCGGGTCTCGACACCGAGAGCTTTGGCCTCAAGGTACTCGTCAACCGGCTTCGAGCCATTGAGCTTGAACTCAGTCGAGTGAGAGAAGGTCGGGCGGACATAGTGGTAATTCGAGTCGAACCACTTAACCATCTCCAAAGCCGGCACATCAACACCCTCACGCTGGAGACCACGGCCCATTGCGAAGTACTCGTCGATAGTCGAGAGGTCGTTCTTGCGGTAACGCTCCGGAACGACGTTGAAGAGCTGCGAAGCATCAAGGATCTGGTCGTAGAACGAGAAGTCGTTGCTAGCAATGACGTCAACGCCGGCCTCTTTCTGAAGCTTCCAGTTGTGCTCACGGAGCTCCTTACCGGTCTTGATCAGTTCCTCGGCAGAAACCTTTCCATTCCAGTAACCCTCAGTGGCCTTTTTCAATTCACGCTTGGCGCCAATACGCGGGAAACCCAAAACACTCGAAACAACCATTATAGTTTTTGTTTGTATCTGTTTAGGTTTTGATATCAAGTTAAGACAAGTGGTGATAGCGCCTATTTATATAAACGGACCCGGACGGGTAGCGCCAGCCCTGCCTGCCGCATGTGCTGATCTAACACAGGCAAATTTTTCACTAATCTACCGCCCGTGACTGATTTTGTTGATCGAGGGGCACGCGTATCCCTTAACCTATAAGACAGGTCACATAGGCGTCTTAGAGGTAACGCCTAGAAATAACAGGTGTTCTCCGGCAAACTTCGGTACTTGAGCAGGGTAGCCTTCTAACCGGAGTTCCTCCTTTGTGATTTCCTCGAAATAAAGGTCCCCTCGATCACCGGGTCATATTCGAACGGCTTTCAAAATGCTCAAAGTCACGAGTTATCACTTAACTGGCTCTCGTGGGTTGGGGTGCGCCGACGGCATTATCTTGTTGAGAGATAACAGTGGGGGGGGGAAGGTGTACCGTGGCAGTTCAAGAGCGATTATTCATATGCAGACTGTTCACATGTCAAGGTCGCTGTACCTAGGGTACTCGGGGACGCAGCAGTGCCCGAACATGTGGGGGGTAGGCGGGGGTTCCAGAAGCATGTGTACGAGCTCTGAGGTTCCGACAGCGAGGATCCGTCGGTCTTTTTAAAAATTAATTAGTGGTAGTCGCATTCGTTGCAGTGGGTTGTATTATGTTGTCTAAGTCAAGTGTAGCGCACGCATCATTAGAGCTGGGTCAATAACACGAGCAGCCTGGATGCAGTGAGAATAAATAAATATATATAATAGACATCTAGGTCAGCTAAGCAAATGTCACAAGAAATGGTTCTCATCGTATATTTTCATGATTTCGGCTACTCTCCCGAACGCTTTTCTATTTGGGACTCTTGGACGCCGCTGAGAATAAGTCTGTAGAACCTCGCTCGGCAGCTCACGAGGCATCTGTCCCTGACTTGCAAGTACCTCAGTGAGCTCTCTCAGTTCTTCTTCGTCGATTTCAGGCTCTGCAGCCTTGCTCACTTTTGCACTTATGCGTCTTTGAGCCATAGGCTGGCGCAACGCCGCAGTGGAAGATTCTCTGAGTCTCACGTCGGTCAAAGCGGGCCATTGTTCGATCAGAGTGCGAATAAATCTAGATGCAATTGCAAAATGTTCTTTGTTTGGTTTGCGAATGCCGGCTACCGCGGGAGCAATCGAGCGCGACATGAGCTGGATATCTACGACATCGGCTGACATCGAACAGTACGAAATAATATCTTCCAAATGAGCGATGTGCGCTTCGGGGAGCTCGGAAAGAACTCGTGAAGCGTACTGTAATGTATCCTTAAGAGGTAAAGGAAGGTCTCGCACGTCGATGAGCGGCTCGGGCAGCGATAACAAGTATTTCTTGATCACGGCCAGCACTACAGGAGGGCCGTAGTCGTACAGCCGCAACTTCTGTTCCCTGGCCACTGCGTACTTCAGAATTGACACGAAGCTGAACTCATGCTCGTCCATGTGTGCTAATGGCTGGAACGTTTCTGCCCCGACCTCGGCTTGCTTCAAAAAGGTGAATGCCGCGCGCCAAAAGGACGTTGGTGCAGCTGGCAAAGGTCTCCCGAATATCGAATATGTCTGCTTTGGTACGGGAATATGGCCAGGAGCGAGTTCAGCATCACTGGACCTATCTGCGTCGTCATAGAAAATAACGGGATTTATGTCAATTGCCGTAATATCCATGTGATGGCTCAGTTCAGTGAGGTCCTTGATAAAACAGGTCTTTTTAGCGAATTTAGGTGACACAATGGGTGCGACGGCCTTGTTCAATGCGCGTGTATACCATTTCGCGTGCACTATGTAGACTTTGCACACTCGTTTCTTTAGATCGCGCGAAAGAGAACCGTGAACGCGTCTTAGCCAGCTCAGCTGTGGCGTTTTCGGGGCCCTGGAGGCAAAAAAAACAATCACAAATTCAGATCGCACTGGGAAAGTCGAGACGATCTCTGGAACCTCGGTCTCAGGGTCGGGAAGCCTGCCATCTTTAATGACGCTGGCATCGATAATTACGACCGGTAATTGCGAGACTGCATCTCTCACCTCTGTTCTGTATACCAGTTGTCGGGACATAAACACTTAAGCCTGTTCCCAACGATAGGGCGCTCGAGTCGGCTCTTCTACTCGGTGTGTTTGGCGTTGAAACGCTGCTCGAAACAAAAGACACCACGGGTTAGGTTAATTGTCCAAATATGTCTACGAAACAACATACAATAGTTGGACAAGCTCGCGGTCAGGGTCGAGGGAAACATGGCGCGGTAAACCCTGCGTGCGGGAAGGCCGCGCTGCTGCACCGGGCCAGCTAGCCTGGAGGTCGCTCGTTCCTCAGCCCACGGGTCGCTCCGTGGTGACCAAGAAAATTCAAGGTACTGGAACCAAACAAACCAGGTATTAACAACCTGACTTAGCTTCATAGCTCAGTCAGGTGTCCATTCTGTATTCAAGTAATTTTTGCCCGCGTGAAGTAACCGAGTGGCCGCAAGAGCCGCTGTGTACGTATGTATAGATGTGTGCGTATGCGTGTAACAGGTGAGCATAGGGTTGCGGCGAGTGTTTCATTGTGGCCTCTTCAGCTGTATATATTTCGTGGCAGTTACTAATAGACGGTGAACCGACCTCCAACGGACTTCTAGGTATTCAGCATGTGGACTCAAGCCGCAGTCGTTGCTGCGCTGCTTCCGGCACTTGCTCTCTGCTTCACTCGCGAGGACAACGAGCTGTTCCGTCTTAAGGACCGGGTCGTTGAGGATCTTGGCGAGGGCACGACCTTCTACTCGTGGCTAGGCCTGAAAAAGGGCGCGAGCGCCACGGAAATCAGCCGTGCGTTCCGCAAAATGAGTCTCAAGCTCCACCCGGACCGGAATCCGGGTGTGGCCGCGGCCGACGAGAGGTTCGCGAGGCTGAACCAGGTCCACAAGATTCTGAGGTCCTCTATGCGTGACCGTTACGACTATTATCTCTCCGTGGGATTCCCTCTTTACAACTCCGAGGGTGACTCGTGGTATTACAAGCGCTACCGACCGAGCCTGTTGTTTGCTCTCGTACTTGTGGCGGCCATCTTCACGGGCATTCACTTGGCCCTGTTGAAAACAAGCGCTTACCGCCGACGACAGCACATTACGGACTTAATCGACGACGCGAGAGCCGAAGCCTCGAAAGCATCCAAGACCGGCGTTATTACTGGGATCACGAGGGTCAGCCACGGCAACAAGGTGTTTGTTGTCCACCCCACGGGCGATGTCCACTTCGATGGACTCAAGCTCAGCCCCGAGCTCGTGGAGGAGCCCACTTGGCGGGATACGTACGCTGGAAAGCTGTACGTGAAGCTGCGCTACGGTTCCGAAGCAGCTCAGAGCGAGACCGCCACGTCCTCCTTGTCTGATGCAGTTGAAGACAGCAAGACAGAAACTGAGGAAGCGGGCAAGGCCAGCACGTCGAGTTCGTCAAGTGAGGGCTCCCAAGTCCTTAAGAAAGGCGCGGCGCGCCGCCGTCCTGCTGCTGCGCGTGGCAAGGCCAAGATATTTTAAGGAAACAGAATTTGTTGATTCGCTCTGGAATCGGATACATATTTAGGCCGTTTTTTTTTTTATTCATGCAAAAACACAGATCCATAAAAGTCATTAATTAGTTCTTAGAACACTGGAAGCTTTGTCTGTAGCCACTCCATGGCTTCTGTCACGCCCTTGTTTTCGGTGCCGCTGCAACCACTGACAGCCCAGGAGCGCTCAACACCCACAAGGGGAGTTATCTCCGCACAGATCCTGTCGAGACATTCAAGGTTTTCTCGCGAATTGTCGAGTTTATTCACGAGCACGAGGAGCGGGATCTGTGACGCTGTGGTTGATGCTAGGTACTGCTTCAATGCAGAAACGCTGGACTCTAAGTCTGAATATGTCAAAACATAAATTATGGCACTTGCGCCGGGGGTCTCAGTTTTCTGCTCGGCGAATGTGAATTTGTGGTTGTCAGGAGATTCCACAAATTTCTCTAGAACCGGAGCCGCCGTTGGCATCATTGATTCTGGTACGGGTTGATTCGAGAGTCGATACATAACCGTAGTTTTGCCTGACGACTCAGGGCCCAGAATTAGGATCCGGTGCTTCCTGCGGGCTCTGCCGAACCAACTCATGCCAGTCTAGTGTTGTTTGCGGCTCTTTAAAAGATCTATCAGATGGGGCCAGAACCGTCACTGAGAAACAAAGGGTAGGGGTGGTCGCGTTTCAGTCCATAGTGGTGTGGTCACATTTAGAACCGTGCGTGTGTGTACGACTTAGTCAATGGAACGGCTGACTTGCAGGCAAAAGGCCAAGTAAACGCCGTTCCAAACCTGTGAGCAAGCAAAGTGAGAAAACAGATAACAAAAGAACAGTTCAAGAGCACCAGACCAAAATGGCACCGGCAAGGAATTGCAGGGAAGTGCATTGATACCATTGATCAGTCCAAAAAGTTGCGAGCCTACTACATACATAAGCAGCAAATTTATATTACGATTTCCGCCGGCCTCTACATATTAATTTCGTAATTAGTCTCGTTGCAAACAATCTCTTGTGTTGCAATGCACTGCTGTGCCAGCCGTGAAATCTCTCGGTGTCCCCTGGATTAGCTCTTTGCCGGATGATCGTGCTGAGAACTGTCACCAATCGGAATCCAAGATTCATTCTCCACGTTACCTTGCTTATCATCTTCCTCATCTTCCTCATCACTAGACCCAGATGAAAACTGGCCCGTGTTGAGCTGCCGGCTCATGTATCGGGCAAACTCGTTTTCATCCTTAGGTATTTTATCACGATTGGACCCCGGGCCCCCTTCAGCGTCACTCGAGTCGACCAGCGCAGAGTTGTCTGGGCTATCCGTGTCCAGGGCGTACTCGTCGGTCTCGATGTGATGGCTTTGTGGAGACAAGGGAATCAGGCCATCGTCGGTGGCATTTTCATCGCGTTGCCGGATGCGGGCAGCGGTGAGATCGTCGCTGTCGCTATCGCTATCACTGTCACTTGCGCTATCACTGTCACTCGTCCCGTGTTGCTCTCTAACTTGAGATAGTTGAGCCTCATTTTCGTCCATAAGGTTGAGTTCGATGGCCAAGGCCCTGCGATCAGCATCTTCTTGCAAGTCGTATGAATCCTCATCCTCACTCACCATGCTGACTTTGCCCAGCACTGTGTTGTACTGCTCCCGAAGTTGCAGCAGATCATTGTGAACGTAATTGATCCACTCGCGCTCGTTCAGCACTTCCGCAATCTTAGGGCTGACGCTTTCTGGTACGAGCAAGCTCTCGAATTTTACCACTTCTTCACTGATCAGAGTTAAGTGTCCGACATAACCCAGCCTAATGTTCTTTTCTTTTTCATGTTCGTCGTTAGCGCGCTGTCCCTTGACGATTTGCTCAGTGAGATGAGCCCGCGTAAGAAGGTTGATTGAAAGGAATCGGTTATAACTGTGATCAATGTATCCGTTGAATACCTGCTGCACGATGTCAAAAACAACATTGTGGAGGAAATTGTTCCATGGGTATTCGAAAAGCATGGAAAGTACCGCATCAATGCACCTATTATCGTCCAGGGCGAATTTGAGCTGGTCACCAACGACAGCACGTCGGCGGAGAGCTCGGTTCTCACGGTCGAGATACTCCTCCAATTGCTCCCCCCTATAAGTACTGACATTAATTTTCTGGCGGTTGTCGTCAGTATACTCAAGCTCTTCGCCGCTTTCGTCTTCTGGCGACGCAGATGACGGTGTCTGCGGAGGCGACTCTAGCAATTCTGCTGGCGAGGACGCCAACGCATCGTTAGGCGGGGCATGTGCGCCTGTCAAATCTGGCGAAGGGGAGTCGCCAATAGGAGAAGACCGGTCACCCAATTCGGAGTCGCGTAAGTTGTCTTCGCCACTTTGATCTGTGTGGTATGCTGTGTCAATACTAGAAATATCGGTTTGCCTCCCCTCATTGCTCTCGGTCTCGTCCTCAACTCCAGAGGCAACGACCTGCTCAGACTTGCTTGCACCGGCCTCGTCTGCCAGCTCATTTGGCGGTTCACGGTTGGGAAAGTAGACTCGAATGCGCTCAAGGTCCCGCTCTTTGATGACTTCCAAGCCCCGCGGATCGTTCAAAAGATTCATGTTAGAGCAATGAAGCAGCTCTGCGTACAGCTCGCATATTCTGAAGCGCTCAAAGCCCAGGGGCTTGATGGAGCCGAACGGCATCTTCATGGTTTTGCTCTCTTCGGCCACGAGCATCCTCTGGAACTTAGGAATAGCTCGCGCAAAAAGAGTTACCATAGTTCCCAAGTAGATATTATCCCGCGGATCAGGGGGATGACTTTCGAGGGTCGTGTCCATAACATCCACAAGGTCGTAGTCGCTGTTATTTTTGCGAATGACTTCAATAATCACAGTCACAGCAACACACATTCCGTGGCCACCCTCAAGCATGAGATCAATAAGTCGGCCCATGCATTTTGCGCTCACGAACTGTCGGCTCATCTCATTGGGCCCGATTGTGCAGATGTCGCTTTTGTTGCCTCCGCTAATATTAACAAACGCTTTGAGAAAGTCCCCTGCTGCGCTTTGAGCACTATGTCTGACGCCTGGACCAAGCAGTTCGATCATCTTCGGAATCAAGTTCTGCTCATACAGAAAATCTATAACATCGGTCGGCGATTCCGGATGGTCAGTCGAAATGACCTTGATCAAGAAATCAACTAGGGGTTGACACTCGACATAACGGATAAAATA
This sequence comes from Starmerella floricola, assembly GCA_030579735.1. Classification (NCBI taxonomy): domain Eukaryota; kingdom Fungi; phylum Ascomycota; class Dipodascomycetes; order Dipodascales; family Trichomonascaceae; genus Starmerella; species Starmerella floricola. The sequence goes on along the minus strand of JAKTRP010000002.1, from coordinate 1,199,488 downwards.
GTCGACAAAATACGGCAACGTCTTGATGAATTCGAGCATCCTGTCTAGGCGTTTTTCCAAAAGCCCTTCGAGAATTTTCGTCAAGAGTGCAAGTTGCTGAGTCGAGGCCTCCGGTTTTGATGAGTCTAACAAGCCCCATAATCGTAGCATCGCCTCTTCATTAGAAATGAGGGCATCCAATAAAGCCCATACGTCGGTAGTCAGGATTTCAGCGCTGATCTTCGCGTAGCGAGTGAGGCGTAATTGTTCCTCTTCAAATTCTTCATCGCTTTCAACATCGATATCAGTGTCCTCAGAATCATCTCTGAACTCGTGGTACTCTACAGACTCGCCGCTATCCGAAAACTTCTCATACTTCACACCTTTCTCATTCGTCGGACTGCTCGTAGACGGCTTGTGCTCTGTGCTGTTTATATCAGACTTTTCCGTATTGTGTTTGCCGTGGCGTTTATCTTCACTCTTTACAGCTCTATTAGGGCTTCCTGAGCTAACTTTTGCCCCAGCTTCCGTGTCTGTGTCCTCCTTATTATCGGATTTCGAGTCTTGTGCGCCCTTATCTGTAGCACTCCCCTCAGTTAACTTGTTTTCTGAGGTGCTCCGTACCAAAGGGGGCGTGATCGTGAGATCTACTAGCTCACATATGATCTCTGGCTGGCTCAGATAATTAATGACCCTCTCGTTGGGGGCAAGAACTTGGTTGAGGACGTCGTCGCAATCCAGCAAGTCCTTCAGCGTGAAGGAGTCACGGTCCAAGACTTTTTCCGTGGCTCCTGCCATAGATAGGCTACTGGTCATACTCCAGAACGCCATCCTGAGAGTTTTTTGTGCGCGCTTGCTTTGTGTAAGGAACTCTTAACACCTTTGCTTTCGCGGTCTACACCGTTTACGCTATAGAGTCTCAACCTCAACCCTCGCCGGAGTTTCTTGTAGTAAGCGACCTGCGTGTGTTTGTCTCTGTGGGTGGTGGAGGAGGTGGCTGTGTAATGCTAAATGAGAAGATTACAGCAGCTATACGTTTAGAAATATATGAGGTAACTAGTCGTTGCCGCCGTACTGCACTCGAAACTTCACGGGCAAAGTGCCCTACCGTTTTTGATGGGGAAGTCATTTCGAAACGCACCCCATAAACTTGTCTGGGCGATCTGCGGGTACCACATACTTCTGCGTGTGCCTGGGTACCACTTACTGCGTATGTACTCGTGAGAGATCACATCATGCTCATAGTTTAACAGTACCATGTCTGGTTGCGAAATTCCCCGGAAACCTTGCTGTGGCTCCATTTCGGTATGTTTCATCTTAACCCTCCTAATATCTATATAGCCATGAGTCTTTAGAGTAAATTTTTTGCGACAAATACACAGATTAATCGGGGGATTTTATTCCCGTTCTCCGCCACAACCACCACCACCCCTTCGCCCAGGAAAGAGCTAAATGCGCCATGATGCTGTCAATGCTGGCCATCGCTAAGGGCTAGAGCATGCTCTGGAGCCAGTGAAGACTAGAGCACCGGGGTTAGTCCACCACTCACCTTCTCTACAATTATGACTGAGGGGCCTATTACAAAAGCATTTGGCAAAGAGGTGTGGACTGCGTATTCAGGCAATGCTGTCAACCGGCTGTCCTTCCTTCGAGAAGATGATAAGTACTTACATGACGCATTCCATGCTCCTGAGGCACTCTTTCTACCCTTCTTGAATTTCAACCCTTTACTGGAAGATGATGTGAAACTGCATTGGATGGGGCTGGAAGAGCTGAGCTCACTTGTCGGGGACCCTTTCAGCCTTGCCGTTGAAGAGCGAGCAACAAAATGGAATCCGTCCACAGATGCGAGCGGAGCATCCACTGCGCAAGTAGTGTTTCTGGGCGTAGACGAAACAGTTAAGACCTCGAATTGGGAGCATAGAGGCTATCCCGGAGCACCCCGCTTTGCTGTGGATGTCACTGCCTACACGCATGCTAGCAACACGCTGCGTGCGGGTCTCGAAGAATTACAATCCCGCATAGAGGGCAATGCTAGCTTATACTTCAGGTCTGTCATCTTTGGTGTGACGCTGGAGAACCCATTGGAGTTCAGCGTTATCGCAGAAGCAAAAATGATTCTGGACTGGATTAATCGCACGAGGTACTGCGGGGGCTGCGGTCGCAGGAACATGACGGCCTGGGGAGGGTTCAAACTTTTGTGCCCGACCTCATTCACAGGCGCGACGGAGTGCCCAACAAAGGGCCGGATCACAAACTTGTCCTTCCCGCGAACGGACTGTTGTATTATTGCTTCCGTGGTCAGCCACGACGGATCAAAAATCCTCATTGGGAAGAGCAAACGATTCCGAGGAAACATGTACTCTTGCCTCGCCGGGTTCCTGGAGAGCGGTGAAAGCATTGAAGATTGTGTACGCCGCGAGGTCTTCGAAGAGTCTGGAATTCGAGTTGGTCGAGTTGTAATGTGGGCGTCGCAACCTTGGCCGTACCCGTCGAACATCATGATCGGCTGCATCGCAGAAGTAGTAGATTCCTCGGCTGAGAGCCACGAAATCCACCTGGGGCATGACAAAGAACTCGAAGATGCCAAGTGGGTTTCCAAAGAAGATATGCACGCAGCTTGCCATGGGCAAACAGACCTCGATTTCTCGGTCCCGCCAAAAAGCTCAATTGCTTGGGTATTGCTGGATGTAGCCTCCAATGGGACTATAGAGGCGCTGAAGTGATCACCACGAATTTATAGATTTTGTTTTACGTACATTTTAGAAGTTTTCCCGACACTTGGCGGTCAATTCTGGGGTACGTTGTGTTGTGTGCGTGTATGTGAACCGCGAGGACAAAGCATGGACGTAACCTTACCTTGTAGTACAGTAAAAATAATGTGCCTACTCCAGTTTTTCGTAATCTTCGGGGAATAGTCGCACCCAATCCATAAAATCATCAGAATATTAATGAAAAGTTCAGACATTGGGCTGCCGCCGTCAGAATTGGCCAAGAACGAAGTAGTGGCAAAAGTCCTGCAAAACAGGGGCAACGCTTTCGAGGTCCTGGTACCCGAGAGCCATATGCCGCGAGTGAACGAAACAATTGGAATTAGTGAGTCCCAACTGCTTGTTGGACTGAGTCCCTCGTTACGGAATAAGTTCTTTGTACGTCGCAATGGATTCGTGTTGGTTACTTTAGAGCTATTGGGACCGAATGGAAAGCTAAAAGGCGAAATTACGGATATCGTTTCTGATCTAAGAGACTGGCAGAAAACGTTGCGCGACTGGCCCTCAGAGTTCGGTGGTCCAAAGCGAGAGTCAAACACTCTAGAGTTGCCACCAAGTCTGAGCGACGATGATTATGAGTATGGGGAGGAAGAAGAGGAGGAAGAAGAAGCAGATGACCAGTAAAGAGAGGCCACGGGGATAATGCAGAAAGGAAGACAAGTAATTTTAGAGCCTCGAGACTTCATCCGAAATTGTGGAAGTCATCTACAACTGTTATAATCGCTGGGCCAATTTCAGTGCGGTTTGTTCTTATCACGGTCCCAATGCCGGCTTTATCTCCTTCGAACAGCACATGGTCTCCATTCGAGCTCTTCAGATGCTGTTCAATGCGACGGACTATGAGATTAGCATGCTTTCTTTTAACCAATGCTTTGAACTTTTTCATACCCTGATACCATGGGTACTCACTAGTGAACTCGAAACGCAGCGTATCAAGGTCCCTATCAAAAACGAGAGCTGCAACCTCATATTCCCTTGAATTTAGAAAATAGGGAAGATAATCAATCGCGTGAAAGGGTAAAATTGCATCCTGAGCTAGAGTCACTGCCAGGAGCGCAATTAGTCTTGCCGTATTGTTCGAATCGCAGAACTTTGCAGAGATGCTGGGGACCTTCAAATCAAAGTTCAAGGTGTTGATTCCCAGTGGGCCTGATGGTATCGTAGTGGCGACCTCTCGGAGTAGTTCTGCCTCTACTAGCTGGTCTATCGCCCACCGCGCAGTCTGATTTAGGGCAGGTGAGACTCCTAGTGAGGGCGTGTCCGACAACTGGCCACAATCTATGAACGCGGTTGCTCGTCTTTGTAGCCACCCCTTATTTTTCTGGGACCACTGAGGTGCAGAGTACTGGCCGTGAGACACGAAATGCACAGAACGCAAGGGTCTCCAGCCTCGGCCGAGCAGGGCTTCGAAGGTACGAGCGACCTCAAAAAATATGGCACTGCTCTCTGGAGAGCTCCGAGAATCGGAAATAACAAGCGTGTCGGCTGTAAAGCCAGGAACATGCCATTCAAGGGATTTAGAATCGCCAGACTCAGAATCCTTGAACACGATCTTCACTTCTTGAAACGAGCCTGGAGCGGAGCGCAGCGCCACAACGGGAAGATCATATAGTTTGAATCCATAATTCGGTATCCAGCCTTCGGGACACACATAAAGCAAGGCCTTGCGCCCTTCTGTGACAGCGGCGTCAATTTCGTCCTGAACGGATCTAGATGGCGAGAAGGCGGCGACCCTAACTTCGCCGCGCTGCAGCACGATTGCGCCTTCCTTGTGCCTTAACCCGAACACGGGCGAGTATTGAGAGATATTGTCCTCAATTGGTGGAGAGAACTCCAATTGTGCGATATAAGCACTGTGCTTGGGCAAATGCGATGACTTTTGTTTGAAACCGCCTAGTCTCTTGTTAACTGGAGACCATCGGAAATGCTCGGTTAAATGCGCAACATTCGTCTCGTTCACTAGATTCAGGGCTTGTCTTTGAAGCGACGCAAGCGAGAACTTGGCGCTGTGCAAATGATTCCAGTCTCGTCCAGCCGAGGTACGAGCCATGAAGACTATTTGGTAGATCACAAGAAGGAGGAACCCGAAACATGTGTAGGCAACGAAACGCTGTAATAAAGTGATCCTCATATCGATATTATTACGTCCAAGTATTATCGCATTCTCAATTAAAAGATAATGCTAGTTTCTCACCGATAAAGAGAGAGAGGCAGAACGATGGGAGAAGGTATGTGGGCGGTGGTGGTGGTGGTTCATCAAGCACGGATGAGCAGGTTCGGGCCGAGCTGCACGTACTGGCAGTATCGAGTGCCTCCGCAACAATCCTACGAGGCATGAATTTCAGATTCCACCCCCGAAACGCCCAACACCACATGCACACCAGCTTCAAGGTTGTCCTGCTTCATGAATGCTTGGCCGGTTCGGCTCCATGAACTCGCGGCTGATTTGAATAAAAAGACTCGAGCACTGTGATGTCGTAATATATATTTAGGTGGCTGCGGGTCTCCCCCCGTTCTCTATTTCGTAGACAGTTTTTGCATCAGGTGACTGTTCAAGTTAATAATATTTAGAAAAAAAGGTCGTGTGGGCAAAAGAACGTTACATTTTCCAGCACAAACTACCTCCAACAGGCACTTTCACAAAATGAGCACACAAGCGGAGCGTAACATCGAGATCTGGAAGGTCAAGAAGCTTGTCCGCAATCTTCAGGAGGCGCGAGGCAATGGCACATCCATGATCTCCTTGATCATGCCGCCAAAGTCGCAGATCCCGCAGTACACAAAAATGTTGACAGATGAATACGGTACGGCCTCAAACATTAAGTCGCGCGTTAACCGTCTTAGTGTTTTGAGTGCCATCACGTCTACACAGCAGCGTTTGAAGCAGTACACAAGGTGCCCGCCAAACGGGTTGGTCATTTTCTGCGGTGAAGCCATGAACAATGAGGGCAAAGTCAGGAAGTTGACCATTGATTTCGAGCCCTTCAAGCCCATCAATACCTCGCTTTATTTGTGCGACTCGAAGTTCCACGTCGAGGCACTCGGGGAGTTGCTTGAAAGCGATGATAAGTTCGGCTTTATCGTCATGGACGGTAACGGATCGCTGTTCGGTACGTTGAGTGGTAACACTCGTGAGGTTTTGCATAAGTTCACTGTGGACCTTCCCAAAAAGCACGGCCGTGGTGGTCAGTCAGCGCTGCGTTTCGCGCGTTTGCGTGATGAAAAGCGCCACAACTACGTGCGCAAGGTTGCCGAAGTCGCCGTGCAGAACTTCATCACTAACGATAAGGTCAACGTTACTGGACTTGTCCTTGCCGGTAGTGCTGATTTCAAGAACGAGCTCAGCAATTCGGATCTATTCGACCCCCGTTTGCAGGCCAAGATTGTTCAAATCGTTGATGTCAGCTACGGTGGTGAAAATGGCTTCAACCAGGCCATCGAACTCAGTGCAGAGAGTTTGAGTAACGTGAAGTTCGTTCAAGAAAAGAAGCTGCTCAACAAATACTTCGAGGAGATTGCCAAAGACCAGGGCATGTTCTGTTACGGCCATGATGATACCCTCAAGGCTCTAGACGCTGGTGCCATAGAAACGCTCATTGTTTGGGAGAACTTGGACTTGATGCGCTACACCCTGCGCGATTCCGAGAACAACGAAAGCATAGCGTTCGCCATGCCGGACACTCCTGCCTCCCAATACTTGGTTGGCAAGGATGGTCAAGAGCTCGAGCTCATTGAGGAGAAGCCATTTGTTGAGTGGCTTGCTGAAAACTATCAAGACTACGGTGCCACTCTAGAGTTCGTCACCGATAGGTCGGCCGAGGGCGCTCAGTTCGTGAAGGGATTCGGTGGTGTCGGTGGACTTCTCCGATACAAACTGAACTTCGAGCAGCTCGTAGACGAGAGCGATGATGAGTTTTACAGCGATTAATTTATGTACTTTTTATGAACTCATGTCGCACTGCGTGCGTTATGTGCACAACCATGCAAGAGGGCACTCGCAAATCTAATACGTATATACAATGGAGTGATATATATGCACCTGTATATATCATGCTTCCGCAATGACATGTCAGCTTGCGTCGTGATCTAAAGCGTACATATTACAGTGACTTCACTGCCGAGTCTTGCTTTTTTTGACCTTCTTTTTCTGAGGAGCAGACGATCGTCCTTTAGTATCGGGCTTTAGCTGTACAATGGCGTTATCTGCGGTACTGCTGGTTTCAGGTTTAGACTTCTTTTTCTTCAACTTTGATTTCAGCTCGTCCAATGCAGACTGCATAGGTTTTCCGGGCACCACTGAGTCCGGCTTCCGCAGCATGGCGCTTGCCAGGTTTAGTGTCCCTGATGTCAAGTATCTGCGGTTCGCGCCAAGCTTCTGGTTCAGCAGAAGGGCAAGCTCCGCCCTCATGCTTTTCAGTGCTGCCGTAGACGCCGCTTCGCCTCCATTTGCTCCTCCGCCTTCTTTGCTGCGTCCGCGGTTCAGATCTCCTGCGAGGCCAGCGCTAAAGCTGTCGTCGAGGTCGATGCCCAGTTCTTCAGCAGCATCAGTGAGCCATGCTTCTGACTTACCCTTCTTTGTAGCTGCACTTTGCGCATCCGCAATCTTCTTTGCCAGACGCACACGGTCTCTCAATTTCTCCAGAACATCGTAGTCTATATCGATGTGAGCGAGCTTCGTTCCAATCAGCTTCACGAGATTTGGCAAGGGCCCCGAGGCCTCTTGCGGGGAACACAGCGTAACGGCTACACCCATGTTTCCAGCTCGTGCTGTGCGTCCAGACCGGTGGACGTACATATCGCCCGTTCGAGGTAGATGGTAGTGAACAACGTGGTCAACGAACGGCACATCGAGTCCTCGCGCAGCGACATCAGTGGCTATAAGCGTGGCATTACTAGTTTCCTTGAACCGCTCAATAGATCTTAAGCGCTGTTTCTGTGCCATATCGCTATGCACTCCAATAGCGGCTATGCCGACCTCTTTCAGCAGAGGAACGATGCGTTTCACGGCATCAATTGAGTTCACAAAGACCGCGGATTTGCCAGGGTACAAAAGCAAGAAATAGTAAAGATACAGATCCTTTTCCATGTTTGGGCACTCTATAGTTGCCTGCAGAATGGACTCGGCGACCTGCGAATCAGGGTCTGCATCCACGAACTGAGCAGTGGAACTAAGCCCGAGTTTTTGCTGCATGATGTCTCGGATGTCTCCACCACGCTTCCGCTTTTTCGCGTTCTGAGACAGCGAAGACCATAAGTCTGTATTAAATGTTGCACTGTAGACGAGAATCTGGCGCTGGTTAGATATTCCAATGATTTTCAATGTAGACTCGAGCTCAGCGAAGCTTCCGGACTGTACAAGCCTGTCTGCTTCATCTAGCACTAGAGAGGGGATTTTTTGCCAATTGCTTTGTTTTTTGCTCGGCATTTGCTCCATGATTTCCAATAAACGGCCCGGTGTAGCAACAACAATCACCGGTGACTTGCTCAGCAAACGCAATTGCTTTTGAATGGCCAGGCCTCCAGTCAATGCCACGATCCGGTTTTTATCCTCTGGTGGCACAAGGGCCTTCAGGTGGTCTCGAATTTGGTGCGCCAGCTCACGCGTCGGACTCACGATGAGTCCCTCGGGCCGAGTCGCGACGGCCTCGGGGTCTGTGTAGAACCGTTGCAGCAAAGGTATTGAGTAGGCGAGGGTTTTACCAGATCCCGTCGCTGCTTTTCCAATAACATCCTGGTTCTCCAAGATTGGAGGAATGCTCTCGGCCTGAATCGGCGTCGGCGAAGTGAACCCCAATGCCTTGAGCCCCGTGTAGATACGCCAATCGAGGCCCTTGGGCCAGGAGTTCAAGCTGTAGACTGGCTCAATGTCCTTGACTTGGGCAAGAGCCCCAAAGACGTTATCGTCAGCAACTTCTTCATCGTCATTCTCCTCGTCTATCTTGGTCGTGCTTGTGCGCGAGTCGCTAGCCGATGGTTTGCCCTGCGACTTCTTGGCGGCTGGCTTGGTCTTTTTGGCCTTGGTTGTGTCCTTCTTCTTCTCGGGCTTTTTCGCGGGCTTTTCAGACTTCGGCACGAACTTAACGGTATTGTTGTCTTTCACGACATCAACATCATCGATCTCTTCTAGACCGTAAAAAGTTCCGTCATCGAAGCCACCCTCGATATCCTCGAATCCGTCGTCTACGCGCTTCCAATTGAGCTGTTCCACATTAAGCACCATACGAAACGAAGAAGTAAACCCTCTTCCTGCTTGTGTATATGGTTTTGGAAAAAAATGTGAAATTATATCGTGCCAGTCCATGCCCCCCCTGCTACCCTTTTCCTGACCCATATACATTGTGCACGTTCGAGCTGCCAGGCTATTAGGCTCTGCGGAACGAAGCACGATGCACTCGTAGAAACGTATAAAGGTAGAAATCAACCACTAATCAATCAATGCTTTTTTTTTTGAGGTAGGTAAAACAATAGCGGCAAGTTCATGGCCGAATTGTAGAGTGCGTAAAGTGGGTAAGTATTACATCAAAGCCGATCCTTTATAGTTCTTCGCAATAGCAAACATATTTCCATGGACAAGTTTTCTCAAATACAGAAATTGCATACGCCTAGCCAATTTATTTCGTGCTGCCCTTAGCCACGAAGTCAAGGCCGTGAGAACGACTGCTATATGAAAGACGTTTTAGCATATACACAGACGTACATGTACATACAGTGTTGTTATCAGAGTTTGAACTCTACATGGCTCCTCGTTGCGCGCGAGAGACCCGCTTATTAGAGAAGCTTCTCAAGCACGCGGTTCTTGTCTTCCTCAGACGAGACCTTCTTCAGGTCGAGCTCCTTGAGGGCCTGCGTGACCTTGTCCTTCGGGAAACCCATTTGTGTGAACTCGGACACGGACGCCGCGTCGAACTCGGGCTCGTCCGACGGGGGCTGTGCGTACTTCTCTGTCCAGCTTTTAGCGAGTTTCTTGAACTCTTCCGGCTTTTCGCGGTAGACCTTTGCCACCTCGGCGTCCTGCGGATCGGCGGCGTTCGGCGAGTCAAGCAGCTGCTGCAGCGAGATGAGGATGCTATGCAGGCTGTAGACAGGGGTCCACTTGTCCTTGAGGATGTCGAGACAGATCGCTCCCGTCTGCGAGCTGATGTTCGGGTGGAACACGCGCGTTGCGAACTTTGCGAGCGGAGGCTTCAACGGGTACTCAGGCGGGACGTCGAACTCGATCGCGAACACGCCGCCTTCGTATGGCGAGTTCACGGGTCCGGGGAATGTGGCAATAATCCGCGACAGGTTTGACTCATCGGGGTTTGCTGTGAAGTGCCATTCCGTGTCGTTCTTTATGGCTTGCAAATCTCTCAGCAATCTCTTCGACATCGTGGGCAGTATCAAACCTAGGCTAATTTATCTGAAACACGAATACGAACCGGAGAAGGGGTGGAGTGAAGGTTGAGAGTATTTGTCCCAGCTACGCTTGGATATGAGGATGTGTGTGTGTATGTGTTCGCACTATGCTGTAATCGACGTATGTGCTAAGAGCAGGCGGTGGCCCGCAGCGCGAACCCTTGGCAAGAACCCTTAGTTCAGGTGCAGCAGCCTCTCTCGCACTGCTGCCTTTAGGCGTGTGTGCGTGGGCTACTTGGGAGTTTGTGCTCCGCGCGGTCTAGGGTAGACCGTATTGGCGTCTGTGCGGGTGGGTGGGTGTGTAAGCCCGGCCGTAGCGTAGTTGTGGCCGTGTTTGTGGCTCGTCCGTCTTTGCCACCTTCCGCCGTTGCCGCGTGGAGGAAATGTCGGGCAAGGGCTGGGCAAGTGGTCAGTAACCGTGCGCCATCGAGCAAACCGGTGTGTGCATTAAGCAATAAGCGGCAAAGATTAGCAAGTTTGTAAACTAGTGACGATGTCGAAAGTTGTGAAGTCTTCGGCGGAATGGAAAGCAATTTTATCGCCGGCGCAATTCGCCGTGCTGCGCAACAAGTCCACGGAACGCCCGTTCACGGGCGAGTACGATCACTTCGATAAACCGGGTGTGTACAACTGCGCTGGGTGCGGAAACGCACTCTACACATCGACATCGAAGTTCGACTCCGGCTGTGGCTGGCCTGCATTCTACCAAGCAATTCCTGGTGCCATCAACCTGCACAAGGACAAGACGCTTGGTATGACACGCACAGAAATGACGTGCGCACAGTGTGACGGGCACCTCGGCCACGTATTCTATGACGAGGGATACAAGAACCCGACGAACGAGCGCCACTGTGTGAACTCCATCAGTCTCAAGTTCCAAGACCGCTAGCCAGCGCCATGCATATAGAAAGCACACGTATCTATACGGCCATACGACTTACACAAATGCGCGTCCGACCATTGCCCAGCAGGCGCTTAGTAGTATAGAGAAGTTCACGCTCGGCAATGGCTCCGTAGACAAAAGCCTCGCATACAAGCTCGTGTGTGTGGACTCGCTCGCACGCATGGTTCGCCTCGTGAGGTTGATGATATAATCGAGGAGAAGGGCGGAGTGGAAGCCGTGAGTCCTAGCACCTAACCGGCCCTGCTTGCACTCAGGAAAGGACACACACATAGAAACAACAATGCAATGTTGGAAGCGCTGACCGTGACCGAAGTTCTAGAGCAGTCATTGGACTCGACGGAAATGCTCGCGTTTGCCGTGCTGAGCACCGACGGAATTGTTCTTGAGAGCCGGGAGAACCGCACGAGCGCGAGCGACTTGTTCCCGCAAAACACGACCCAGGCCGCGGACTTCCAAGTGAGCTCGAAGCTACAAACAAAAATATACGGCCTCTTTGCTGCGGAGTTCTGGTCGCAAAACAGCGGCTCGCGCTGGATCGGTGCCGAGGCCCACGAGCGGCGGCTCGTTGTACGCCCGCTCAAGGACGAGCACTTGCTGCTTTTGACCGTAGGCTCGAGCTCGCAGTCGTGGGGGCTCATCAGTAAATGCTCGGAAACCGCTGCTGCGCAGCTCGGTTAGCTACAGTAATACATAGGTCATCTAGACTTACACGGCGGACCATGCCATGCTAGTGTGCCAATTCGTGCTAATTCGCGTGCCAATTCGCGTGAGTACTAAAACTCAGTGCTTCGCATACTCCTGACGTGCACCTTCACGCTCCTTGCACACGATCGCTCCCGCTCACCAAAGCGGCGTGTGCTTGGGCCGGTCAACCTGCTCGTTGTCGTCTGCAAACGGGTCAAACGGGTCGTGTGGAGACCCCGTAGGGCTCACGTCTACGAGCGGCGGCTCGGGGCTCGACGAGTCCTCGCGAGGCGGCGACGGCGGCGGGCGGGCCGGCGTAATGACTCGTGACGGGCTGCGGTCGCCAAGATCGAGCAAATCATGGTCGTCTTGCGTCTCAAGCGGCTCGTGGTTCTTCACAACGGCATCGTGCGCCTGCAGGGCCGCCACAAGCTCCTCGTTCGCCGTGAGCAGCTGCCCAATGAACGCCTGGACCTCCTCGTTCGGGTCGTGCACAAGCTCGATGATGCGCCGCCGCAGCTGTTTCGCTTGGCGATAGTACAATTGCGTGTCCCGGCTGCCGTTCGGCGACACAATGAGCTCGTGCGTGAGCCGCGTCGCAATGTTGTGGGCCGTGGCCACCGTTGTTTCCATGCTTGCGCCGCGCAAATTCACGGGGCTCGGCGACCGCGACCCCGAAGACGCTGTGCGCGCAGTTGCGCGGCCAGGCGAGCGCGGCGGCGAGCGTACTTTCGACCGCACAGATGCACGGTGGCTTGCACTCGCCGTTTGCGAGTGGCTGCGTGAGTGGCTGCGCGTGTGGCCGGCCGTGCCCGCTGCGTCGCCGTCGGCTCCGAACACATCCGAATCCAAATCGTCGTCGGGGTGGAACGAGCGCCGGTTGCGGGGCGAGTCGTGCTTGTCCACGAGCCCGGCCCGGCTGTACAATGACGAGATGTTGCGGTCCTTGCGCGTGCTCCAGTCAAAAAGCAATGCACGACACTGCTTCGCAACCTTCGCCTGCTTCGACCGGTCTGCGTGCTGGTGCACCGTATGCGAGGCCGCAAATTGAGTCAACTGCTCGCCGAGCTGGCTGTCGACAATGAGTCCGCTTGTCTTAATGCCGTTGTCAACGAGCGTCTCCACGAGCCCGAGCGCGCGCAATTGCTCGGATGCAGACCCGTACTTTATTTTTTTGCGAATTAGACGCCCGGCCTCGTATGCCCCGGAGTCGCTTGGCTTCGACCCTTGGATAAGGTCCACGAGGTTCAGGAGCTTGTCCGGGTCCGCCTCAGTTCCGCGGGCCAGAATCGCCTCTGTCTCCGAGCTTATGGCCGTGTATGGCTTGCGCTCCGAAAACAGGCCCATCGTACCCTCTCTGCTCTGTGCAGGCTACAAAGATTGAAGAAAGAAAGGTGTTCCTTTCGTGCTCGTGCCTGCCCAGGGAGATAAGGTGGAGAAGCGAGAGGGCACCCGCGCCCGCCTGCCTCACGAGACGGCCTCGCCCTAGGCCAGCAGCGGCCGCAGGGTGATGCAGTGGGCAAGGTCCAGGTCTGCCCCGATATGAGGGCATCCAGGCTCGATCCCACGCGCGCAGAAACCAGACAAGTAGGCGAGACTATAGGCTAGTTTTGAGTAGTTTGCTGAAGAGGTAACGTGGTGGTCCTACAAATTTGCCGCTCGCCCGTGTGGCGGGTACGTATTATATAACGTCGGCAGTTGGGCATGCCCATCGCTACACTCACACGTCTCACCCCTTCATTTAGTTGTATTTTTGTATGTCGCGTTTGTTTCCGTGACATACGGACCTCTTTTTATGGGGCCCCATTCGTTTGTGAGACCTTGTTCACTGTGTGCATGGCTGGTAAAGCAGACTCGCCCGTGCGTATCGTCAAGCAGTGACTAATCGCACTGGGTCATCCGTGTCACCTTGCCGAAAAAAAATCGACATAGCCCACGGTATTCGCACACAAAATGTCTTTGGTTCAACGCATTCTGCACGAGCTGGACAAGCATGGCCACATAGAAAACACACTGCGTGCTTTCCCGGACCTGCCGAGCTCGACGGTCCAGTCTGCGGTGACCTCGCTCGTTGATAAGCGCATGATCACATCTGAACACATCGAGCAGGATATGTGGTCGCTCACAGAGGAAGGCGAGGACATTGTTGCGCACGGCTCGCACGAGTCTCGTCTTTTCGATGCCGTGGCCGCGGCCGTGGACGGTCTTGCGCTTGCCGACGTTGCGAAGCAGCTCGGGGCCTCGGGCAAGCTTGGCCAGCAGCGTGCGTTCAAGAACGGCTGGGTCAAGAAGGACGGCGCAAAACTCGTGACGAGCCTGAGCTCGAAGCCCGAGGATATCACGCGTGAGGAGCTGAAGGCCGTGAAAGCGACCGGAACGCTCGAGGACGCGAAGGAGCTTGCTGAGCTTAAGAAACGCAAGCTGCTTGTGCGCAACAAGGTGTGGTGGTTCCGACTTGGTAAGGGCCCCGAGTTCGCGCTCGAGGTCCAGAAACTTGAAACGGACTTGACGATCGAGATGTTGCAGTCCGGTAGCTGGAAGGACGCGAAGTTCAAGCCGTACAACTTCCAGGCCGAGGGCGCCGACCCGCACTCGGGCAGCATGCACCCGCTGAACAAGGTCCGCTCCGAGTTCCGCCAGATCTTCTTCAACATGGGGTTCACGGAAATGGCCACGGACCCATACGTCGACACGGGTTTCTGGAACTTCGACGCCCTGTTCGTGCCGCAGCAACACCCGGCGCGTGATATGCAGGACACTTTCTACATTAAGGACCCGAAAGAGGGTGGTCTCCCCGAGGATAAGCAGTACTACGAGAATGTCCATGATGTCCACGAGTTTGGCAAGTACGGCTCGAAGGGTTACCGCTACAAGTGGGACCCGCGCGATGCGCAGAAGCTCGTTCTGCGTACACACACCACGGCAATCTCTGCGCGTGTTCTGCATGCTCTGGCCAAGAAGCCCCGGCCGGCCCGGTACTTCTCGATTGACCGCGTGTTCCGCAACGAGGCCGTGGATGCAACGCATCTCGCCGAGTTCCACCAGATCGAGGGCGTCATTGCCGACTTCGGCCTGACCTTGGGCGGTCTCATTGGTTTCATGCAGAAGTTCTTCTCCATGATGGGCGTGGACCAGCTGCGCTTCAAGCCCGCGTACAACCCGTACACGGAGCCCTCGCTCGAGATCTTCGGCTACCACCATGGCCTCGGTAAGTGGGTCGAGATCGGCAACTCGGGCTTGTTTCGCCCAGAGATGCTCGAGTCTATGGGCCTGCCCCGCGACCTGCGTGTATATGGCTTCGGTCTCTCTCTCGAGCGACCAACGATGATTAAATACGGCGTGTCGAACATCCGCGAATTGCTCGGACACAAGGTCAGCTTAGATTTCGTGGAGAATAACTCTGCAGTCCGCTTCGACGAGCGACTAGTGTAGTACTTAGCATTTGTTTATTAACTTCGCTACGGTCTAATCCATATTTGTTTGTGCTGTCATTGTGAAGAACAACGCGGATTCCCATACCTGTGCTCGGTCATACGGACCCTAATTAGCAGGTGCACATATCAAATGAGCAGGACGGACACTGCGTTTGGCCCGCAAAGCGTGGCGTAGAGCAGATGTCGTTCATGCTTATACCACCACTAAGCCGCAGAATCTACAAAAGTTCCATTTCATAATTTTCCATTAGCACCTAGACAGGATTTTGTGCTCCCGCCGTGTGTGATGTTGCATGGTCGATAGAGCCCCGAAGTTCTCGCCCGCTTAATCAAGTCAGAGAGACATATAAGCTAACTGTAATAGCCGCCGACCCTTCTTGTAAGCTTACTCGGCACCCATGCCTCTTCGGCTGCTGAAACTGGGATACTTATTTACGGCTTAATATCAGCGCAGTAAGCATTCGGCCCTATAGCGCGCATGCCCCTACCCAGGGTATGTCCATATCGGGCAAGTGATCGGATCTTTGACTTCGCAGTATTACATCTCCATAGAAGAACGACCCCGTTTCCAATTCTAGAGCGTGAGGACAGGATATTCGGCACGTTCGAGTCTTTTAGGCTACAAACCCGTGTCTCTTGTCTCTACGAAAGAATTAGCTCGGTCAATTAAACATGGGTTGTTCATCTAGTAAAGTCGCACCTGAGCATCCGTTCTCACAAGATGGCCGATCAGCCGGCCAAATCCAGGGGAACACCTTCAAATTGAAGAACATACGGCCACACAGCGGTGCAAGTCGTCGTCGAGCACAAAAGGCGATTGACCCAGCACGCTATCGAGCCCTTAAAGCATTGAATTCGAAAATTGAGAAACGGCTTTCTAAGGAAATTGTCAAGCCTGTTCAAAAGGCGCTCTTTCTTGGCACGGGCGAGAGCGGCAAGTCTACTGTCTTCAAGCAAATGAGGCTTTGTTACGGCGACAGCTTCAGCGAGTTCGAGCGTATGCAGTACTCAAAGATCATTTGGATTGATGCACTCCGTGCAATGCGAATCCTCGTGGACATTTGCGATGAGGAACGCATGGCCCCTGGTGGAAGCCCCGCACTGAAAGGGATTGTTTACCAATGGCTAGGTGTCAAAGGCCCCGATGCGCCTGGACCAGAGACGGACCCCAATGGTCTTGCCCAGAGCGTACAACTTATCCAGTCCCTGAATTTGTCTCGCCGGGCATTTCTGCAAGAAGAGCTAGACAACAGTGCACGCACATTCTTAGATGCTTATGTGGAACACAACGAGAGCGACAGCAGCGACGAGCAGAACGACAACCAGAAGACGAAGAAGAAGAAGAAGAGAAAGTTATCCAAGAAAAAGAGAAAAAACAAGCAAAAAACCAAACCTGCACTAAATACTACACCAGTTGCGGGACCAAGCTTTACGTCAGGTCTGAACTTGAGAGGTGACTCGCAAGCCAGCCCACATGCTAATTCGAGAGGCAGTACGAGGGCCAATGCTAGGGCGACTACTAGAGCTACTACGAGAGCCAATACGATCGCGAACTCGCAAACGGATTTCAAGCTGAGTCCCAAATCAAGCAAACGCAAGAGCAAAAGGAGAAGGAGACAGTCCCGGCACCATCAGCCACGCGAACAAAACCAACAACACGAGCAAAACCAGCAGCAGCAAGCCCTCATGCAGCGCAAGCCACAGACGGTTGAAGAGCCTGGTAAATTGATACCTGAGCTCGCTTCACAATCTATTCTGAGCCAGGCTATGGCAGGGTATGCAGTACAGAATGATCTCCAAGAGACAATGATGGAACCAAGAGTGAAGCCACCGCGCGGTGTTCTGCTGTCACGAGCGAACGTCGCGCGAACAATCCAAAGGCTTTGGCGAACATGCCCAGAACCAATTAGGATGATGGTGACTGCTAACCAATTAGGTCTCGAGACGAATGCCGCCTTTTTCTTGAGCAAGATTCAGGATTTCGAGGACGAGAATCATCTTGCAGCTAACGAGGATATTTTACATGCTCGCATAAAAACCACAGGTATTACGACGACGGAGTTCAATGTGAAGTCAAACAGCATAGTTGTTACGGACGTGGGTGGCCAGCGCGTGGAGCGTAAGAAGTGGATTCACAGCTTCGATGATGTTACATGTCTACTATTTGTGGCCAGTGTTTCCGAATACGACCAAGGTTTGGAAGAAGAAGAGGCCGTTAACCGATTGGACGAGTCTCTCGCCGTATTTCAGCAAACTGTGAACTCTCAATGGTTCCGTACAAAGAGCGTCCAGCTCTTCCTGAACAAGGTCGACATTCTTAAAGTGAAGTGCCACTATTCTTCATTTAAAGCGCATTTTCCCGGGTACAGGGGCAACGACAAGGACCCAGATGACATCATGCGGTATATCGAATCGCTGTTCCGCGAACGGTTCCGAGGCGGAAACCGTAACCTGTACGTGCACCGCACATGTGCGACGGACACGACAACAATGAAATTCGTGGTTGATGCCGTCAGCGATATGATACTTTTCGAAAACATGAAATGGGCCGGGATGCTGTGATCCGGGATACACTTGACCGCTGGTCCGCCATCATTGGCGTGCACCGACAGTGCCTGTTACAAACCTATATCTAGAACGAGCCTCAGCAACGACTCTGTCAACCTTTTTTTTTACTTCCTTACGTTTTTTACTTCTATAAGTTTTATACTTATTTACTCAATGTTGTCATATCCAAGATTTCATGAGGACTTTCTGAGACTTACCTGTCTTGGCCGATTAAACGGAGTTTCGATGAAGCCCCTATGAAGAGAGAGAGAACGGTAACGGCCGGTCACAGGATTCTGTACGTGACATTCGCTGTTCGGACTTGTGGGGTGCAGCTCGCAGGGGGAGGTCAGGTGCTCGAGCGCACGCTCCGTCACGCCAGTCTGCGCCGTCATTGGCTGTGCGCATTGGGACCGCTCTACTCAAGTGCCACAACCCACAAGGCCTACTTTATATAAACAGCAGCGTGCTACTTCACACGTTGAACCCAGCAACATCTCAACCGATTGTTAAGGTCACAAGTTAAAAAAAATGTTCACTCGACTTGCTACTACGAGCACTTCTCGTGCATTCTCTACTTCGGCTACCGCCTTCTCGAAGGTCGCCGTTCTTGGCGCCGGCGGTGGTATCGGCCAGCCCCTTTCGCTTCTTCTTAAGGACAACCACGACATCACCTCGCTCAGCCTTTACGACCTTAAGGGTGCCCCGGGTGTCGCTGCTGACGTCTCCCACGTCAACACGAAGTCTGAGGTCAAGGGCTTCGGACCCGAGGACAGCGGCCTTGAGAAGGCTCTTGAGGGCACCGAGGTTGTCGTCATCCCGGCCGGTGTTCCGCGCAAGCCAGGCATGACCCGTGATGACTTGTTCAACACGAACGCCTCCATTGTCCGTGACCTCGCGAAGGCTGTTGGTAAGGTCAGCCCCAAGGCTCTGATCGCCGTCATCTCGAACCCGGTGAACTCCACTGTTCCGATTGTGGCCGAGACTCTCAAGGGCCTTGGTGTTTACGACCCGTCCCGTGTCTTCGGTGTCACAACCCTGGACCTTGTCCGTGCTTCGCGCTTCATCTCGCAGGTCAGCGGTACTGACCCGGCCGACGAGTTCGTGTCCGTTGTTGGCGGCCACTCTGGTGCCACCATTGTTCCCTTGCTCAGCCAGAGCAAGCACGCCGACATCAGCGGTGAGACCTACGACGCCCTGATCCACCGTATCCAGTTCGGTGGTGACGAGGTCGTCCAGGCCAAGGCCGGCGCTGGTTCCGCTACTCTTTCGATGGCTTTCGCTGGTGCCCGCTTCACCAAGGCTCTTGTCGCCGGTCTCAACGGACAGTCTGTCGTCGAGAACACTTTCGTCGAGTCGCCGCTCTTCGCCAACGAGGGCATTCCGTTCTTCTCCTCGCCGGTCACTCTTGGCAAGAACGGTGTTGAAAAGATTCACCCGATCGGCAACATCACCGCTAAGGAGGAGGAGCTTCTTGCTGCTGCCAAGGAGGGCCTTAAGACTAACATTGCCAAGGGCGTCAAGTTCGTCGCTGAGAACCCGTAAGACCTAATTTTAACTAACTAGGTACTCGGTTATGATTTCAATGTTAGACTGAACCAGATAGAATTATGTGGAAATATACATTGTACATACAAGCTTTTGTGTGCCTTAAGCGCAAGCGCGACTTGAACGGAGGTTTTAAGGCCGGCTCGGCGTATATACATGTGCGAACACTGAGCAGAGGCGCAAGATGATTGGCTTGGGCGGGTGGGAGAAGCTGTCCTCGGCTCGAGTTTTTCAGAATGGACTTCCTTCGGCTTCCGACGCCCAGTTCCCAGTACATCTATTGCCCACTATAGTCTGGCTTCGTCTTTTTATACGCCTTTCTCCATTAAGGTTCAACGTTTTTTTTTAGTATACTATTTCATCTTCTAGCCTACAAGGGACTCGGCTGCGCATCTCTTATTTTTACTCTTTTAGGTGTGCCGGCCGCCCGACCGCCCGTCGCATGTCTAAAATTATACCCATTAATGTGATTGCGTTTTTTTCTCGTACGTTTTTGCTCGGGCTTGTGTTTCTCTTCTGCAACAAGGGTTACGCCTACTTTTCTCCGAGGGTGTGTGTCTAGGGGAACCTGCGAGACGTGCAGTGCGCACTACATCACAAATACATACTAATATGCGTGGGTGAAAGTTCCTGAGTAGTTCCTCTCACTAATTCGGAATCCCTTGTGTGCCTCATAGAAGCGAACGTACATGCATATATGCAGCTTTTCTTTTTTTCCTTCCCACCCTGCGGGGTTTCCTGTGTGCCCTTTGAATCCGAAAGAGAACACAAGCAGAGACCAGGGCAAGTGTGTTCTTAGTCTTCTTACCAAGCCACCAGAAGCATTATGGCTAAGCGGAGTGCAGATGTAATTTGTAAATTGAATGTCTAGTATGGCGAAAGTGAACCGCTCAAAATTAATGATATTTACCGCGTACTTCGCGACATAGCAAACGAGAACCAACACCGCTGGGGCACACGACACGAGAAGACCTACTTCACTGAAAATTGATGCGATAACAACGCAGCTGCAGTGAGCGCCTGTGGGTAAGGATGTTCAGATAGTGTCTCTCCTATAAATAAACTACTCGGGGAAATCTCGACATCGCAGGCTGATGGCTCGCAGATCATGAAAATGCGCCGAGTTGGCGTGGCTTCGGGAACGTATAGCGAGAGGGGCGAAGCAGGCGACGTTACTACTTTACTGCGGCACGAGCAACGGGACGAGCACTGCATGAACCCCACTACCTCAGCAACAGTTGCGTCTGCTGGCTGCCACGGGTACGGGTACGCGCTGGTCGTGGTACTCGAACGTTCAACACGGCCAACGGCCTTCCTTAAAACCTCTATACTCAGCCTAGATGTACCCTAGCTATCCAAAGAAAATACACGGTCTCCTTGCACCTTACCTTATAATCATCGCGGTAATTTGCCGAGTTTGATTGCAGATAACAGCTAATTCTCGAGCGCCGCCGTGCCCACTCTTTTGCGGGGGAAAGTCCAGTGGGCCCTACGCTATCTAGGATGTGTGTCACGTGTAAAATACATACTCCACGAATACTGACGGTTAGAGCGAGGGTACAAAGAGGCTTTGTGACACCTCGCATGCGGGATTGAAAGTCCCCCGAGAAGTGTCAGACCGAAAGTGAAACACTAGGTTCCGACGAGACTGTTTAATCGAATTAAGGAGATAGCCATTGTTATGTAGTCAGAGTGAAACCTGCACTCCCTTCGATGCGTACGGCCGTTCGCGGCAGCTGAGATTGCTACAGTATTGCTAGTCACGTATGGACGACGCATCGGTTGCCGCGAGGGCACGGCCAGTCAGACCAGGATCGGCATAGCATGTGCCTACCATGGGCAGATGCGCCCAGCGAGCTACGCAACCGACGAGCGGGAACTCGGCTGACGCTACATTCAACAGCTGCTTTTTGTTACAGGCTTATTTCTATTGACATAGCGCATTCATCTTGTTTAGACGATCTTCTACCAGAGCCGGCCGGGTGGGTCCCGTAGATCTGAGCGCACCGCGGTTTATCCGGAGGTTAGGGGAGTGTGATTTCGTGATACCCGTCACTTGCATTTAATCAAAAAACACGACGCGTTCAGCAGCATGCATCTCGGATTTGTCAAGCTAGATCGGTACACTTTAGCGCCCATCGTATATAGGTTTCCGAAATTCACATAGCCGAATTCTTGATCAACGTCCTTTATAAAGGTGTTAAGCTTTTCAGAAAAAAAAAAAAACAAGAAACCAATTTACAAACGAAACAATCCAAATAAAAAAGCTGAGCCCGCACAAATATCGTGGCTAAGCTCGAATCAATTTTACTTGGACTCAACCATATCGACAGCAACTTGGCCTTCTCAAGTATTATCTTTTGCCTTTTCCTTGCAAAAGAGCAAGGATTTTTTCGACGAAAATCACAAGAATAGAAAGTGGAGAATATGAGCACTCGTGTTTCTCCTTTGCGATCTCTCTCTACGAGCGCTGCCGACACGGGAACCGTTGACCCGAGCTCGGTGTTTGCGTGCGATCCATGGACGTCGAGCCACGAATTCTCGCTAGCGCCCCAGCAGCCCAGTGCTGGCAAGCCGAAGCGGCTTCATGTCGACTTTCGTCGCCACGACGAGCCGGAGACACCTATGCGGAAAGTGCGTGGCCAGTCGATCTCCGCGGATGGACACTCGGGGCTCGTCACGCCGCAGTCTGCCTCGCGAAGCTTTTCCATGTCGTCGCTGCCGATGCATTTCACACCAATGCACCAGCCGCTTCCGTCTCCACTCGACACACCGCTCACTACTCCGTTGAAGAACCCAATGGACAATCCATTCGATTTCCTCAACGATGCGAAACTAGGCGGAGAATGGAACTTCGACTTCGACTTCCGCTCGAATTCTCCACCGGCTAATTTGCAGGCGTCTGACCTTGACGACTACCAGCCGTCCATTATGCGGACAGGCAGCACCAGCACTTATGGCAGTCCAAGCGACGAAGAAGGGTCGATGGTGTCGAGATCAATGAGCACTGTTTCTATGAACTCGATGAAATCCGGCGGCGTGAACCCGTTCTACTGCCCACCCTCGTTCTTGCGCGCGGATTCGCTTCCAGGAGATGGCTCTGTGCCAAACTCTGTGCCGAACTCTGCGACGAGCTCTGCTAACAAGTCGGTAACGCCTGGTGACCTCACGTCGGGTGTGGAGCACACGGTCGAGGGCGACGACGCTGGCGTCTCGCCAAGGGGAACTGATGAGGGTCTGCTTAACGCCGAGCAGGCTCCGTTCACAGACTCTCTGTGTATCCCCGAGTCGACGGATTTCGACTTGATGGCTTTCCATACTCGTGACGGCGACAACCAGGGCCTTGCCGACTTGGTGAATTCTTCTAAGGCAGCGTCCGTTCGAACACGAAGCTCCTCTACAACTTCTTGGGGCTCGTCGGCAGGACTGGACACGGCGGACAAGCCGTTTTTCTGCGACTCGTGCTCGAAACGGTTCCGCCGCATGGAACACCTGCGCCGGCACATGAAGACCCACACTAGGGAACGTCCGTTTGCATGCACAGTCGAGAACTGTGGCCGCAGATTCTCTCGCACTGATAATTTGAAAGCGCACATTCTTACCCACACAAAGAAATCGGGTCGGAATATCTACGTTGAAGGGCTTGCTGAGACGCAGCAGATCAAGCCCATTAAACGCCGCAAGCCACGGAAACCCGAGACTGAACTCAACATACCAGGACATTTGACAATCTAATTATTACGACCATATTATTGACGCCCATACATTTTTTTATTCTTACTTTCCTTTCCATTACCATCTTCCTTGATCCCCCTCAGCTAACCAGTCCATTCTCTTCTTCGAACTCGCAAGAAATCCGTAGCAGCAGTGTTTCGGAGGCTACAATTAGCAGGTCTTCTGCCTACATCCGTGTCCTACATATTGTGACGGGTCCTGCTGCCACAAGAATAGTGGCACGATAATGGAAGTAGCTGGTTCAAGCGAGGATTTCTCTTGGCACACCCTCACCACCAAGTGTAGCCGATTCTGTGAACTCCTGCTTCGACAAGTAGGCCATCAAATAAGAAAACGACGTGAGTGTAAACAGTACAGCACAGGCAATAAGAGACGTGGCCTTGATGCCGATACCTCCGTATTGAACGGCAGCCATTGCGATGTAGAAGCCAGCGCGAGGGAGGTTCTGGTGGAAGGTCTTCATGAACTTCGTGAAGTTATCCGTGACAGGGCAGATTCGCATCAGGAAAGGAATCTCCAGGAAAACCACCATCAGGCCCTGCACAAGGCATATGATGCTGAAGATGATAATCAAGCTCAGGTGAAGTAAGTTCACAATACCGAGGGCGATGCATACGGGGAAACAAAGGAACCCGAGCCACTGGCCGTATACACTCCAATTTCGCGACTTCAAGTCTGTGGAGAATCCGTTGACCAATGATCGGGACACAACTCCAATCGCAGTATCTCTCAAGTTCATCTTATCCTTTTTAGTCAATCAACTAAGTGCTACTTAGCCCTTCGTGTCGCCAATGTTGTTGTTGTTGTACGGCGGTGCCCTAAGTAGAGGCGGAGCCTATGTGCGGGCGGGTTCACTACCACGACCACGACGCACGACCACCCAGCTGGCATGTGTGAGGTCCCCGTTGAGCGTCTCCCAACATTGAGTCAGCATAGACAGACGGGCCTTGAGGTCGCCTATCCTCTACAAGGGACGCCATACTGCTAACGGGAACGTACGCGCAGAGGCAAGCGTTACTAAATTTCATGGTGCTGCGGCTGCTAAAGTACCCAGTCTCAATCAGCTGATAATCTACGACGCACCATCTCATACCGCAGCAGTGGCTAATTATAGCTGAAGCGTAACATAATACTCCAGTGGTAGAGTTACGAATCACGCAGACCGTTGGATTCGCCCTCTAGGTAGCTACAGCTGGATTGCACACGGCTTGGACGCTTCAACGCCTGCTTCTCTTATCCCCTGCTTGCGGCACAGCTCATAACACGCTTCCATACACGCAAACACGCGCACGCAAGCACACACATACACTCACGCAACACATCAACGACGTTCAAAATGGCGCCACTAGTTCCTGTCTTCCTGTCATTGTTGAGTTTAGGGCGATGCATGGATTTCGACGCGAACTCGATGTCGAGTGTTGAGGAAGATACGTCTCTCATCATCAAGGGCATGCTAGACTACTACCCCCCAGCGAGCTCGAACCCTTCAACGAGGCTCGGGGCACCAATTGGTGTGTTTCAAGCGCCATATTACTGGTGGGAGGCCGGCGTGGCCTGGGGCGTTCTCATTGACTGGCAATATGTCACTGGTAATGATACATACACGAAGCTGATTAAAGACGCCATGGTGGACCAAGCAGGCTCGAACGGCGACTACATGCCGTCAAACCAGTCAACAACGGAAGGTAACGACGACCAAGGCTTCTGGGGGTTGGCGGCCATGACTGCTGCTGAACGGAACTTCTCTAACCCGTCGTCGGATCAGCATGGTTGGCTGTACAGTGCACAAGCCGTATTCAACGACATGAAAGAGCGATGGGAGACCGGCAAATGTGGCGGTGGGTTGCGATGGCAGATCTACACGTGGAATTCTGGCTACGACTACAAGAACACTGTGTCCAACGGTTGCTTTTTCAACTTAGCAGCGCGGCTTGCCCACTATACGGGCAATTCTTCGTACGCAGACTGGGCAGAGAAGATATTCACGTGGCTCACCGATGTCGAGTTTTTGGTGACCTCGGGTGACTCGTGGTCGGTTTACGATGGCGCTAGTATGTCCAGCAATTGCAGCAACCCGACGAAGATCCAGTGGTCGTACAATTCCGGCCTGCTGCTCAGCGGCTCGGCGTATATGTATTCGTACTCGAACGGCAGCAGCACGTGGGAGTCGCGCGCGAAGGGCGTTTGGGGCCACGCATCAAGCCAGTACTTCGAGAACAATATCGCTTACGAGTCGGCGTGTCAAAGCGGTGGTCATTGCAACAACGACCAGCGTGTTTTCAAGGCTCTGCTTCTCCAATTCATGGGCCAAACGGCCCAGCTCATGCCTGATCTACAAGATGATATCATGACGAAACTCAATGCATCTGCGTCGGCTGCCGCCTCGACGTGTTCTGGGGGTAGTGATCATCACACGTGCGTGCTTAACTGGTTGAGCAGCGGAGACAGTACCTACGGCCTAGGCGAGCAGATTTCTGCCCTTTCAGCTTTGGTCAACACGCAAGTATTGAGCCACCCAAAGCCATACTCTGCGAAGCATGGCGGTTCGTCGAACGGTAGCGTCAATGCCGGAACCAGCAGTGGTCACACTGTGAACCCATTGGCTGACACTACGCCAATCACAACGGGAGACAGAGCGGGCGCAGGTATCGTCACGGTCGTCCTCATGTGTTTCCTCATTGCTGTAGGGATTTGGATTGTAATTTGAAAATATTGAGATGTGTTTAGATTGCGTGCCCGTTTTTGCATCTATTAATAGACGTCCCTCAGTAGAGATTGGAGGGTGACAACTTCTCTATCATTTACATAATTCTTATTTATATTACAGTCCTTTTGCTGATTTTTGTCCGTGTTTGTTTCACTTTCTAAATTAAAATGAGAGAAGAAAAAAACGTGTATACAAAATCTGCTCACTTCCATTTCTTAATTCTGTTCACTTACAGCCACCACAGCGCGTAGCGCCCTGTCCCCTCCGCCTCGAACGCGGCGCGGGGTGTGAGGGTCTATATGTCTGTGCATTTCCCGTACTTGGAGCATTCTCCAGTTCCGAAGCGCGAGGGCTGGGGTTACTCTTTCATCCTCTGTCGAAGTTTTCGCGCACCACTTAACGTCCCTCGCCCTCCTCCTCTTCGCCTCGTTTCCTGGTCTCGAAGCCTTCACTTTTTAAGCTTAGCAAAAGGCTCATTGAAACGCACGCCATGTTGCTTGCACCGCTGATTGCGGCGTTCTTAACGCCAGTATCAGCTTTAACGATGTACCCCGACAATAGGACCACGATTCTGGACGCCATGGATACCGTCATTGTCGGCACGATGGCCTACTGCCCGTGGTTTCACAATAAAAGCGGTGCTACCCCAGGTGTCTTCCAAGCGCCGTACTACTGGTGGGAAGCAGGCGTCTTCTGGGGAGCAATGATTGACTGGTCAACCTACACGGGCAACCACACGCTCGATCAATGGACAAAGGACGCAATCCAGTTCCAAAGCGGAAGAAACTGGGATTTCATGACACAGAACCAGACTTCCGTCGAAGGCAATGATGATCAAGGATTCTGGGGTGTGACTGCGATGAACGCAGCCGAGAAGAACTTCTCGGCGCCCGATAGCAGCTACCCTCCTTGGCTATATTTCGCGCAAGGAACCTTCAACACCATGGCAAACCGATGGAGTGATTTGGCATGTAATGGTGGACTGCGGTGGCAAATTTATACATGGAACGCCGGTTATGACTATAAGAATATGGTGTCCAATGGATGTTTGTTCCATTTGGCATCGCGTTTGGCAAAATTCACCCAAAACGACACTTACGTTGACTGGGCTGATAGAGTCTGGGACTGGGCAATCTCAATCAAGCTTCTTTCGCCGGCGAACCCGAATGCTGAAGATCCTTTGGACGTTCATATGTCCGTTTATGACGGTGCCCACACTGATACGAACTGCACCGATATATCGACTGCTGAGTGGACGTATGACCAGGGCCTTATGATTAGCGGCACGGCCTATCTTTACAATTATACTGGTGATGAGAAATGGCTGAACCGTACGAAAATGCTGTGGAGCCGCGCCACGGCTCTGTTCGGCTCAGATGGGTCGCAATGGTTCCCGAACAACTCAATCATCTACGAGCCGTCGTGCATGAATGCTCAGGAGACCATTGTACGGTGCACAAATGACCAACGTGTATTCAAGGGCATTATGTTGTCCATGATGGGATTGGCTATGCAAGTCGCGCCGTCCTTAAAAGAGCTGTTTTGGCAGAACATACAGTACTCAGCTCAGGCTGCCTCATGGTCTTGCAGTGGTGGTTATGATGGTGTGAGTTGTGGATTGTCCTGGCTCCATCAAGGCAATGACGGATATTTCGGTGTTGGTGAAGAGATCAACGCTCTGCAAGCCTTCAATACGCTCTTAGCAACAAATTTCACGGGTCCGTACGCGGCTAAAGACCTTCCGGAAATTTATCACGTATCAAACTCTTCTGCGTCGGGCGCAAATAGCTCCTCGACTCAAAATGGTACTGTTTACGGATGGGGTAACGAAGCCGGACTCAACTCATCTGATGTAGAGGCCTACAGGCTCAATTTAGACAGTGGTGACACTGCGGGTGCCAGTGTTCTCACGGCGATTGTGATCATCTTCATTGTCTCTGGATCTGTGTGGATCATCTTGTAAGATTTCAGCAAAATAAACAACGCATGGTAAGGCAAGTTTAGCGTTGCTCTATTATTCCAGCATTTACCGATTTTATTATTATTATATCATTCCTTCTTTTTACTCCGCTTTGTATACCTGTTCTATAGTTAGTAGATTGATGGACTACGGAATTAAAAAAAGTCATATCGGACCGTCTCTCCCCTTTCCACATGTGTTTCTCGAACGCCGCTGAGCGAGTGCGCTTGTGCACGTATGCGCGCATCCATGATGTGCATGAGAGTGAGAGAAAGTTCGAAAGGCCCTTAAATTGCACGGCCGCGTTGCTTTGTCGCTGGCTGGATTGTAGCTATGGTTGAGCTGGGGCTTTGCTTAATACTACCAGAGTTTGTACTGTCGTCGCCGTTCTAGACGATGTTGCTCCTGTTATCGTCACGGTAGTTGTCTTGGCTCTCATTGTTGTCACCGTCATTGTCACATCTGCAGAGTTATGCTTCTCACTTTTTTTTCATTAATATTTTTGTCTTTTTGTAGGTGTTTTTTTTCTTTGTGTCTTTACTTCTGCATCCATTCATTATCATCAGCTTGAGAATGTGAGAGCGTTATTTCTTCGCGCTCTCGAACCACTCAAACATGCGTCCCTGAATGAATCTTGTCCCTGCATTGCGAGTCCCGCGCAACATGCAATCATGCGTGCCGTTAGGTTCCTCGAACTTCTCCTCAACTTTGGCGATCTCACTCCACTTTATCATTTGCTCCTTTGCTTCTTCTGCACCACCCCACACAATGGCAGTATTCTTCGGCAACACCTTCGGCCATACTTCATGCTCCGCATATATTGGCGAGATTAGCGGATCTTTAACATCCTGCTTTTTCGGGTCAATGAACACATCGCGCATGCTATTGTCCTCCGGAAGGTTCGTAGACAAGTCGGTCGTTGGAGATATGAGTACGAGCCCGCCTTCAAAACGTGCTCCGGAAAGAAGCATTGTGAGAGCGAGATGGCCGCCAGCCGAATCACCGAATGCAAGTATGTTATCACAGCTTTTTCTGAGCTCCTTGTAGCATGCCATTCCCTCGTTCAACTGTGTCGGAAACTTTGCGAATGGCCCCACCGTATAGTCAAGTACAAGTATACTCACTCTATACGGCGCCAGCATGGTACTGAGCTTAGCCATGTACATGAGTTGCGGCTTTTGCACCTTCAGAGCGTATGAGCCACCATGCATATATATGATGACAGGGTCGCTCCGCCGCCGGTTCGGGATCTCGCAGAGCCATCTAGCGCTGTAGTCGTTACCGCCAAAGTACACATTGTAGCCGGGTAAACCGCGGATATTTAGAGACTGCAACTCCAAACGCAATGGTCGTAGTGGCACCATAATACGGATTTGCCTCCATGAGCAATGCCTCGAGAAGTAATCCATGACGGTCTGCCACACAACTTCCTGTGGCGGCTTCGCCTGCGAGCCTCCGAGAAGTTTCATATGATGCCATATAAAATCATAAGACACCGCAGCAGGGAGCGTTGTCATCAGTGCCGCGACTTGAGCATAGTCTCCTGGTGTCGGCGGGTCGGAAAAATCTTTTTCAGGAAAGTCGTGAGGTCCAATGATAGTCGCCGGCTCTACCGTCGCGTCTCTCGACTTTTTTCGAGTGGATATGCGGCGAATGAGAGTCAACTTCTTTTCCGAATGGGACGCTAGCGAGTCCGTCGATGATGACGCCTTTTTCAGCTGGGGATTTATCATTGCAAAACGGATGCAATCGCGCGTTCGACTTCACTGAACTCGTATATCGGCACGCGATGGCCTCCCTGTATAATGTGGCCACGGTGGGTAGGGTTCGGCTCGGAAGAACTTATAGTTTCGGCCATGTGATATGTCTGGCACACCTCTATAACGGATAGAATGCCCTCGAACGGCGCCGCGAGCTGTGCAGGCCCGCGCGTACTATGGTGATACACGTCGCGATTATCTAAAAAGTAGCAATGAAGGGGGTCGAAAAACAAAGAAGAGAATGAGGCCGTGCGCTGGATTCGGGAACAACGGACGCTCTAGGACTCTCAAAATCCCGAAATTAAATACTAGTTTTGTCTCTGTGTTATGGACAAATAAGAATTAATGGATATACCTGTGTGTAGTCATTGAGTCATTACAATTGATACGGACAATTGAACATAAAGATTGCTCTGGATTCAATTTTTGAAGATGTTTAGAAATGAAGCTCGGCCCTTAGCCAGACCGTAGAGCGTGCTTGGGAAGCTTCATTTTGACAATCCAACGCGGGCGGTCGATCTTCATGCTGTTCACGTCGAACTGCGCAGCCGACTGTATCTGATGCTCTTGGCGGTGCTTGTGGAAATAGTAAACAAGGTCTTGCTTGTCTCCGCCGTAGTTTTCATCATTGTGGTAAACTGTCATGTGCAGTATGCTCAGGTTGCGGTCAAGGCCACCGGGAAGTATGCTCGAATACACGGGTGTGCAGACGTCAGGACCACGCGGGTCCTGTTGAAGGCTCGAGGCGTCAGCGCCAGAGGCACCGGACCTCCCGACACGGGTGTCATGGTGGCCGTGGTAATTGCGGCGCGACGACCGTCCCTGGCGACGTCGGCTCCTCATTTCTCGTTTCTCGGCATCAAGCTCCTCGGAATCAAGCCCCCCTACCTTAACCTCGTTCAAGCAAGGGCTAAAAACAGGAAGCAACTCTGGCCGTCGTAGGAATGTTGTCTCGTCAAACGGCATGGCCGTCTCATTCTGTAACTGTGCATCTTGCGGAGGCTTGCCATCGAACTGGTAACCGCTGCTGAAAAGCGCCCGCGAATATGCTTGCGACTGCTCTCGAATAGCGTGCGCAATAGCTGTGCAGAATTCGGAAGGTAAGCTCATCTCGTTCGCGAGGATCAAGCCAAACATCTCAGGGTCATTATCAGGATTGTTGATATCCCATTCGAACTGATCAACGAGCTTGTATTGCCCAATTGTGATATCTAGCTTGATCGTGATCCGCATATCCTCGTCGTATTCGGCTACTGGCGCGTTTGCATCAGCGTCTTCCTTCGTTTCAGGAGGATGCGGATATATGTGTGGTAAATGGTTGCTGATCTGGTCTTGAAGTGATTGCGTAACTTCTTGAGTAAGTGACAGCGGCAGTCCATAATCCTCGAGCATATTCTCGACAAATAGCTCGAGGGGAATCGTCGTGTCGTCGGCGTTCCATAGCAATCGATCATGCAACCGGTACTTGTTCGTTATAAGATTGATCCGCAGCGGGATGTATTGCTCGGTCAATGTTGTCGTTTCGTGTACCTTGTTTATAGGTAGAAAAGGCTCGCGACTCTCGCGACCACCCCTTTTCCGGTCTTGAGGGTACAGCAGTCTGATGTTCGACCCCGTCCACGAGTTGCCGTATCCCGCATAGCCCTCGCGAAATATAGCCGGGGGCATCACTTGTCTCACACCTCGGACTTGATATAAATACTCGAGTTCCACCAGTTTGAGCCGGTCGAACTCGCTAAATAGAGCAGAGTCTTGCTGCTGGATCACGGAGTGCATGGCATCGCGCTTCACAACATCTAAATCGGACTTCTCCTTTTGACCAACCGGCTCATTGTGGTTTTGGTGCTCTGTGACGAACTTTTCAATGCCACGCAGCGCTGCCCATCCGTTTAGCTCCATACGGATTTATTATTCACGCGCCCTCTGTTCACCTCCGAGCCGCGCGTGTGTGTGAATGTGCACGGAAAGGGAGATGGTGGGTAGGTTAGTAATACCTAGCGGTGAGCATTCACATGATAATATTAGTCGCCATATGCGCATGGTCCCCTCTCCCTATATGCAGCAGTGCGTCCTTATGCAGGTCCCATTCCTCGCAACTTCTCACGCACTGAGAGCGTTGGGTTGAAAGACACAAGCAGAGACATAAGTGACACAGTGTTCGCCAATTTCATCGCAGTCAGCACTTAGATCGCACTGAAAAGATGTACTATGGCTGATAATACTTACGTACAGTCTCGGAGAATGTTTACATACAATATTAAAACCATCGTATAAGGTCATCCTTAGATCGCTACATTCAAGCTCGTAAGGGCGGCCTGTTATACACTAAAAGTTGTACATGACCCTTCCGGGTCCACTAAGAGCGATAGTCTCCATTGATTGTGACATACTCGTGAGTAAGGTCGCAGGTCCAGAAGCGGAAACTGCCATCGCCGTTACCAAGATCGATTTTGATGTGCAAGTCATGCATTGCCAGAATTTCAGAGGCCCGCTCTTCATCAACGATCTCAGGCTCTCCATCAACGCACAGAGGGAGCTCCGTTGAGCCGTCGGTGGGAACAAACGACACGTTAGTTCGTTGAGGGTCAACAGGCTCACCGGCGTATCCAATGGCGCAGAGAATACGGCCCCAGTTAGCATCCTTGCCATAAAGCGCCGTTTTCACCAGTGAGCTCGAGGCCACAGACCTCGCAATGGCCTTTGCCGACTGGCTGGACACCGCCCCAGACACATCGATCTGCACAAACTTCGTCGCACCTTCGCCATCACGGCACACGAGTTTCGCTAGCTGAGTGCACACGTCAGTGACTGCGTTGCTCAATTCCGTATACCCGGGCCCGTCCACATCGATAGGCTGGCCCTCGCCAAGGCCATTGGCTAGAGCCAGAATGGTATCGTTCGTGGACATGTCTCCATCAACGCTTATCGCATTGAAACTCACATCAACAGCGTTTTTTAGGGCGTGCTTCAAGGCAGGTGAGCTTACTGGCGCATCCGTGGCAAGGACACCTAGCAAAGTGGCCATGTTCGGGCTGATCATGCCGCCTCCCTTAGCGACTCCGGCAAGATTGTAGGTTTTCTCGCCAACGCGGAATTGCTTAGATGTCAGTTTCGGGTATGTGTCTGTCGTCATCATCCCCTTGGCCAGCGTCATCCAGCTATCGTGTGTCGAGCCCATTTGATTGAACAGTGGCCGAACTGAATCGGTAATTTTTTTGATGGGAAGTGGCTGGCCGATGACTCCAGTGCTCATGCACAAACTACGCCCCGATCCCCCGACCGCATCTATGGCCGATTGGTTCATCGCGTCTGCATCAATAAGGCCCTGGCGGCCGGTCACTGCATTCGCGTTGCCGCTGTTCATAACGACGGCCCGGAACCCCTCTCCATTAGACTCGCTCAATATTCTTTGATCGACTTGGACTGGTGCGGCTTTAAAAATATTGGATGTGAATACACCGGCTGCGGTGCAGGCCTTACTACTGGTGACGCCAGCAAGATCAAGCTGGTCAGCTTGCTTTTTCACGCCGGCATGTATGGCGCCTACTTTAAATCCTCGCGGATAGTATCCTGATTGCGGGATCTTCGCTAACTTTTTCATTCTCAATATGGAAAGCCGATCAGTCGCTCCGAATAAATTTCAAACGCTCGAAATGTTTCCCTCTAAACCTGGATTGACAAGACCAGAAAGGACCAGGTTTTCTCGATCCCACACCACTAGTCCCACACCATTAGTGTGCAATTACGCACAGGCAGAGGCTACTATGACGAACATAATCCCACGCCCAGATATGCAACATTCCCGAAGAAGACCCACAAACCCATTAGATGGTCATCTGTAATCCGAGTGGGTTAGTAACGTTATTTCGTCTCTGGGGGTGGTAGAAAAAAAAGCCCATTCTAATTCTCGACTTACCCAAAACTATCGAAAATGGCTGTACCCGAGACGAAACCAGACATCACTGTGGCCAACCCCGACGTTGTGACCAAGTACAAGACGGCCGGAGATATTGCTCAGCGCGTTCTTGCCGAGGTCAAGGCTCTCACCGTCCCCGGTGCCAAGATTATTGACATCACTTCAAAGGGCGATGAGCTTCTTGCTGAGGGCACTTCCAAGGTCTACAACAGCAAAAAGGGCCTTTCTAAGGGTATTTCATTCCCTACGACCATCAGCGTCGACGACTGCGTTGCTCACTACAGCCCCGTCGAGGGTGACGAGGTCACCGAGCTGAAGGCTGGTTCCGTTGCGAAGATCACCGTTGGTGCTCAAATCGACGGCTTTGCCTCTATTGTTAGCGACACTGTCGTTGTTGGCGGCGGTTCTCCCTCCGATGAGGTGAAGCAGGCGATTGCTGCTGCTTGGTACGCCACGGAAGCTGCTCTTCGCACCGTCAAGCCAGGCAACCGCAACATGGACGTCACTCGCATCGTCGGCCAGGTCACGAAAGAACTCGGCGTGACCGCTATGGAGGGTATGCTCTCGGCTCAGCACCTGCAGAATAACATTGCTGGCAAAAAGCGTATCATCATCAACCCCAGTGAGGGTCAGCGCCGCGACTTCGAGAGCCAGAAGTTCGAGGAGAACGAGGTATACGGCCTGGACATCATTGTCAGCACGGCGGGCTCTTCCGGTAAGACCAGAAATAAGGACACGCCGACGAACATCTTCCGCAAGACCGATCTGACTTACCAGCTTAAGCTGCGCTCCTCGCGCGCTGCCATCACAGAAGTTCAGAAGAAGGCCGGCCCATTCCCATTCAACGTCAAGATCCTTGAAGACAAGCGCCGTGTCCGCATGGCCCTCAAGGAGCCTATCGACCACGGTCTTGTGGACAGCTACGATGTCGTCTACGAAAAGGACGGAAACCCGGTTGTCCAGCTCTT
Organism: Starmerella floricola; assembly: GCA_030579735.1. NCBI lineage: Eukaryota > Fungi > Ascomycota > Dipodascomycetes > Dipodascales > Trichomonascaceae > Starmerella > Starmerella floricola. The sequence continues at coordinate 1,165,180 of JAKTRP010000002.1, read as the reverse complement.
CACGACCTTCGCAGTTACTAAAAATGGTATCATAAAGCTTGCTGCCCCGCAGCAGCCCGACCTCTCCGGAACTAAGCCTATTGAGAGCGAGGAAATCAAGAGTCTCTTGAGCACTTCTTTGAAGATCAACAAGAAAAAGAAATAAGTTAATCGTATATAGGTTTGGCGGAATAGCGTCATACGAACTGCTTTTATACGTCGTTGTGTGCTCGTAAGTGCTCCTTGAAGCATGATTCTGCCTCCACTCAAACACAAAAAGGCAAGTCGCGGAGCATAAAGTTTCCTTTTCTTCGGCTCGTTTTTATTTCATGTCCTTTTTTTTCTTATTTAACTTTTTTTTTTTTTTTTCATTTTATGCGCTTCGTTGTCATTTCATTTTGTTTGCGGAATTTCGATTGTCTGGTTGCCATCCATGCTTTATTGCCCAGATATCTCCAGAGATTTATTTCTTAGATTTGGGGCATGTTTTTCCCATATTTCGTTTCTTTCTTTCTACACATCCAGAAAATCCAGGAGGACTGAGGCAACCCTCGTCTCTGCTTTGCGTAGTGGGAGAAGACGCACCAACGTGCTGCATTTCCTCCAACTGGTAGTCATTAATCAAAAGTCCTCTTGGTCATCAAGAAAGTAATAGCATAATACCGACCTGCCATGAGCACTCGCGCAGGTCGAAGAGGTGGCCTTCGACGTGGCGGAGGCTCAAGGAGATCCTCGTCAACGGCTTTCATACCCGCATTCAATGAGCCTAGTAATGGCGACATCAGTCTCAAAACTACTGGCCAGGGACTCGCCGAGTTTCCTGGACAAAATGCCTTCACCGTCCTCGTTGACCCAGAACGCGCTCAGCGCCAATCAGGTAAAGCAAGCACTCCGAAGGTGACGCGACGGCCGCCTAGGTCAGTTAACGAGAACGACTCAGAAGAGAAAAAAGATAGCGACGTCAAGCATCAAGATGAAGAGAGATTGTTCCTTCGTTTGAAGCGCAATCTAGAGGACAGCACGTCGGTAAAATATAGTTTCATTCGTGAGAATCCGAACAAAGGCAGCGAGGACTATAGACACAACAAGGCAGACGCGAACGGCGTTAATGGACGGCGAAGAGGGAAACGCCAGCGGACAGCCACGGGGTTGGCGCCAGATATCTCGAACCAAATCTCACCGAAGCGCACACGACGCTCCACGAGACCAGCCGTGTACGATTATGAGGTGAACGTTGATCCCGAAAATGAGAGCCCATATCGATCGCCCACTCCCACTAAAGACGAAAGTGAATTTTCGCCGTCGGCCAAGAAGTTGAGCCATAGGCACAGCGCGATGAAGGAGAAAGAAACAGAAGAAGACACCCAGGACTCGAAACTCGACTCAACCAAAAGCAATGGGACGACAAGGTCCGAGGAAAAGCCGAAAGATCTAGTCAATAACGACTATTGTAACTCTTGCGGCGGTACGGGAGAGCTTCTTTGCTGCGAAACATGCGTTCGTAGCTTCCATTTCTCTTGCATAGAACCTCCAGTTATGTCAGTGGAGGAGATTCCTGAAGATGAGTGGTCTTGTCGGCACTGCAAGCCTCGGTCTTTCGGAGTCGAGGAAAAGAGCGAGATTTCGCAAACTTTCTTCAGTTCATTGATTCTTTCATTAGAGTCTCACAATCCTGTAGCATTTCAGGTGCCGACACACATAAGGGAAATGTTTGCTCAAATACAAACAACAAAGTTCGGGGAATACGAAGATGAGTACATGAAGAGCGAAAATGTGGCACCGGGTCCTCGCATACAAGACAAGAATGGGAAAACTCTTCTTTGCTTTAAATGCAAAAACTCGGCTTTGCGGGGCAAAGAGATGGCTGTATGCAGCAAGTGCCAAGAGCCATGGCACATTGACTGCGTGAGCCCGCCGCTAGAGTCCACTCCATACGGATACTGGGTCTGTCCGCTGCATGTAGGAAGTAGCGCTGAGCTACCTCTTCGAGTAAAGCGTCCATCTCTAACCTCTGTTGTATTGACTCGGCAGATACCTAATAACGGAGATATTGAGATCGAAGACGAATCGGATGGTGGTCCGGAAGATGATCAGCAGGAGGAAAAGAGATCAGTGTCTAATGATAGGATTGATGCGGGATCGTTCTCCGATGAAGAGGTGACAAGAAATATCAACTTCCCTGCTCAAACACGGATGCTGCCAGATGGTTCTTTGGTATCGAAATCCTCGAGGTTGCGTACGCGGGGCCACGAAACAGATAGGGTCGTTTACAAGCTGCCTGCGCGAGCAATAAAGCTAGACTTTTTGGATGCTGTGAGCTCCAATCGACAGCTTCCGTACCCGGAGACTCCCACATCAGACTTCTTGCTTGGCTTGGACTGTTTAGCCACTCTTCCTCAAGGAGACAGCGAGGCTGTAAGAAACTTGATGCATCTTAAATTGCAGGGACCTGCAGTGAGCACTGCTGACGCCAAGCAAAACTTGTCCACTTTACTTGATGCGGCGTTGGATGATGAAAATGAATTGGGTCAGATAGCAGCTATTCGCAAACTGATGAAAGAAAAAGGCAAGCAGAGACTCTTGGAAATGTTGTCCGCCGTTCACTGAACATATCATCTTACATTTCAACTGTCTCTTGACCTAACTTTACCTGTATTATTCCTCTAGTATACATGTTGTTTATGAAACAGATATTTCTCAAGTGTCTGAAGTGACTCCAATCTTGATTTTGCTGAATACTGCTGCAAGATCAGGAAGTTGTTTCGCGCTGATTTGTGGCCCTTTTTGACGGCCTTGCCGAACCAGTACAAAGATATAGAATCGCTGGGCTGGATGGCACTTCCGTGGCCGTACAAAAAAAGGTTTCCTAGCTGAAACTCGGCTTCGCCATCTTTGCCATGCTTTGTAGCCCGGTAGTAATACCGGGCGCTCCTTAATATATCTCTTCGAACACCTATACCCTTGGCGTAGGCCTCACCCAAGTTGTAGAGGCCCTCTGGCGATCCCTGTTTTGCAGCCATATGGAATAATATGACTGCCCGCTTGTAGTTTCTTTTGACTTTGCATTTACCAGTGGCGTAGAGTACACCGAGATTATTCTGAGACGGTCCGTGGCCTTCGTACAGTCCGCTTCGTTTGTAGAGATCTACCGCAAGGGTGCTTTCCTGTTTCTCGTAAATCAGAGCCAGATTATAGATTGCGGCTACGCAGCCGTTTCTAGCGCTCTTTGCGAGCCAAGTTCTACCTGCTCGAGGATCGCGGAGAGCCCCAACGCCTTTCAGGCATATTGAGGCCAGGAGATACTGCGCGTACGGCTCACTTCCGGCTTCGTGAGCTCGCCACAGCCACTTGATTGCCTTCTCGTGATCTTCAGGGACTCCGCGGCCATGTAAGTGCATGTATCCAAGCTGAGCCATTGACGCCGCGATGCCATAAGACGAGCATGTTATAAAGCACTCATATGCGCGAGAAAAGTTCACGGATGTGCCTTGTCCGTGAAGAAGCATAATTCCCAAGTTGTGAAGAGCCACTAGCTCTCCGTGTGCCACCGCTTTGGTGTAGTAGTGCTTGGCAAGCTCAAAATGTCCTGCATCATACGCGGCAATCCCAGTCTCTAGAAGGCTTTTCCCTGGATGAATGTTTTCATTGACAAAATTCGTATCCTTCAGGTGGGTATAAGATGTCGGTGTCAAGATGACGAATCTGTTCTCTTTGCTTCGTCTATCGGAAGCATTGTTTCGCAATGCCTTGTCCAATTGGTCGGGGACCCTCTCACGATTCTCAGCGAGGTCTCGATAGTGCTCATCTCCACCGTCTATGCCTGTTCCACGAAATTTCCTGGTTGTGTCATTTTTTCTTGATCTTCGCCGCTCTCTGCAGTAATAAAATAAATTTCGCTCCCTCATGTGGTAGGGAGTTTACAACATTTGCATTTAATATCGAAGTATTTTTTTAACGCGTCACATCTATGATTCTTGAATCTCACTCATTGGGCATCAGTGCCCAGCCTTTCATCCACGGTCGCAAGTACGGTGAAACCCGCGATCACCCCTCGAGATCGTTGCTGCCTGTATGATAGATGGAAATTGTTGTGAGAGTATCTAGATTTGTGCTACGGAACCTGAGGATACTTGCCACGCGTAAATGACTGTAAAACGTGCTACACATTCAGTCTTCCGAGCCTTGTTGGCAACAGTCGAACATTCCTGGTCTGAGACATTCTTATAGTGTGCATTCCGAATCTGGAAATGAGGTCCGGGAAACCATAGATTTGTGATGAATCTAGCGAAGAGGGCCCTAGAATTATCTCGGGAGTACTACACGGCTGTTGCCCCCAGTTATGGTCCCAAAGAGAGGATAAGATGAACAGCGCGTTTCAAATTATCCGAGCTGTTCACATTTGTGATTCAAGGTCCTCATGTTCTTCACTGCCTGCGACTAATCGAGTATGATTTGAGCTGATATAGGTCTCGAATTAGAAAGAGAATATCTGTTTTCTTGATTTACTATAAGGATTTCTTATGTGATATCTGTATGACTATATGTTCTCGATTCAAGGAGTTCAAAAATGCTCAAAGCTCTGATTGAGCTATCGTCGATACCCTCAGCTACCTTGACGACAGAACATAATTCCAACTCTTAATGATTCCGATTGATGATTCCGAGCAGTGTCTGCTGACAATAAAGCGTTGATGAAACTGCTGTGTCCACCTTTATAGAAAAATTATTCTCCGAATTGAGAGTTAAGTCAAATCATAGTGCTACTCGACGTATTTTTAAGGTTTTCCCGAATGGAGGACGAGCGAACAGCTCGATGATATGATAAGAAGGTGGTAATAGAACCAAGTAGCTGACGTTGGAAATTTGTGAAAGCTAAACTCTAGCCAAGGCAGAGATATTTAGAGCCATTGGTTGTTTACAATGAGGCAGGCAAACGCGTGAATCTGCTACACCCCGTGCCCTGGAGAAATCGGAACATGGAGCCCAAATATATGTGCACGTGATACGTATTAAACAGAATCAGCACCTTCAAGTAAACCACACACTACGCACACTCGATCTGCTGCAGGCATCTTATGCACCACTAATTATGTTCTGGCTGCCAACATCTCAAGTCAAGATTTGTGCGAGTAAGTCCTCAAAAATTGTACGTGCATACTCTCCAAAGCCCAAGCTTACAGATAATAGCTCGAAGTCTTTGGAACTTTCGAAGCAGAGAGTACCTCCGCCAAAAATTCACAGGGTGACCTATGAGTATCCACCACCGCCTAAACAAGCTTCAAAAGTCCCACCCGAAAGCTCCGCTTGGAAGAGGCACATTCCGCTCATTATAGGGGTGGGTGGTTTGCTGTGGGCGGGATACGCTGTATACTTTTTTTTTGGTGATTCTGGTTCCGAGGAACAAACAGTGTTGAATCCTGCAACTTTCAGCCCTTTTCGCATCACACATAAGGAGCAATTAAGCGACGACACCGTGCTCATAGAGTTGGCTCCAAAGTATGCGGCCAGTGCCAAGATGTTGTCGAGCGGAGCAACCCTTTGGAATGGGAAGAAACTTTGGAGTGTTCAAGTGAAGCACCCGATGATCCAGATTGCGCGGAACTACACGCCCCTGCCATTGTACTTTATGCAGTCGGATCGAGCCAGGGAAAGTGCCCTTTTGAGAATCATGGGGACGGCTGAGGACGAGGGGAAGCTCTGCCTGCTTGTGAAGCGGTATGCTGATGGTGAAATGAGCAGGTACTTGCATTCACTTCCTGTGGGGTCTGATGTCGAACTTCGTGGGCCATTTGTCGAACATAAATTTCCCTACGGGCCTGCCGATTCTCAGCCTTTAAGGCAACCTATGCTTGACGTCCCAACGAGAATGCCTGCAGAGGCTGAGCTTGACAGCGGCTCTGGCATCGTCCGTGCTCCGAACCTAGCAATGTTCACAGCGGGCACAGGCATCACAACAGCACTCCAGATGCTTTTGAGCCCCCACAATCCACCGAGAGGATTCACGCATGTCTTCCATAGTGCATCGACCAGAGCAGATATACCCTTCGAGAGGTTCATGCTGTTCTTGGAGAGTGCTGGGAGAGCAAAGTTTCACATCTACATTGACGAAGAGGGTAAGTTCATTAATTTGAGTGACATTCCGCGGTGGGTTGCTCCCTCTACGGCACGGGCAGACGAAGGCCTCAAAAGTACTATGACCCCCACTGCCTCTGAAAAGCATCAGTCCGTTGTTCAACAGTTTGCTGATACGAACTGTAAACCAGATACCACTTCAACTTCTTATGCTGTGGTGTGTGGCCCCCCTGGGTACATAGCGTATGTGTCGGGAGATCCAGGAATCAATGGAACTAATCCCATTGGGGGCCTCTTAGGGAACAGAGGGTGGACAATGGATAACACTAAGCGACTCCTGGATCTCTGAGCTGCTGGTACGCGATGTTATCGAATTTGACTGTATATAACTGTATATAACGTATAGATCAATACCTTTGAGTACAAAAGTTTCCATCTAGTTGCTTTCGGCTCACTCTGATTAATTCATAATGATTGCAGTCTAGTGATATGTTGCAGATATACGCGGCTCGTCATCTTCAAAATCAGCAAAAATCAGATTTGCCTGTGCGCAAAAAATTAAGTGCACTGACCCGGAATCGAACCGGGGTCGAGTCGAACTTGTGTTGATCACATGGCAACGACTCAGTATACCACTAACCCATCAGTGCTGCTGTTATCATATGCCAAACCCTTTGATTGATATACCTAACGCTTGGTAATATCACGAGTCATACTGAAATATCATACGCACGTTGGTATCAGGCGCACGCACGCAGTTCCCAAACTTGGACCATACTTCCACCTGAAAAAGGGAGACGCCTAGGAATGATATCCACATGGAGCAGAGAATCGACAATAACAGCTCCCAAGATGGCATTGAAGAATTTGCAGACAACTCTGAAGTACTAAACACTTTGAGCAGATCGCAAAGTTTTGTTGATCGGGACGTTGGTCGCGCCGAAAAAGAGGATGCGCGAGGCTCAAAGCTTTGGTCAATCTGGGGGCTGCTGTACCACTTTGTCAGGCCTAGTATAATCTTGGATCACCTAGATCCCACTAGTTTGAAAACGGTGCTGCGCTCTTGGTTGATGATGTGGGCCTTGACATTGCTTTGCATCTGTGATAGAACTGCAGAGTTCATGGGACCGTCTTCTTTTTTAGCCAACTTCGCAGCGGGAATCGAGATAGCTGGTAATTTGAGTGTTAGTGCTGCCTTTGTATACTGCATGGGAGATCTGGTATCTGTTATTTTTGCTTTTCTTGTTTCCGTCGTCACTCTGGCTATAAACTGGAGAATTAGAGGATATCCGGATGAAGCAGATATCTTGCAGGAGCTACTAAGGCATGGTAAATGCGGTGAGCTAGAAATTCCAGGGTTTGACAACTGTATAGAGCCGGTAATGCGGACTGGTTATTTCCTTGGCATTCAAACAACGGTTGTCACTATTTTCGGAATGCTCTTCAGTTTTGCGATCTGTGGCTACTTCCAGTCTGTTTCCAAGTACGGGAAACTCGCTTGGCTTCTAAACGCGCTTTACACTATCATCGTGTTTCCATTCAACAACATGATGCCTTTGTGGAAGCCTTGGTATTACGCTCGTAACTGTGTCGTACCTATGGCCATGGCATTTGCGGCCCGCTTCTTCGTTTCTTTGGTCGTGTTACCGTTTTCCTCTAATTATAAAGTCGTGAGCTCCCTTTCTGCGGCTTGTGCACGCCTTCGCTCGGTGTGTGATCGAATGCAGACCAAGAGCAAGGCTACACGGCCTTCAGATCCAGGATTTGCCAATGAATTTACTTTCATCAGCAAAGATACGCAAACCGTGTTCACAAAACTTATCATAAATGAGGTCGACATGGAGATGGTTAAATATCTAGAGGTTTGGTTCTCACGGTTCGAGAGGCCAGACTTGACTGAATTGAAGTCGCAAATTCGCCTCATCATGTCGGCCCTCTCCAGCTTCCATTTTTTCTACGAGGCCATGAGTAACCGTTATTGGTCTATCTTGAACTCAAATCAAGATAGTAGCAATGCTCTCATCGCCTTTCGGAGCTACAGGTTCAGATCCGATAGAATCAGATCTCGCAGGCATACGCCTAATACCATCGCTAATATTCTAAGCACCTCGTGGAAAGACACTGGGGCTTATGAAGTGCGACAGAAGCAACGATTCCTGGATCGGCTCCTCCACGGTCAATCACAAAGTAACAGAAGTGATGCTGAGGATTCAGATTCCCAAAGCAATCCGACAGCACGTTCTCAGACTACTCAAACGGATTTAATTCCAGATTTACTGGACGAAGAGTATACCAGAATTATCACAAGTTATGAACCTCTCGTTCTTGCCACTTGTGACCTTCTTTCCGCTATATCGCGATGGTTGTCCTACGCAAGCGATATAACACCATGGCTTTTCAGGTGGAGAAGCAAGCCTCGTAATAGCAATTTCCAGCAAAGCTTTGTCGACATCGGTAACGCCTTAGAGCGACTTTCTGGTGAGCATTCCAGAATGAAGAAGCAGTGCTCTCCCTTAGATGGTCAGTATGCTTTATATGACTTTGTCGTACGAAACTACGCGCGTCGCGTCAAGCAGTTGGCTCTATGGTGTGTTCGTATACATGACGACAGACCCAGGCCGGTGCTCGTTTGGCCTTACAAGCGACATGGAGATCATCCGATACCCTCAGTAGGTGAGGACGATCTAGATATTGACGGGTTTCACAACAACATAGGCTCAGCACTGGAGCGCACCTACACAAGCTTCAAACCTGTTGGCCGCGCTCAAGCTCGTAATCCAGACTCCACTCCGCCCCGCGAAATCTGGCACATCTTCGGACTTTTTATTCTGAAGGTGCGCAGTTGGCTTTACAACCCGACTATTTTGTTTTGCATCAAGCGAGCCATACTTACCACGGCGACGCTCACGCCTTATTTCTGTAAGACCACTTGCCACTTGGCCTATCAACATTGGTTTCTATGGGTGGCAGTACTTACCGCGTATACTGTTGGCAGGCAAGCAGTCGACGGTATTTATGGCTTAGTAGCCAAATTTGTCTATACCTTTTTCGGCTGCCTTGTAGGAATGGTTGGGTGGTACATATCGGCAGGGTCGGGCCGAGGCAGTCCCTACGGGTACGGTGCGGTAACAGCATTCGTCTGGTTGTACATATGTTTCCAGCGACAATTCAACAGCCACTTCATTCCCGCCACGAGCATCGTATATTCCTGCACAGTAACGCTGGTTTTGGGTAATAGCTGGAACTCAGGTCATATAGCACTTCCAGGAGTTGAATTGGGTCGGGGGTTCTCAGTTGCTTGGATAAGGTTCGTGACCGTCACCATAGGTATTACGGTAAGTTTCTTGGGGACAATTTTCCCATATGCTTACACTGCGAAAAAAGCTGTTCGCGAGATAATTGGTAGTTGCTTGGAGCACATCGGCGACTTGCATGCAAGCATATCGAACTTTGGTATTCAGCGTTATCAGGTGGGTTCAACACACATTGTGGCTTCTTCCGATGTAGTGACTCGTTCGGCCAGAGCAATCATCACAAACTTAAATTCAGCCGAAACACTACGGAAACTGCTGATTTATGAACCCCCTTTGGCAGGAATTTATCCGACGCACCGATACCAACTGTTAATAAGCTATCTCCATGAAGTCACGCTGCTGTACTCACTGACATATGCCCTTTTGGACGAGATAAAGGACACTTCCAAGATCCCGCATGTTCTAAGGATCATGGGCTGGACCGATCCTCGACTGAGTAGTGGAGTGTACTCGCTTGTATACATGTCAGGGCGTGCATTATCTGATGGAAAGGCCCTGCCTACGGTCACGCCAGGAAACTTGATGGAGCATTACACCTTTGATACACTCGCTAATTATCATCTCAGGTCAGACGGGTTGCCAGCAGATCATAAATCCGCGGTTGATTCCACCGTAGTAACTGCTGTTGCGTTGAGCAGCCAGATTTATGAGAGATTAGACGGCGTGATCATTTTGATCAAGGAGCTTGTGGGCGAGGTTTACGACATCGATATCAGCTTATTTGACTTCGATCTGGAAAAACAGCAATTCTAGAAAATGTTCGATGCGTCCTCAACATAATCTTTATTTTCGAGCACAAGCTGAATGATAGCACATTGTGTCTCAACCATTTTTCATGGTTATTTATCGTAGTTCTTCATTGTTAACATGAACGCATATCCCCAGAACAGAAAAGGTACTCCGACGGAGGGTGCTGCATACTGGTTAGGGTTTTGCGTGTGTTGTCGGGCAAGCTCCGCCGTACCTAACAGCTAAGTAGCATAGACGATTATGCTCAGCCGCAGCTCATGAAAACCGATCAGACAGAAGAATCATCTGCTCATGATGCGGTCCCTGATGTCGGATCAGACTCTTCTGAGTCCGAATCAATTCACCCGTTTCAGGAAGAGAGAGAGCACGGAACACGAGCCCGACGGAGCTCCGTTAGTACGAGCATATTCGAATCGCGCAATTCCACTGAGTTTCCTGTGATTGAATCCAGTCAAAATCCGCTGGTATCGGTCATCAACACCCATTTAGGACGTGAATCGCAAGCCAGAAATAATGATGAGCGTGAAGCTTCTGAAGTACTTTCATTTAGAGAACGCTGGAAGCAAAGATTGCAATTTTCCTGGCAACTAATCCGTCCTGACTTTCTTTTGTTGCATCATGACATTGCTTCACTTAAAGTTGTCAGTCGCAGCTGGCTCCAGCTGTTCATATCCACCATATTTTTTGTCATCCCCTCCATCGATCATTTTGTAGGGACAGCCTCATTCCTGTTGATTCTACTAGGGGTTATAGAAGCATCAGGGGACAATTCATACTCCCAGGCATTTTACACGGGCATAATAGACCTGGTGTTCGTCTTAATTGCCTTCACCTTTACTACCATTGGCAATGCTGTTAGTTGGAGCATCAGGGGTTATCCATCCCTGACGCAACTTATGCAAGAACTTTCTGATCAGGGAATCTGCCCTCCAGATAATTTCTCGTGCTTTCAGCATGAAGTCCATATGGGCAGATACTTAAACACCAAGGCTACTGTGTTTATGTTTATCATGATGATTTGCTCTATGACTCTTTTGGGTTTCATGCAGATGTGGAACAAACTGTTCGCATTGTCTTGGATCCTTTCCGCCATCGCCACGCTAATCACTGGCATCTATTTGGCGATGACACCAAATTTTACCCCTTGGCTTTATGGCGGTGCAGTGATAAGGCCGATTGGAATATCATTAGCTACACGTTGGGTAGTTTCGTTGTTCTGGTTCCCTGTGTCCTCCAACTTCAAATTCTTTTCAGTTGTGATCAAATCGTTGAACGCCACAAAATCGATATTGTCGGCCGATATAGGGGCTATAAAGGCCATGAGTCCTGCCGATCCAGAGTTTAGCGAGAAGGTCGATGGCCTTTTCGGTAAAATAAATAAATCCCTGAGCATGTTCGCTTTACTCAAGTCAGAGGGCCTATTTGCACGGGGAGAGATCGCCTATTCCCGGTTTGATCCAGGAAATTTAGGTGAATTCAGATCGAATGCGCGTCAACTTCTCAATAGTTTGGCCGGTATACGATACTTCTTCACTCAAATCTCTGAAAAGCATGATGTCATTCTCGGCCTATCTCTAGAGAAAGGTTCACAGCGTACACAAAGTTTCGATAATGGGGATGTTTACAAAGGCAACAGCAATGCCGCGCATGGGCAGAGTGATATTGAAGGTCAAACTAGCGCCGCTGCCCAAGATGAAGCGAAGAAAAATACGCGCTCATCGAGTACACCGCCGGCTCAGGAGCCCGCCTCAGATAAGTATCCAGAGCCAGGTGTAGGTGTCGGTATTCGCCAAAAGTCCGGCGCAGCGCTTCGTCACATTATGTCGCCATTGCGGAAAGAGACATTTTCTGAGAATGATCCTAGACTATCACAAGGCAGTAAATGGTTCAGGAAAAGGCTCGGCAAGCGCCTGAGTAAATCATATGCTCACGCTGGGAATTTCGAAGAACAAAGGTTCATTCTGTCTGAGACAATGTATTCTGATAATATGCGGATGGAGGACCTTGAGACACTCTACAGGAGTATAGTCAGTCACTACGAACCTTTGAGTAAGGCTAATTTGCAATTGATTGATGAGGTGATTGCCTGGGCAGTGTGTGCCAACAAGTTCCGGTTCTGGTCAATTTTCAGTCCATCTGCGAGGAAAAAGCATATTGCGGATCGAGAGCTGCACAATGAGAAGCTAGTCAGAGCCTTGACTGCTCTCGAGGAGATGATGCAAAAGGAAGATGAAAAAAAGTTCTTGCAGTGGATCCATTCTTATTGCACCCCAGGAACGCTAAGAAGCAGACAGCACTATATTTACGCGCTCTCTATGGACGCCTTTTACTGCCAGATACTTGAAAACATGGCGTCTCACTCTATCAAAACTGCTAATTACTGTCTGCTTATGGATGCTCACCGTCCCAATGCGACCCTCATTTATCCGTTCATGAATTCCTTGTCCCTCTCACCTCGATTTGAGTCAGAATACCAAGCTCATGGCCATGATGGGGGTGACGACGTAGCCATGACATTCGAGCCGATGTCGAGGGTGCAGTCTAGAAACCCAGATGCGTCACCCCCGCGAACACTTGTTCATCTCATTGGCCACCAAGTAGAGAAGCTGTGGCATGTTCTGACAGATCCCAGGTTAGTCTTCTGCGTCAAACGAGGAATACTTGGAGTACTTGCGTCAATGACATTCGTTTGCCGCTCGACGATCTACTTCTCCTACAAAGAACATCTCGTTTGGGTCCCAATCATTACTGTCCTCACGGTCTCCATGAAAGCAGTTGATGGCGTATACGGCTTCATTGTTAAGCTCAATGCTACTTTTGTGGGCGCGCTTTGTGGCATGATTCTATGGTACATTGGTGATGGTCATGGCCATGGTAATTCTTACGGTTACGTCGCAGCCTCCATGCTTGTAATGCTGCCATTACTTTGGTATAGACATTTCCACACCCTTGCCATTCCAATGGGGGCAGTAATTCTTTGCGTCACCGCTATTTTAGTCTCTGGTTCCAGCTGGTTATCTGCGCAAGGCTTAATGCCAGATACTAAAATTGGCCACGGATTCTCAGTCGCTTGGCGCAGATTCGCTTCTGTGATAGTGGGCCTTGGGATTGCCTTTGTTGGAACCATATTGCCTCGCCCTGTCACGGCCAAAAAGCAGCTTCGAAGCGATTTAGGCTATTGCCTGGAGAATATTGGCGATGTGCAAGCTGGGATCTCTAACTTTATGTTCCAACGATTAGAGGATCCAAGAGTGCACGTCACACCTCGAAGAGATATGCTCACTGAAAAGCTTCGTGGTATCAAAATGACCGTAGCATCATCGCAGCAGTTAATGCGGTTGATTAAATATGAGCCTCCACTAGGCGGGTTTTGGCCACGCTACCGAATGGAGCTATTAGTGAAGTTGGTGCATGAGTTGGTCTTTTTAGTTGACACTATCTATCATCTGATAGACTCTCTGGAGGACACATCAACAATACCAGTAATTTGGCAGAGGCTCGGGTGGTCGAGTATAGACCTCGTCAGCGGTACGTACTCAGTGATTACGATGACCAGCAAAGCTCTCTCCACCGGTGATCCTTTGCCCAGTGTCAGTCCTGGTCACCTCAGTGAAATCTACTCCCAGCAGGTAAGGTCGTTCCTGAATTTCGACGCTGAACGTGGTAAAAAGGGGCTGGAAGGGCTCCTTGAAGACAGATACGTTAATCACGACGGTCGCATCACTCTTGCTCTTATTACTACAGTGGCTGCATTTTATAAACGACTTGACAGTTGCGTGCATCTAGTAAAAGGGCTAGTTGGCGAGAAGTATGCGACCAATTTGGCGTTGCTCGTGGCGGGCAGCGAAGAGGAACCTTTGATATGGCCTGAGTACGTCACAGAGAAAGAGGAAGCCGATACAGGGGACACTCATGAATACACTGCATGAATTAAATTGCAATCAATCCACCTTAGAAAAGACATATGTATATATGTATATACATATAGATATACCTCGATAATCTTGATATTCAACGGCAAAAAAATACTTATTTTAATGGGGAAAATTCAAAAAAAAAAGATAGCCCTACGGGGGGCTCGAACCCCCAACCTTGTGATGAATCTTATACGCCGAAACGAATTAAGAGTCACACGCTCTTCCGATTGAGCTAGCAAGGCTAATATGATAAGTAAGTCAAGCCCTACGGGGGGCTCGAACCCCCAACCTTGTGATGAATCCTATACGCCGAAGCGAGTTAAGAGTCACACGCTCTTCCGATTGAGCTAGCAAGGCCTTGACTTGTTCGACCGTGGCATAGGTGCTATATGCTATTGGTTCGAGACGAGGCACATCACCTTAAATGTTCTATATAACCTGTATGTCGATTTGAATTCCGAACGAACTTAGATAGGCTTCATCAATGCTATGAAGCCGTTAGTTGCACCCAGATTTTTCACTATGCACTTCTGCGGCCGCGATATACTCTCTTTGATTAGACCCATACCAGCACCCTTGGAAGATGTTAGGTGAAAATTTCCTGAAGTAGCGAATCCATAAATATGGGATTCAGTCATTTTATTTGAGTCCTCAACTCGACCCGTTGTGATTGCGATATCCTTTAACACATCCGGCAGCTTAAAAATACGTGCGCCAGGCTGGGGAACTCCGCGAACTAAAGCAGTCAAAGACACATGGGAGAATTGCTGTTTTGTTGAGCTTAGTACAGAAAGGTCCGCCATCAAAAAAGGGTTGCCGATCTCGTTTGAGAAATTCGGCCGTTTCGCTTTCGGTTTGCGACTGTGAACCGCTTCGTTCTCTTGGGCCCTTTGCACATCAAACTCAGCCCCTGCTCTAGTATAGGGAAAGTCTCTAGGGAAAAAAGGCATGTTTTTCTCAAATGACAACTGCTGTAGCTCTTGTTGTCCCCCCACCAGTATGTGGCGGCGGCGGAAAATACTCAACCAAAATGGAAGGACCCAGTTCCAGGGCAGGACAATTCGGGTTCTTCCGTCACCAAGCGAATACACAGTTACAGGTATTTGGAGTGGTGAAGCATGGTTTTCATGTTTGACTTTATCCACCTCGCTCTGTGTAAGCTGCTTTTTTAAACTCTCAAGCCGACAGCTTTTCACGTACACTGAGCTCTCAGGACCTAGCGCACCATCCTTCTCCAAGCTCTGTGAGTCTCTTCTAGAGTTCTGTAGCCTCGGGTCCTTTACAATGAAATTCAAAGCGGCTCTATCAGGGAAAGTTTTGAGAGAGCGCACCTCGTTCCAGTCGCAAAATCCGCTTCTCCTCAGCTGTTCTCCAGAGATCACAGTCGACAGTACTTCTATCGCAGACGGTCCCGCTAGATCAATGCTGCCGACCGCATACCTGCAGTCTTCGAGCTCGATGCCATCCAAGTGTAAAACATCCCAGATATCATCGAAAATTAGTGGATGACAGTGCACAGCTACCGCTGCACTATCAAACCAATGAACGAGAGCGGGGCCAATTCCAGGAACCATGCCCTGCCAAATTTTGATGCCTGTCCTGTAAATCGGAGCGGCAAAGTCTGGGAAAGTGGTGATCAACTGCTCCTTTAAGGCAGGCCCTCGCGCAATAATAATTCCATCGTAACTAGTGTCCCAAGCAATTGCACCTCGTTCGTCTATGTGGCTCGTAAGTCTGTAGGTTCTTCTATACTGCTTCTGGGTGGCCGTTTCGGGAACAAGAAATCCTCCAACATTTTTCAGAAAGGCTCTTTTCCTGTGCCATATATGAGTTGGGAGCCAAACCTTGTCTTTCTGCCGGCTACTGTAACGCAGCCCGCCTTTCTTGTGAAGTTCATTGAAGTCCGCCTTGCAACCAATCGTAGAAAGATCAGCTACTTCGAGTGAATCTGGTCGTTCAGGATGCGAGCGAGAACGCACTTTACGTTTCTTTGCGTTATCACGCAGGGTCTCGAACTCGGCTTGCTTCCTGAGACCCCTTTTGCGAGGCACGCGTTTGGGATCATGGCTCGCAGCCCTGCGACGCTCCACACGCGGCAGCGATTGAAATGCTCTTTTCTTTTGACGTGAACCTGAGTTGGTGATCAGCTCCTCAAGTCTCTTGATATCATGACTCCTTGCTTCGACGTAGTCATTGACATTTAGTCTGTTAGTTATAAATGCAGGATCTGTTGCCATTTAATATTGGCCTCTCACCACCTGCGAGACAATAGACTTCGTTTTTCATGTATGCAGATCACGCTTTCTCGTGGACCGGCATGCGTGTGGATTACTACATACTGCTTCTGTGTTTACTTATGGGAGACATCTGGGTAGTCTCAGGAGCCTCACTCCCCCGCGAGGTTCTATCTTTGCATGTGATAACACTTATCAGCGGGGCTCAATGGTGTGTAAATACTGCACTAAATTGAATCGTAGAAATTTTCAATCATGGTTCTCTCATTGGAGGTGGTTCTTCCATTGAAGAACAGCGCCCAGCGCTACCACCTATAAGCATACGTATGAACATGCATATTTAGCTTATTGATTTCTGTATTCCACACGAAAAGCAGGGGACGCTGAGCTGAGAGTGAGTTCGCGGTAGCTGAGGCCACTAAAGACCGTGATTTCAAAATACGATGTCACCTTCTCCTTGCTCGCTCACTTCAAAGATCTTTTTATATCTAACGCTGCGGAGTAGAAGGTGATAACGTCTTTTCTGTCAATCCCTCAGATTTCCTGGGGGGGGTTCCGGCTTACGTCTACTTTTTTTGTTATGTACACATTAGCTCTATGCGGCCTTTACCGTCCCCATAGGCCTTGTTGCATGAACTGATGTGTACGATTCTCTATACACAGCCATCTACGCGGTTTTGCTTCGACGCCTGGTACAACAATACTTCAACATACATACGCCACATGATTCTTTACGCATATGCCTTACTCTAGTTGCAGTAAACACATTGAGCCGCAGTCACGAACTAAAAATATCTATCTCCTGACAGCTATTATCGCGACACTTGATTACCTTAGCCTGCAGATATCTTAGCCTCGTTGTGACTGCAGATGACCTCGGCGACTGCAGATATCCCACATGGTAACTGCAGAGGACGTTGCTCACAAAGAATAGTATACTAATCGAGCATTGATAGCAAAACTATACAAAAGTTATAGACGTCGAATCACGAAGCGAATCAAATACAAAAATCAGGTATAAAAAAAGAAATAATTGGCAGTTGAGCTAAGTCGCCAAAGTATATGATTGACTCTATTCTGCATACCGTTGGCCCACCCACTAACCAGTGGTCCGACCCATGAACGGTTACCGGCCTGTCTAGGTGGTAGGTAGGCTTGGTAGACCTTGGCAAACTTGAACGACCGGTGGGGTCAACGGTGCTAACAGGGCGAGGGAGGAAACCGGGGCGGGTTCTTTCGGGTCTGAGTCAGTAGAAGCATCATGTGCTTATCATCTCTTTATTCGGATCGGTCCCGACGGTGTTCGCTACTTTTACCGTTGTCGTCTAATTATTATGTAATCGGGTGTTACTACTTTCAGCCAAGTGCTATTAGTGTTTAGGGTTACTCAGCGATCCGGAATCTAGAGAAGAAGTGCCCAGGCCTTTTGTAGCAAGCAGAGAATACAGACGCATACGACAGTGTTCCGGTACTAAGGTCTATTTCCCCAGCGAAACTCATTGGGCAAACAAAGGAGCACATACATTGAACTTCTGGCCTATATCTCTTGCGAGAATATTGAGCTTGAATCCACTCTCTGAGCGTCGTAAGCAGGGCCTTTGGATCAGGGTGCGGAAAGGCAAAAGCATTGTGGGCGGGGGTTGAGGGCAAAGTTTGAAGGAACAATGCAACATGTGCCAACGCTTTGGTTCGTCGGTCTGATAGACAGCCAACGGTACCGGGATAGACTCGTCAAGTTGAGAGGTCGGTATAAGAAGCAAATATCAGTAATTATCCAGTATAGAAAAACGTGAATATCGAGAACAATATGGACGCATGCCCATGCTGATCTTGCGTCGGCGCTAAGGGTACTGCAAATCTTCGATGTATATTCCCGTTAGCGAAACGCCCTGCTGGGCCGCTGGCAGTCGCAGCGTTGGTCATATGGTTGGAGCACACTGTCTGGATAAACCAATAGTCCACCCCCGCCACCCACCATCGCCTATCCCGTGCCGGCTTGGGTTCGTTATGCACGATCTTGCATCCGCCTTCCAGGATTTGTAATCTCATGTAAGAGGCCAACGAGCGTTGATCCTAAAAATATGAAAGCGCCGTTATTTGCCATAAATAAACTCTCCACCTAGCCGCGGACTGCGGCCAGTTTTCGGAAAGTGGCAAAGTCTTTTTATATCGCTGCAAGCCATATTATATCTAATTGAAGTCTGCTTTAGAGTCCTCGGCTTGATTAGTCGCTGCTTTTCTGCATGTTTCTCCATATATACGATTTGCTTTTTCCCGTTAGCTTAGGGCGTTCTTACCGACTTTTCTGTTGCCGGTAGATGCACCTTGCGCTTCTTACCCTAGCCCCCGCATTACAGCCCAACCTTTGCAAGGCCCCCCCATATATAACGTTAGAATTGTACTCAGCTAAGTCCAGCCACTCGTCTCTCGGATTGCTTCGTATTGTAGCAACCTGATAGTTTCACTTCTTAGCATAGAGGTCAGGAAACGATATCCTGCCTTAATAAGATTAGCCTTGTAGATTGCTTGGCTTCTCCGAAGAGGATATTTTTTCCATCACACTTAGCCTCATTCAAAATACCCGTGGACTGTATATTGGCTGTTAACTCGGCTTTTGATCATCATGAAGCTCAGTTCTGTTGTTTTGCTCGGGGCTTTGGCCCTGCATCCTGCGATGGCACATTCAGATGATCACGCTATGGTGATGAGCGATGAGCATACCAACGACCCAAAAGTCGCTGATATGCCCTCTTTGAGTGATAACAACATTCCATCAGATGACGAGAAAGAGGATCATCATCATGGCATGGACATGGATGCGAGTCCCATGTCAATGAGCCACCACCATGGACGCCCAGTTCTCGATAATCCAAATCTCGAGCCCCAGCAGCGCAAGTACTGGGAGCGCTATAACACGACGACCTTTTTTAATTCTGACGTCGGTAGTAAATTCAACTTATGGATGCATGCCATCCTGTTATTTACTGGTGTTGGCTTGCTTGGTCCTTTGGCCCTCGTCTGCAGTACTGATACCCGCACGCAATGGTTCTATGTGCCACTGCAAACAGCACAGAGCTGCATGATGGTCGCTTCTTTGCTATTCTTGGCCTTTTACTCGGCATCCGCTCCAGGTTTGTATCCTGGAAACGCTTATTCTGGATTCAGTGCAGCCATGTTCGTGCTTGTAATTGTTCACTGGGTCGCTATGGTAACCAAGTCAATCACTACTTACTTGAGTTTCGATGATTATTCTTTCGCTGGCTCGGATGAACAAGCGTCGTACGACGACGAGATGCTTTCTGATGACGCTAATGCGTATGCCATGGATGACGTGCCTCCCGCGGGCCGCGAACCTTCGATGTCGTCCACAATATACGGCACTGGTAGCGACACAGATCTGTCGTCTGTTGATACTGAGCGTCGTTCGTTGCGAAAACACTTCCGCAATGGAGAGGCGTCCACTAAAAGGAGTGCACCGCCTTCTGCGCTGGTTCGCAAGCTCTCAGGCAACAAAATTTTCGTGAAACTTAATTCTTGCCTCGGCCGGTTTTCATCGGTACTCTTCGCTCTTCTCAACTACCCTCTTTTCTTCACTAGCTGCGGTTATGCGCTAACCGGACTTGCGACAGCGTTTTTAATGGGCAAAGACAAGAAGGTTTTCGCTCTTCTAGCGCATTTCATCAAAGGCTATGTCTTCTGGGCGCTTGGATTCATTGAGCTCTCTCGTTTCTTTGGCGTCGGCGCATCGAAGGGATGGGCCTGGAACGAGATCCATGTTCGCTTGCCCAAGTCCACGGAGAACACTGGCTCGAGGCTCTCTCGCTTTGCACGCAAGCTGTGGCCCGACTATCCGACCTTCGAATTCGTTCAGTCGTTTCTAATTTTCTTTTACGGTGCCACAAATGTATTCCTCGAGCATCTCGGCAACGAGGATGGTGTCTGGTCTCACAAGGACTTGCAGCATGCTTCCATCGCATTCATGTTCTTTGGCGGTGGTCTCTGTGGACTTATTCTAGAGTCACGGTCCGTGAGACATCTCATCTTTAAAGGCTTCAATGTCAACACGGACAATGAAGACAACTCGCAGACTGTCCGTCGCGGGTGGTCTATGAACCCGATGCCGGCATTTATTATTTTCTGGACCGGTGCGCTGATGTCTCACCATGAGCAGGAGACGGAGCTCTCTACTCAAATTCACATTCAGTGGGGCACAATCTTCAGTCTGGGTGCAGTTGTCCGCCTGGTTAGCATTGCTATTATGTGCCTCAAGCCTAGGCCAGCGTCGCTGGAGGAAGCCGCCGCCCCGCAGCGACCCTTCACGGAGATCATCGTTGCATTCTGCCTCATCTGCGGAGGAATGATTTTCATGGCATCGAACCGCGAGACTGTGGAAGGAATGATCTACCGTGGCATCGACCAAATGTTCACCTTGAACGTGAGTGTCGGTATCACTGTGTTGATGATGGCATACTTTGTGTGCTGTTTAGCAGTGAAGGGCCTGGCGAGCTCAAGATATTCTAACTAATAGTCCTCGTTCCCTGAGCATTTATTTCAGTTCTCATGCTAATGCACGTTAATTGTTATGATATCGCTGTCTTGTAATTTTGTATTTTGATGAAACTTAGATACCACTCTCCTCCATCTTTATTAAGTGATTCCCACGTCCGTTTGGTATGTTGAGCCTTTGTATGGACGTATCCGCTTTGTGGATGCACATAACTCGACGCGCTCCATGTATTTCTCATCCATGAAGGATTGCAGGCACTTTGGCCCCTCGAGAGAACGCAAATATTTGCCTTCAAACCAATTACGTGTGTCTAATGTACATGCCTTGTATGTTCTGAAATACGCATCCTGAACGAGATGCTTAAACTTGAGCGGCCGGTCGGCCCCAAGTCAGAGACGAAGGGTGCCTGACAGTACAAGGCTACTAGATCCGCTCGGGTTCCAGCCTTTCAGTTTCTGCAGGCCCGAATGAGCGTGCACGGCCTCTGCGCAGTTGTTGTCCTGTCCAAAATGACTCGAACGGCCTGATTAAAGTATGCTGGAGCTTGGCAACCCAGCTCCCCGGAGGCTGTCCGTTATAGGATTTGAGGTTTGTTTTTCGCACGAGCAGCCGAGCGTATCCGATCAAAACAAACATGAAGTAGAAGCGAACGAGCAGGAACAGGGTCGTTGCTACGATGGTCATTGCGAGCTCCTGGCCAAGCGTCATGCTCTTGTCTAACGCTGCTGCTTGGTCGCTGCCATAACCGGCCTCGGCTCGAGAAACGAACCGAGAAGAGAGATCAGATCTCCCGGATGCTTGAGAGTCCGACGGACCATTATTGGCTGCCTTTCCAGCAACGGCAAACCAGTAAACTATGAAGTAGATGGTGAATCCGAGAGCCACGAATGTGTCCAGAATATAGTAATATGTGTACGCGAGACATCTCAGAGGTTTTCGGTGGTAAATGCTAGAAAACCCCCACACCGTGAGAGGCACGACTGCCGCACTTACGAGATTCATGACCCATTGCATCGGCGTCAAGCCGTGCCCGTTGAACAGTGCCCCAAGACCGTAAAGTGCGCTCACCTTGTTTAGCACTGCACAAGCCGCCACTATTTCGGCACCAACTTGCAGCGGGATCACGCACAGAAAGCTGCGCGGGACCACCGAAAAAACCATTTTGTGGTGTGGCTAGTAAAAGGGCGATCAAGTTTCTTGGGGTTGTTGGAAACAAAAACGTAAGCCCGCTACCACTGTCGCACTCGATCCCGTGCCTAACCGCACCTTCGCAAACCGAGCGTCGCTCGTAACTGTTTCGCAAGTGATTTCAACTATAGTATATTTATATATAGGTCGATTAGGATGCGGGCAATAAAATCAGCTTAGGTGTACGAGAAACTGGTGCTTTGTGGAACAGATATGAAGCCTCCCCTCATCCTCCGCACACAGCACCTCTGGAGCTCGATGCAGCCATCGATCTAGAACTATAAATACATATTTGTTTAGTGTCCAGTTTTTTTTGTGTGATCCTTCACGAAGTTCCACGTGTAGTCGACGGCCATCCCGCTCCCCGTGCTGCCGATTCTCCTCCCAAGTTATGGGCCGAACCTGCGCCCAGGCTGACTGCACGTAAGCACGGTCGTGTTGGGTCGACGCGACGACGTGCAGGAACCCCCAGCTCTCCAGCTACCAATCTCACCACCTATCAACAGAAATCAGGCAGGAAAAAAACATGGTTGCGAACGACTCAGAATTCAAGCTCGCTCCCAAGGAGTACGAGAAGGACAAGGCCTTTGCCACGGCGATGCACGGCAGTGGTCAGAAGGGCGGCTACCGCGCCGTGGTTGGCAAAGACCGCGAGGCCCACTCTGCGGCAGTTGATGGCTACTTCCGTCACTGGGACAACAAGGATGCAGTAACGCAGACGGACGACGACAAGCAGAAGCGTCTCGAGGACTACTCTACGCTCACGAAGCACTACTATAATCTCGTTACGGACTTCTACGAGTACGGGTGGGGCTCGTCTTTCCACTTCTCGCGATACTACAAGGGCGAGGCGTTCCGGCAGGCCACGGCTCGTCACGAGCACTACTTGGCGATGAAGACTGGCATCAAGGCCGGAGAGCATGTCCTTGACGTCGGTTGTGGTGTCGGTGGCCCGGCTCGCGAGATCGCGCGTTTCACGAACGCAAAGATCACTGGTCTCAACAACAACGACTACCAGATCGCGAGAGCGAACCACTGGGCTGAGACGCACAACATGGCCGACCAACTCAAGTTTGTGAAGGGCGACTTCATGCAGATGGACTTCGCCGACGCGACCTTCGACCGCGTGTACGCCATCGAGGCCACGGTCCACGCACCGGTCCTCGAGGGTGTTTATGGCGAGATCTACCGTGTGCTCAAGCCTGGAGGCACGTTTGGCGTTTACGAGTGGGTGCTCACGAAGAAGTTCGATGAGAACAACAGTTACCACCGCGAGATCGCCTACGGAATCGAGATTGGCGATGGCATCCCGAAGATGTACGGCGAAGACGTTGCGCGCCAGGCCCTCAAGAACGTGGGCTTCGAGATTCAGTACGAGCAGGACCTCGCGGATGTGAACGATGAGATCCCCTGGTACTATCCTCTGAGCGGTGACTGGCGCTACGTGCAGACGCTAGGCGACCTCTTCACCTTCGCACGAACCTCGACCATCGGCCGCTGGATTACTATGAAGGGTACTGGTCTTCTCGAGAAGGTTGGCGTCGCGCCGAAGGGCTCGCAAAAGGTCACTGAGGCTCTGGAACAGGCTGCCGTCCATCTCACGAACGGAGGTCGCGAGGGAATCTTTACTCCTATGCTTCTGTTTGTGTGCAAAAAGCCTGAGTAAGTAAATTCAGGAATGAAAACCTGAAACGACTCACATCTTTGCTCGTATGCTGTTGTGTTAGAAACGATAAGCTAAAGTTGAGAATACATTTCGGTGAGATAAGGAACGTTATTAGTGATACAAAAAGTATTTGTTTAATAGAGCCCTCAACAGCTCGAATTTGGTATATGTATGTATGAATTTAGAGAAATAACTTACCTCTTTTTTTGACTTGCCCGGCCTCAAACTTGTCAACTACAAGACTAAGGATGCGCTCGAATTGGCGATGGAACTATTCGCTAGCCGTGGGTTATGACGTAGCGGATGACGCCGATGCGGGCACGTGAGACACGGCCAACGGCGGGCGCAATGAATCCAAGCATAACTGGCTGCCGTGAAGCAACTATGTGAGATAAGATAGGCGGTGAGTGAGCACTTTTGGGAGTGCCGAATGTCTGCAACCACTACCTGAGGAGAGTGGGATCGCTTTTCTGCACTTATCGTGGGTAGAACTTTTAGTGTATGTAATCTCAGCGAACCGGATTTTTTTTCGTGCCCTTGCTCTGCACAGACTTCTCAAACGCCGTTTTCGTTCGTTTTGGAGAGAGCCCAGCACGTAGCCTGGCTCACTCACCTGCGTCCATAAGATGGAAAATCCGGTGCAGTTGCTATACACGTGATCGAGGTGAAAGTCCAGCCGCTCGCTTCAGTGAACTATTAAATCAGCAGAAAGTGCATGCCTTGGATGGGCGTACATCTAGTTGTGGTTCCCAATTACGCGTTGCACTCCTGATTTCAGGAACATGGTGTGTGCACAAGAACTGTGCGTAAGTGGGTTCAACAAAGTAAATGGGTGTGGGTACTCGTGTTAGGGTTGACCAACCTTTTTTTCAAATAACCATGGTGAAGCGGAAGGAAACGGAACCTGAAGCCGACGTTGACAGCAACGACGTTGTGAATGTCGATTTCGA
Source organism: Starmerella floricola (assembly GCA_030579735.1). Classification (NCBI taxonomy): domain Eukaryota; kingdom Fungi; phylum Ascomycota; class Dipodascomycetes; order Dipodascales; family Trichomonascaceae; genus Starmerella; species Starmerella floricola. The sequence goes on along the minus strand of JAKTRP010000002.1, from coordinate 1,140,603 downwards.
CTTCTTCGATCTTGTAGATGATGACTTTCTTTCAATCAAGAACTTGCTCCGCCAGCTGCTAGGTCCGGATAGCGTCCACTTCAACCTCAGCAAGCTCACAGAACAAATCATGGCCGCGAAAGTTGGAACGACAATCAAGGCCGACGACGAAGAATACAACGATGCGCTTGCTGTCATTGCAATTGCCGATTTCTCGGTCTCGGAGGGCGAGACTGCGCAGCTGATGGAGTATTGGATCGACAGGGCCCGCGAGTCTCCAGAACTGCTTCGCGCACTTCATAAAATTAAGGGCAAGAAACTGGGTCTTCTTGTTAGCGAGCGCCTGCTCAACATGCCATACGAAGTTGTGCCGCCTTTATACTCCGTGCTCGCTCAAGAGTACGCCACAAAGTCTCTGAACTACGACTACCTTCTGCTTCCATCGCGCATGTACGTCGAACGCGAATCCCAATTAGACGGTGAGAGCTCACCAAGTCGAAAACGGGGTGCCGGAGCCTCCTCAGATACATATCATACATTCCACGTCGAGGACAGCCTAATTAATAAAGAGGCATTGGTTGCTGCGCCCTTCAAGTTCAAAACCCCGGTTGAGGAGACTGACTCTCGTCGAGCATTCCAGGATTTCGGTATCCACCCGTACGGACACTTGGCGATAGTGGAAGCCGGGAAACTCAATTCTGTTGCTGAAGCCGTTGCTCAAACCCCCATGGAGACTGATTAGGTTCCGGTCTAGATAATATATATATAAGTTGTGCACTTCTGTGTGCAATTCTGTAGATGCCGGTTGTGACATACTGACGCAGTTGAATGTACAACGTGAATACATACTACTAAATACGTTGATATGAGTGGGCATTAAGAAAAAAATTGTAGCCAACAATTGTCGGCTTTTGAAACAAAATAGCCGGTATCTTAGGCGATCCTTACCTTCTGCGGGGTACAAAGACCGACCGGACCGGCCCTTACCCCTCCTTTACACCTAGCCATGGCTGTAGTTGCCGAGTTCAGTGGCAGCGACTCACCGGCCTTGCGGCCGAGTCCTTCTTCGCTCTTAGCAGCAACGCCGGCTTCAATTGTGAGTGCACTGAGCATTGCGTATCCTCTGCTTTGCTGTGCGGATCGATTGCTTGGCTGGCTGACCTGGTCCTCGGCAGATCGGTATGAGAGCTGCATAGTGCTAATATTGTTCACGACACTGCTGAGAAATCTCGAGACCGTGGTTAAGTACTGGGTGCCTCTCGTGATAGCGGTGGTAATCTCCATGCTCCTGGACCAATCGCGGACGGTGGGCCGGAAGGCTTCGGGCAAGGCGCCGAGCCTGGACGAAATTGTCGCGAAGCTTGAGAGTAGCGGGCAAAAATTCAGGCTTCTGATCTCGCCATTGAAGGGGCTCAAGCTCACAGGGACCGAAAAAGTTAGGTTTGTGTTGGCAACAATCATATTCAGTCCGCTCTACATCCTGATCACCTACATTTGGATCACGCCTCGCACAGTTGTTCTCATACTAGGAACATTGCTGCTGTCATGGCACTCCTCAGCCTTTAGAGTTGCACGCTCGGTTGCTTGGAGATTCCCCGCCGTGCGACTTGCCGTGTTTCTTCTTACAGGCATAGACCGCACATCGCCGTCAACAAAGCTAAAGCGAACCAAAAGCAATGCGGGATCAATCGCGAGCATGTCCTCTGATTCGAGCGACGGCAGAGAGGTTGAATACACATTCGTGATCTACGAAAACCAGCGGCACTGGCTGGGGATCGGCTGGACGGCGAACCTGCTTCCCGAAGAGCGAGCGGCTTGGACAGACCCGTCTCACAATGAAGTCGCCTCCATTGACAACTTCCAACTTCCAGATGCTACCGGCACTGGCATGACCTGGAAATGGATAGACAAAGAGTGGCTGCTTGATACGACTGAAGATGGGTCTGCACTTATGGCGAACCCAGGTGACAATGAGGGGTTCATATACTTCAACAGTGTGTGGTCGTCCCCAAGTCCAGTGTCTGGGTTCTCCAAGTACACAAGAAGGCGAAAATGGGTTCGCAGAGCAACTTTGGTGCCCATTACTGACGAAGTCAGTAACGATACTTGGGAAAAGTTCTGAGGTCTAAGCGAACAGTACTGCTAGCTATCGATCTAGTTACATTATGGAAAAGCTCATATATATACATACATATATGTCTATGCATTTATAGGAAGTTTATGTGAGAGAGAAGGTGTGTAAAATTACGCGTTTGTACATTTGGCCGCGAGTGATAGCCTCACATCATGCGAATACTTGGATAAAGCCTACATCTCGACGGGCCTACACCTTGAAGGAGCCTGACTTCTCCCATTTCAGCGCAGCTTTGACCACGGGTCTACAGCAGTCACTCGACCGAATTCGGGGTCTACGCCAAAGCTACGATGCTTATAGCCCTGTGAGTCGAGGGACAAATGCACGTACTGGGACAAGAAGTCAGCCATTTTCTTAGGTCTGAAATGGCCTCGACCAGTGACAACATACAGCAGCCTGGGACTATGCTTCTCCGACGAAGCCACCTCATCAAGACGCTCCTCCAGCTCTGCGAGCGCTTCGGCGAGATCCATACCATGCAGGTCCAGCCACATCTCTGAACTGGGTCTGTTTCTCTGCTCCCAAAGCTTTTCTGCTGCTGTTCGAGAAAGCTGAATCATTTGCTGCTCATGTTCGCGGCCCTTATCGCTAAGCTTTTTCGCCAGCGCGGAGTCATTTGCACTCCAAGCCGCCGTGGACTGCTCGAGAATTTTGTTTCGCTGCTCAGCATGGGCTCCTGCCTGTCTGCGGAGGTCAACATACTCTTTATTTATACCGAACTCTTCAGATTTCCAAGGAGTAAGCCGTGGGGCCACGAGCGGGACGCGGCCACGGCTGGAACCCATTACCTCCTTGACTGTTTTTAACAAGGGCAATGGCTTATTGGCTGAACCCAGAGACTCACGAGACTTGGTAAGTTGAGACGTCTTGGATTTCTTCGGTGGCTGGGCCCCAAGCTTGGGCAATGAGCCCAGCGACGGCAAGTCTGATAGAGAAGCCGGGGTCGAAGTTCGTTGCGACTGCACAGTATTAGCAACATTGTCAATGGCGGATTTGGGAATCTCGTGCAGAAACAAACACTCGGAGCCTAGGAAACACCGCTGATGGAGCCAGAACCGGCATATTCTCGTGCTACCATCATGGCTGTACATGCACTGGCTTCCTCGCGCACAGTTGCCGTTTATAAAGTACCGGCACATAATGCGTGAAGCTACCTGCTCTTTGGACATCTGCAGGGAGGACTTTTCGCCAGCCAGCATGCCAATTGTTCTCTCAAAATCGAAATCGTTGTGCGCCAGCACTCGCTCTAAGTCCTCATCGGAATTGTTCCAGCCCAAGATGTTGCGAAGTTGGTCGAATGGCTTTAGGCTAGAGACGATGGGCGAGGCAGGGGAGGTCGGCTCGACCCCGGATGATGAAGGCACAGTGCTCGCTCCTAAGGAGCCTGAGTTTAACGAGAGTTCTGAGACGTTGGGTGTGGATGGCTGCTTATTTGTGGGTGAGCCATTGGTAGGTGGGACAGGCGCTAAACTTTCAGGATTCTGGGAAACACTGATTCTCTGGGAACGAGCAGCTTCCGTAGGGTCCTTTCCTCGATGATGAGCCATTAGTATATCGAGAACAAGCCGCTCGATTTCCGCCGTCGTGAGAGCTGGGAATATGGAGCGTGCTAGGGACTCCACACCGTCGACCTGCTCTTCTTCTGCTTTTGAATCATCTCCTAGCAAACCGTAGGCTTCTATGAACAGCTTATCACTCATGACTGGTAATGAAAAGCTAAGCAGCGCTTCTCCAAAGAAATTCAGAGTTGTTTCGTGCTTTTATTGATAACAAGATACGCACAACTCTGACCTTCTTAGCTAGTGGTGCTGCATGATGCGCGCACGAGGGCAAGGAAATGAAAACATGGCTCCTTTCTCTCAGATGGCTTTTGCAGGCGAAGAATAGCAACGAGCCTGAAGAAAGGCAGTAATCAGTCTTATATCACGCTGGGTTTCCAGATTAAATATTGATTGCTTCAAAAAGCACGCATATATGACGTCAACATGCGGTTACTGCACTCAGAGAACATGTACTAACGCAAATACTCGAGCTATCGCAACGGAGACTTGTTATATCTTTTTGAGCTTGAAGAGTTCGATTTTCGCAATCACACAAACATGAACACTTTCAAAAAGTCTCAGGCCGCGTTCAGGCTAGCTGGACGCCTCCACACAGAGAATCCGGATGACTAATGGGAAGCATACTTCTCTGCATGTCACTACTTATCACTAGACCTAGTCCGCACTTATATTAGCGATTAGAGACATATAGTGAAAATCCAGCAACAGAAGTTATTATTTACGTTGCAGTGTCCCCGACCATCTGTACCTCCTTGCAATGGGTGCTAATGGAATGAATAAAAAGCGAAAGGTGATGCGAGAGGCAGCCCTAACATCATCACCAACTGTTCTCACATCACTTGCTAATGGCGGAGCGACTGTCGCTCGGCTCCAGAGACACGCTTTTAACGCGTCTTTGGGCTTTTGCAAGTTCGCCCCTTCAACCTCTTGATGTGGAAGCCAACAGGGATGAAATAGAGGCGTTCATCAATGCCTGTGTGAACCCAACGGTGGGCGAAGTGAACGCTGACGTAGTGGAGTCGATTCTCCCGTCGCGATGGAAAGAGTTGCTCGACAATATCTCAGATATCGTGTCTAGGGAGCAAGAAGATGCCAGGAATGCAGAAAGTCGCAATAACCAAGTAGTGGAGTCGCCTGTTAATGCTGTGGAGGACAATGTATCCGGAGGGAATGCCGTAGAAGCTAAAGTGGAGCAGGAATCGGCAGAACCAGGGGGTACGAGGCGAGAGTACACGTCAGCAGATCACGATAATGAGCTGAACGACAGTGCTGGTCTCAGCGAATTGCCGGAAGAGGCCTCACAGCAGGACGAGGATGAACTTTACAATGTACACCCTCAGAGACCCGCGGCTGCATACTCGCTTCCCTTGCGTCTTCCGGACTCGAGATTCGATCAAAGCGACAACACCCTATCCGAAATGCACTATAATATCCAGGCTCAGCCGATGATCAAGCTCCTGGCTTTGAACCAAAAGGCCCTGACTACGGATGCATACAAGGAAGGTATCACAGAAGGCAGACTTGCCGTGATTTTTGGAAGGATCGAGGAGCTGAAACGTGCAGATAAATGGAGCTTGCGGCAGCGAAAACGGTTCCAGGACCCTGAGCGTACGCCATCACACTGGGATCATCTACTTTCGGAGGCCAAATTTGTACGAGCAGGCATACAAGGAGACAGGAGGCACAAGATAGCAATTTGCCACACAATCAGCCAGGCAGTGCTTGAGCACTTTGCTGAGAAAGAAAGCGACGAGTCCTCAAAGAAGGAGCCTGCGGACACAGACGGAAGTGTGCACTTCTCTTTAACTAATCCAGACACCCCGTCGGTGATTCCACTTGACTCCTTGGAAAAGGTGTCACAGGAGCTTGTCCAACATGGCATACCTGAAATGCCAGCCTTCAGCTTTGTGCAGCGCTCTGACGAGTGTGCCAATGAGCTTGGAGTAATACCCATTTCGAAGTTTCTCAAGCTCCCCGAGGTCGACAGCGACTGGCGAAGAATCATAATAGAAGACCTTGAAAGCAAAGAACAAGCTACAGACTCTACAGCAGCACAAAAGGCTACAGAGGCCGCGGCCAAGCTCAGCTTCAAGAGCAAGCCTGAGTCTGAGGTCATTCCACCGTCGCCGCCTCCGCAGCAGTATATGAGTTCGCGTGTAGGAAGCGCATGGCATCCCGCTGATGACCAGAAGCTTCTTCAACTTGCCAAAGAGTTTCGCAATAATTGGCCCCTTATCGCCGAGGTGCTTGCTCATGCAGACAGTCCGGGAAGCCACGCAAATGCCGGTGCGGAACCCGGCGCCGCAGCCAGTACAGGGACTTTGGGCTACACGTCCAACGTTCAACGCCGAACGCCCTGGCAAGTTTTCGAGCGCTGGATGCAGATCTCGACCTTTGATCCGAAGGATCTGCGCGGTAAGAACGCAGAGGCGGCACGGCATTGGCTTGAAGTGGCCGCGAAGGCACCTCAAGCCGCCAAGAAACGCCAGATGATGGTCAGTGTGGCAGCAGACTCGCATTTGAGAGGGCACCAGCGACTTCGATGGGCTTCTATGCTCGAGGGAATCCGTAAGGTGAAGCGGAAGCGTGAGACCGCGCCGAAGCCAAATAACACAGGGTTTTTAATGCGTCAACGAGCCGAGCAAGCGAGGCCCGCTAATAAAAGGCCGCTGACACCTGCTGAGCTCTCGCGGATGAAGCTAGAGCACGACAAACAGGTAGCGGACCGTTACATGCACCAAAGGCTCGCAGCACATGTACAAAGTCGGGCCGCAGCGGCCCCTCCACCACAAGCCCAGCGGATGGCGCGTGCTCAAAACTTGCCGCCAGCGCCCGGTGCTGTTGGCTTATCGCGGTCTCTGCAATCAAGTTCTGTTGGAAGAGGACTCAACCCGGGCGTACCTGGACCGGGGATAACTGCGACTCCTCCCCCACCTGGACCGATGCCGCGGGGGTCGCCCCCGTCGATTGCAGGGTTGCCAATGCCAGCCTCTGTGGCCGCGGCCGCTCGCCAGCAGCAGGCTTTACAGGCTCAGCAGCAAGCACAACAACAAGCACAACAACAGGCGCAGCAACAAGCACAACAGCAAGCCCAACAGCAAGCGCAGCATCTGCATGTCCAACATCCGCACGTCCAACAGCAGATGCAACAGCACGGACAACAACACGCTCAGCAGCAGACGCACCACCAAGCCCAACAACAGGCACACCAGCATGCTCAGATCCAACGAGCCCATCAGCACCAAACACTGCCTCAGCTAAACACTCAGGGCCACCGCCCCCAAATGGCAATGCCCGCTGTTCCGCAAAGCATCTTGAATGCTGGCGCGGTCGGGGTTCCCGACCGTGGTGGGGCAACGCCAGTAAATGGAGTACCGCGAAGATTAACCCCGCAACAGCAGGCTAGAATAGCAGCGCAGCAAATGCGGTTGCAAAGCCAAGCGCAGCAGGCTGCACCGAACCAGCAGATGCGGGCGCATTCTCCACAAATGGGCCAGCAGCAGCCGCAGATGGGACCACAGCCAGGAACTCCCCAGGGAAGAACACGGCCACTAATCCCGTTTTCGAGGGAGCAGCTACAGGATATTATGGCTCGCATTGCTCAGAACAACCCTACTTTAACTCAACAGGAAGTCCAGCAGGCAGCTATTCAGAATGTTAGGCGCTACATGCAAGTTCAACAGGCGCAGAGGCGAGCTGCAATGGCCAGTGGCGAACCAGGACAAGGTCCCGGCCGTTACGGATCGCCGTCAAATATGCAAGGAAGCACGCCCTCCCCACAGATGGGCCACCGCCTGTCTGCAGGATCCATGAGCGTACGGGGAGGTACAGCGCAGTCACCCCAAGGTCCAGGCTCGCAGTCCCCAAACCAAGGGTCTCCTGTGCCTTAGAAAGTCTCATTTGTGTAGACACCTTTTTTTAAAACTATTTATTACTTGACTTTTATCTTTCTGTCCCTCTTTGCGGTTCTCAAAACTAGACTAGGAGACTTCTACAGTTCTTTCTCATAAACTGAGAGTTTGAAAGCCTAAGAGCTCAAAATACACGTTTGGCTTTTTGGTACGACAGATAGAAATCCGAGCTCACCTGTGCAAAGCGAAAACCTTCAAATGCTTTTGAGATCGCCTCCGATCGACTTAGTTTCAAGGCCCCAATTGTAATTCGCCTTCCACCTCAATTTCGGCGTAGCCGTGCCTTTCAACGTGACTCTCTGTCGAATTCCCGCAGATTGGCGAGGTTCTAGATGAGTTTGAGATAGGGGCCCAATCTCGATCTGAAAGGATCGGGGAGGCGCAAACTGCGTCTCCACATTAGTGACCTTCTTGCCGCTCGGGTTCGAGAAAACAAGCTCGAGGTCGGTTGCACCGGGTACCTTCTTAACAGTGTATGCGATAGTTAGAGTGTTGTCACTGAATAAGGGCTTCTCCGCATGGCTCGCCGTTCCAGCATGAGGGACAGCTGACGCATTCTCGCCGCTCGAATAAGAGGTGAAAGGGTCCGCCTCGCTCGGAGTGCTCGTGCCACTTGTGGAACCGAGTTGCTGAGATGAAGTGGAACCGAGTTGTAGAATGTCTGCCGTCGATGACGGCGGCCTTTGCGTGTCGCCCAGAGAAATGCTTCCAAGCGACAAGCTCAACAAGTCTTCCTCCGCATTACCGCTGTTGGAGCCCGAGCCAGACGGGGGGCTGTCATCACCAATGTCAATAAGCGACGCGAGCCCCGCGCTCGCACCGGCGGATGAGCCGGCTGCTGGGATTGAGATGTTGGCAGCATCCGTGTTGCCGCTCACAACAGCCGCGTGCTTTGCAAGCACGGCTTCTACAGTTGCCAGGAGGGCCAGAATCTTATCCTTGGCCTCCTCATCGTCTTCCATCGCCTCTTCATCGGCAAGTATGTGCTTAATTTTCGGGAGCGATGCTTTGAGTGATTGCGATAGCTCGGAGAAGACGTCATCGGCCCCGCCCTCGGGAAGAGTGCCCTTATCCGCGACGTGTTGCAGCATCTCGGCGAGGATATCAGCCTTGCGCCGAACCTTGTCGAGCTCAGCCGCGACCTTCGCATGATAGTCGACCCTTGTTTCTCTGAAGCCAGCCATTATCGACATCAGCCGATTGGCTTCCTTCAGGTCTTGCGGGGATCCGGATCGAATGAGCTCCTGAAGCTTCGCGCTCTGCGCCTCGCGGTCCTCGCGCTCGAGCTCGGCCGCCGACTTGAGCGTGTCCTGTTCCGGCGTGAGCGCTGCGATTTCCTCAGGACTTACCTCGGGGAATATGTAGCCCTTGTAAGACAGCAAGCGGTGCATGTCCCTGATGAAGCCGAAGTCGTCCCGATGACGGCTCGACTTAACGAGCGTGGCGTTCCACTCCTCGATCATTTCAAGAATTAGCGTTTGAACCCGCGAATAATTCATTGGCGGGCGCTCGGGCAACCGCTTCACGAGCTGGTTCAGGAAGTCTCGCCTCGAAATGGCGAGATGGAATGGGTACCCACAGTTCTTTACACAAACGTCCAAGACACTGAGCGCGTAAACAGCACGCCGCGCAGTCGAGTCCAAGAAATTGCTTGACACAATTTTGGCCAGCCTCATAGCAACCTCGCGCGCACTGTTCCCGCCTTTCTCCTTCACGAGATCAGCAATTTGGAGATTCAGGTACAAGTCCGGCTCGTGCAACGTTGCGGCCGTCGCACGGTCAACTACAGCCAGAATTTGCGGAATGCTGATATCCTGGCGGTGATTCGGGTCGTCGAGACCGGCCAGGGCCTGCTGAGCAGGTTGCGCGAATGGTGTGTCTGTGCGGAAGCGATCCGTGTACGACACCCCGCGGGATTGCCGGGATCTTCTACTGTGCGAGCTTCGCGATGACGGAGCAAAGCTCCCATCGCTTTCAGTATTAACCATGCGTAATGGATGGATGTTCTCGGTTGCGATAGCGCCGGTAGCTAAGGGCTGAGGGAGGGGTGGTAGATGGCTGATGAGGGTATGTGTGCGTGCGTTTGGGAACCGTTGGCAGTGTGGGCGGGTAGGCAGGCTGGACATGTGCTCGCGTGCCGCGTGATACCGTGATCGAACCCAAAGACTTTTCGCCACAACCACAAATCGAGCATGAGACAGTGCGTGCGCGGAGGCCGTGCAGGGTTGGGGCTTCCGTATGGACGAGCTGTATCGGGCGAGCTATACTTTGTGCAAGCTGTATTCGAGATAGAGCATGCGAGTGAAGTATGTGTGCTAAGAAGAGACTCGCGCCTCTTCTTTAATAAAAGTCCGTGCTACATTAGGATTATCTATGCCATGGAGATGAGGACGCAAGGGCTCATCATGGATTTAGAATCGGGGGACAATGGGGCAGAACGGGTGCTCCACAACGCCATACTGGATGTCCATGATCCACTTCTGGACCGTCTCGGTGATCTGGCCGGCGGCCTTGCCCTCCGGCATCGGGACCGAGATTTTTTCTCCGTGGTAGCCGATCTCATCAACGGGGCTAACGATGGCGGCTGTGCCACTGCCGAACACCTCGAGAAGCTCACCCTTTTGCTGGCGCTCACGGACCTCGTTGATATGGACCTTGCGCTCGTTGACCTGCCACTGCTTCGGGTCGAGGCGCTCGCGAGCAAGCTCAAGAATTGATTTGCGCGTGATGCCCTCAAGAATCGTGCCGTCGAGGGGCGGAGTCACAAGTTCGTGGGTTCCATCCGGGTTCCGGAACACAAGGAACAGGTTCATGGATCCCACTTCAGTGAGATAGCCGTTGAACAGCCAAAGGTTCTGTGCATAGCCCCGCTCGGCAGATTCTTGCTGGGGGAGTACGCACGGCGCATAGTTTCCACCGATCTTGTAGTGACCGGTTCCGCCGGGGAAGGCTCGCACGACGTCGTCACGAGCCTCGAGCTTAACGGCCGAGAACCCTGACGAGTAGTAGGGTCCCACAGGAGATGCAATCACAAACATGCGCGCGTTGTGAGGAGTCGAGATTCCGAGCGTCGGCTGCGTGCCAATCATCGTAGGCCGAAGGTAGAGAGAGAAGCCCTGTCCCTCAGGTACAACAGACTCTTCAATACGCACGAACCGCTGCAACAGCTCCAAAGCAGCCTGCTCGTCGAATCCAGGAAGGGCAATTCGCTGGCTAGACTTGTTGAACCGAGCCATGTTCTGATCGCCCCGGAAGATGCGGAGCTCGCCATTCACGTCTCGGAACGCCTTAAGACCCTCGAAACAACTGAATCCATAATGGAACACGCAGGATGCGGGGTGCATCGACATGTTACCAAAGGGGACGACTTCAGGGACGTGCCAGCCCTGATCAGCCGACCAGTCGACCACAAGCATGTGGTCCGAAAAAACATGGCCGAACACCAACTTGTCCGCAGACGGGTATGTTTGTCGCTTGTCCTTGAGCGTGACCTTGAGCTTGGACGCATCCAAGGAGCTCAAGGACCGTCTCAATGATGGAAGCTTCAGGTGACTGCGAAGCATCTCTAAGTGATTCCTGGGAGGAAGAGATCAAGTCCACACGAAATGCATGATATATCCAAATTAGTCATGGAGGCACGTCGCGAACGAACGCGGGGGTGGCTCCGACGAAAGGACCTTCGGCTGCGGCCAAATAGCGGCCAAATAACGGCTCAGGTTGTTGCGGCCCATGTTCAGTGAAAAAAAGGCAACGAAGGTTACAGTTTCATACGATTACTTGCCGAGAATTTTTTACTGTGGGGGGCCTACCTTCAGGGTGCGCTATCGTGACCAATTGTAAATATCAATCATGGAAAAGCAAGAGTAACCAAAACAGTATACACTATATTATTGGACACTATACTATTAGACATTTTTAGAACGGGCGACTTATCCTACTAGTCGCAGTCATTAGCTTTTGATTACACTTTTCCTATATGGTGGTGCCTGCTGCACCTTCCCAAAGGGAGTCTTCCCAACTGCATTGGGCCGTCACATGCCCCACTGCTCGAACACCCCTGGTCTCTAAACACAGACGGACTTAGACCACAAAACACACAAAACACATAGCAACACACACACAGCCACGCGCTTCAAAAACGGCGTATGTCCTTTCTATTCCCTCAAAAGCGGCCGAAAACGCTGAATGAGGTTGTTTACACGCTAAATGAGTGGCTTATGCGTATCGGGGAGCTGGAGGTTAGCCCAAATATTGCATCGCGCCCGCTGGCCCCTGGGTTTAGCGGTACGAGCCAGGCCACCTCAGGTAGCAGCGCGGGTCCTGCATCCTCTGATATCATGCTGAGCGAGCAGCAAAAACAGGCGGTCGAAGAAAGTGGAAGGCTTTTAGCCCAAATTCGCAAAGCGACGTGGGGAAGGCCGCCCGACTCGGGAAGCCAACCCGAACCGAACCAGCTCACAGCGCTGGCAAAGGAAGTCTATTCGACGGACGCATTAGTGCCGTTGCTGAATAACCTCAAACTTTTGGACTTCGATGCGCGGCGTGACGTGGCCAATTTCTTCGGCTTCATCCTGAAACGCCAACCCACCGTTGAGTACTTGCTCATGAAAGTCCCCGAAGTATTTACGATTCTGCTGGGCAGTGCGGGAGACGTTGAGATTCATCGCACTATCTGCCAAATACTGCGGGAATGTGCGCGGTACGAAGCCCTGGTATCCTATATTCTGAATCTACAAACTTTTTGGTTGTTCTTCCAGTACATCGATGACAAGGAGTTCGAGGTCGCGACGGATAACTTCTCGACCTTCCAGGATTTTTTCCGCAACTATCCGGAGCTCACCACGCAGTTCTTATTGCGCAATGCGGATTACTTTACGGAGTGCATAAACGGACTCATTCGCAGCGAAAACTACGTGGCCAAACGCCAGAGCCTTAGGCTGCTTTTCCAGCTCATTAAACAGCAGCGGAACCACCAGTACCTTATGGCTTATTCGCGGAGCCTCGAGAACCTGAAGCTTATCATGCGCCTGTTGAAGGACAAATCGAAGAACATACACTATGAGGCATTCCAGATCTTCAAAGTGTTCATTGCGAACCCGCACAAGCCGAAGCCTATCGTTGATGTCTTGTCCCGTAATAAATTGAAGCTGCTAGACATGATGGACAAGACGCATAATCTCGCGGACCGTCGTGAAGACCAGCTTTACCAGAAGGAGCGTGAGTACATTCGCAGCAAAATCCTCGCGCTTCCGGACCCGCCACAACGCCATGTCGCAGGAGCCGCCTCGGTTGTCTCTACGGAGGCCGCCCACGACCCCTATCATCATCACCATCAAGAAAAGCATCACCAACAAAAGCATTTGCAGAAGGAGCATTCAAACGAGGCTAGGCCTGACGAACCGGCGCTTGAGTACCCGCCCCGTAATAGAAGCCGGCCTACCTCTCCATCGCGCGTTCAAGTCCCTCCCGGGCTTTTGAATGCCCACCCAGCATCGCCAGTGCTCAGCCATGCATCGTTCCCGCCGAATCCATAGATTCTATCTATTTTTCCCTCCCATAACCATCTCATCCATATTTATGTACTGCTACGAATTAAATTCGGGAAGAATCTCAAGCCCGACGTGTGCTCATCGCGACACAATTTACCGCGTTGCTCAGCAAGCGCAAGTTCCTCGGCAGCGATCTGAACACTGCACTGCATTTGGTCACTTACATCGCGCGCACTAAACCCAGCACCGGCCCGCCATGATACTTCTTGCGACTCGGTAACAATCCAGGCAACAAGACGCTGCACAGCTTGGTCTAGAGCACCACGCGACTCAACAATCTTCAGCCCCGAGTCCAGGATCCGGACGCGTAGGGGTAATTTCAGAGGCTCGCATCTGTCGAGCGCGGCTGAAAGCTGCTGAGGATTTATGAGGCCGATTCCTCGGCTTCTATTAAGCAGTGAATACAGGTCGTGTAGCGTGATCATCCCCCCTGCTCGTGCCAAGAGATCCTCTCCTATCAACAGATCTGCGATTTGACGAGCGAGGTCTTCTGGCCGGTCCGCATCCACAGAAACAACAATTGGAATAGTTGGAAAACTCCCCAGTCTCTCAGCAATAGCGACGATGTCCGGGGCCACAACACGGAATTGTTCTGTGCCCTGCATGGCACGCTCAAGGATCCCTAGAGATTGTTCCTGCAGCGTGCGAGTATGTGACCTCAGTTTTTGGATTCCAAACTCGCTTTGCGAGGGTTTTCTTGAACTAGACACGGGCACCGGAGCTTCGAGCTCGAGACTGTCAGTAGCATTCGCTGCAGTGCTCGTCACAATGTCGAGCTGCGTGCGCAGTTTGTCGTAGAAGGCGTGGCTTTGTCCCTTGCGAAAGCTCAATTTCACAGAGGTGCCCAAGGACGACGAGGCCCGCAAGTCTTGCGGCCGTAAAGATGCACCACACATCTCGCAAGATCGAAGAGATGGGTGGTTCTGAAATGTACATTGCGGACACTCGCCCGGCTCCAATTTTGCGCTCAGGGAAGCCTCACCTTCAGTCTCACCTTCATCCTGGGCCTCGACTCCACAGGTTTCGCAACGGTTTGACGTGCTTGGATTCGAAAACGAGCATATTGAGCAGACCCAGGTTGTGTTTTTAGTCTGCTTGTAGCGCTGCTCGTCCACCGCACGCATTTCCAGGGCGACTTTCGCACTTGTCTTCAAGAACCCGGGAGAATATGATGCATCAATGATTTGCGGAAGCATAACTTGCACGGAGTGCATTACGGGATCGTGGCTATCGACATACGCTAATCGCTGCGTAGTCAAATAGACTGTGCCCTTTACATGCTCCGGGGATTTCGTGTCTCCTTTGTAGAGACCTACATCACCTACTGAGATAAGGATCTTTTCGCCCTCGGACAATTGAGGAGCAGTAGACGGTAGGAGGTCTGGAACGTCCCATATCATCCACTTGCCAGTGCCTCTCTGTCCCCCAGTGGCTGTCTCTCTTCGTTTGAATGAATGCTTCGTGCCTCTCCTCCTAGGTAGAACCCACGAGCCCTCGCCCCACAAACCCTACACCATGGATGGCCGTCATATCTCAGCTCGCTGTACACACACACACACACAGCGATCGCAACCATACTTTGGCGGTTATTTCCTCAACGATACTAGCCAATTCGTAAGGTCACAGCACAGGGTAGGATTACAAGAGCAAACACGAGTTCTACACAGCCCACGCGTTCTATTCGGACTAGAAAATGGCACCATTAAAGGCTCCTCAACCAGTAGCGTTTGTGCAACCACTAGTATCCCGCGGCGAGGAAATCCGAGCCGTGGATCCAGTAGTCTCCTATTACTGCCTCTATTCTGCAGTGCGGCAGGTCATGGAAAGGAAATTGCACACCTCCAATGCGGATGTGGCCGATTTTGCCAGATCCCTATTGAGTGAAGTCGAAAGCATGAAGGCGAATGGCTCAAACCAGGAGCTTTACGAGGAGAGCGAGGCAGCCAAGAACCACGTTATTTCATTTGCTGCCCTTGTGTTCTCCAAAGCAGAGAATGCTACGCGCAACCACACCGTGTCGAAATCCACTGGTGCTGGGTTCGCAGCAGCGGCAGTCTTCCTCGGCTTGGAGAGCGTCTGGGGTAACATCTCGCCGGAAACAGCGGAAAAGATCAAGTATTCCAAATTCCAAGCCACTCGCATATTGAAAGCTCTAAAGAATGGAGAGGATCCGAACGATCTTTACCCCAAAGAGCACGAGCAAGAAATCGAGGACGAAGAGCTTGAAGAGGAGCTCCAAGGATTGGGTGCCAAGAATGCACAGCAGGAAAGTTCTGAGGACACAGCTGGTGGAAACGAGCCAAGGGGAACTGAACAAGGTGGGCCCATTGATATATCAGACTCCACATTGAGCGTGACCGCCGGAAAAGAACGTAATGACCCACAGTTCAAAGGTGCCGACGAGGACCCAGAGCGGGAGGGAAACTCAGAAGAGTCTGCAGAAGCTGAGGAGGGGCAGCTGGACGACGAGAGAAATATCGTGCAACTGCCTGAAACTCCCACAGCGGATCCCGAAAATGACATCCAGCTTCCGCATGCGCCTCGGGACGATCCTACCGACGACCTATCGCTTCCTCCAGCACCAGCGAGTCGGCCTGAGGGCAACATCACCCCTCTCACACCTCCAATTCCTCCGAAGGCACCAAAAGACCCGAAAGAGACCGCACCGATTAAAAAGCATTTGCCCAGACCAACAGAGCCTACCGGAACGAAAAGCAATCCTTCCAAAAACGTTCCTAAGAGCAACGCGGCGAGTGCAAACGCTAATTCCACCCCTGTCAAGCCTCAAGATATCATGTCGCTCGCTGCCACAACTGGATCAGCTCAAAAGCATGCAAGGTACGCTATTTCTGCTTTGAACTTTGACGACCTGGGCACTGCTGTTAATGAGTTGGAGCGGGCTCTCCAAGTCTTGAAAGTGTATCAAAAAGAGCATCCGTGAAAGCCAATTTCACCGTGAGGTATGTAAGCAAACGCAGTCAATTATTTGTAGGCAGGGTGTTATGTATTTTCATATGAATAATTTGCATATTTTTGTGCATTGCCACAAATTGAGCGCAGGGCATCCTGATAATGAGTTCGCGCCGGAGACTCGTATGTGGTGTGTAGTGGTGGGTGTGCTCAAGGGTTGTTGTTGAGGCACCAGACCCACACGCATCAATTACGAGTCACCACCACGCAGTGCCCGTGAATGAGTGACGAGCTGCTAGCTCAATTCAGGAGAGTATGCACGCTATCCTCATACATAGCAGCGAAACAAGATGCTGTTTGTGATGCTCGAAAACTAGGGGTCAATTTGGAAGTCCTAGCGAAATTCAAGTACATTCTGCCGGATGACATATTTTTCGGTTATGAGGATTCGCCCGCAGACACGGTTTTCGGCGAAGCTCCTGAATATGTCTTGACTTTCCATTTCAATGACAAGAATTCCCAAAAAAGAAAACCTGAGGAGTTGCCCTCGGTGATAACACGACGCATTGTGCGTTTCGAAGCCGCCCTGCAACAATTTATCGCGCGAAGAAAGAGCTTGGACTCACTTGAGGAGCTCAGCAGACATCTGATCCCTATAATCAACCCTGACGAGGATCCCCTGGGCAGCCGCCAGACTAATTCAGACAAGAAGGTCAAAGAGGAATCAAAGCCTGATGGCGGCGAACTTAACCGATCCGCTTTATTCGACCAAATGTGCTCCGAGCTGTCCAATATTGTTTCGCAAACTACAGTCATCGGCAGAGAGGCGAAATTCGGACCTGTGCCTCCTCAACTTATGGACGCTCTGGGGGGCATTGACCGTCTGTGGTCTCATCAGAGCCAAGGTCTCACACATTTGCTGGAATCGGGAAACAATCATCTGGTAGTGAGTACGCCCACAGCTTCGGGTAAGTCGCTGATATTTCACTCTCTAGTGCGAAACTGTTTGGCTACGAGCGATGAAGCAACTGCCATGTTCATATACCCAACGAAGGCTCTGGCTCAGGACCAACTGCGCTCTTTCAAGACCGCTTCACCCGACGAAAACGTGGCTTTCACTTTTGATGGCGACACAAACTTTGAAGTACGAAAACAGGCCCAGGGCTCGGCCAGAGTTCTCATGGTGAATCCAGATATCTTACATACGACCATTTTACCGAATTGGAGCGACTGGTGTCGGTTTCTTGGTTCATTAAGGTACGTTGTTGTTGACGAGCTGCATTACTATGATGGTGTTTTCGGTGCGAATGTTGCCTTAGTGATCCGCAGACTGCGGCGGATTTGTGAGCAGCTTGGGGCAGAGCCCTGCCAGTTTATCGGCTGTTCTGCAACACTGAAGGACCCACAATACTTCATGGCAACACTTGCTGGACTCCCCAAGAACTCTATTCTAGCATTAACGGACAAAGATGATGGATCTCCGAGCGGCAACAAGCGATTCGTCTTTTGTACACCCCCTTTCATGAGCCCTGAGGACCCGTCTAGTGGCCGGCTGCATCCCATTAAAGAGTCAGCACCACTCATGATCAAGATGGTGAGACAAGGGATGCGGGTTATTGCATTTTGTAGGTACCGGAGAGAATGTGAGCTGCTCCTTAGAGCGATATACGAGGCTGACGAGTCACTCACGTCTCTCATTCAGGGCTATCGTGGTGGCTATGCACCAGAGGATCGTCGTAGGATAGAACATCTTATGTTCAGTGGCGCCCTTCGAGGTATTGTAGCAACAACTGCTTTGGAAGTGGGCATTGATGTCGGCAACCTAGACGCTGCTATTATTTCCGGTTTCCCTCACTCTATCCATAGTTTCCGCCAACAAGTGGGCCGTGTTGGCCGCAGACAGCGGGATTCGTTAGTTGTCTATGTCGCTGATGGCTCTGTCCTGAACCAAGCGTACGCAGCGGACCCTGAAAAGGTCATACATGGAGAGTTGAGCGAATCTCCCATGGTCCTTCACTCTCCACTCGTGCGGAGCCATATACAAGCGGCTGCATATGAGCAAGCGTTGGAGCCCAGCGAACTCAACCAGTTTTTCCCGCCTTGCGAGAACTTAGCTGCCGCGAACTTGATTGAGCTCGACGACGGCACACTTTCCTTTGGTTATAAGCCAACGATCAATATACGGAAAGCGCAGGACGAGGAAGAAGGCACTCTTGTGATTGACACAAATACGAACAAAGTGATCGAGACAGTAGAGTTCGAACGTGTTGGGTTCACTCTATACGATGGAGCAATATTTATTCACCAGGGCAAGCCGTATCTGGTTACGCATCTAGATCCCGACTTTAAGTACGCGACCGTCCAGCGCACAAGTGTGACGTGGACCACTAGACAGCGTGACTATACTGACGTGGATCCTTGTGCAACGGATGGTACACAGAAGCTTTTCCCAGGATGTTTGGTAAACCGAGGACTAATTCGCGTGACAAGAAAGGTCTTTGGATATTTCAAAATGGACGACAAGAACAATAAAATCATTGACAGTGTTGAGGTACAAATCCCTGCGCATGTGTCAATGAAATATGGCTTGCACATAAACATACCTTCCAGCGCACTCAGCTCTCTAAGTCAAAGAAATCATCACATACCTGGCAGCATACATGGGGCTGAACACGCAGTCATGTCAATACTGCCAATGTTCGTCTCGATGGTGCCTGGCGATGTAGGAACGGAATGCAAGGCGCCCGAAAAAGAGCTCTATGCAAAACGCGAGACACAACGCCATAGGCCGGCGCGACTCATATTTTACGAGAAGTACAGTGGACAGTCTGGGGCTGGCATACTACTATCAGCTTACCGCCAATTCGGGGCTATCCTTGAACGTGCATGTGAAATCGTAGATGACTGCTCTTGTGAACTTGGCTGTGGAAGCTGTATCGGCTCCGGGTACTGCGAAGAGAGGAATGCTGTGCTTTCAAAACGGGGCTCTCAAGTTATCTTGCGGTCCCTTCTGGGCCGAGATTTGGAAGGGGTTCCCCTCGGCCCAGAGCCGAACCTACCAACTCAGAAGATAACAACTGTTGTGCCAGTCTCCGCATCAATGAATTACGGTGAGAATTCAGTACGGAGACTTGTTTAGGTCATGCAAAAAAGGTTATTGGCTCGGGCAGGACTAAGCGGTTTACTCGGATAAAAAAGCACTGACTAGTGCTAACCGTTGATGTAGTTACAAAGTTTTAGAAATTACTCTGTTTTGTTTATCTAAGATGCATGCTTTTTATATTCGTCTGTCCTTAACAGGTACTGAAGCGAACGAGAATGAGTACTACATTAATTAGCCCAGGGTGATTCTGGCCTAGATGTCGATGAGCCTCTCGTTCTGGTCGTCTTGGGCAGGTGGAGGACTTAAATGGAATCCTTGGAACTGGTCTGATAAGCTAGTTTGTCTGCTGTTCCTTGGACGGGGAGCCGGCGGTGGCGGAGGCGTGGGGGAATATCCCGACGATGAGGTTCGCATGAACTGCTGGAATGGCATTGAGTCTGTAGACACAGTCCGCTGAGCCCGCGTAGGCGGTCGAATCCGTGGAATAGCTGAAGGTTCGGCGGGCGCCAGTTGTTGAAGTTTATTGAGCTTTCGAGGCAACAATGCAGGGGAAGCGCGCAGCTGCCTTGGGTGGGCCACGCGAAATAGCTGGTCCGCTGGCTTTAAGTAGATGCTTGACAAAAAGCCCATGGAGAGCTCGAGGTCCTCCAACTGACTGTAATCATAGGGCTGCTTGTATTTGGAAATTGGTGGTAGAGGCGCTGATACGATTGAGCTAGCCGCCGTGGGGTTTTGAGAAACAATGCGCCAGTAGAATAGCGCTCTGTCACGGATATCCGGATTAGCGCTTTGCGCGGTGGCTATTTCAAAAACATACGGCACAAGGACATTTCGTGCTTCTTGAGGAGATCTCAGAAAAACTTTTACACATGCAGTGAGGACAGCGAGTTGAACAGATGCTGGTTCTGTCTTGAAATTTTCGACGCAATTAGCAAGCACTTCGATCACTGCCGAGTCCGATTTCGAATAGGTACCCCAGAGCCAAATTAAAAGACTCTTTGCCTCCTCGTCTTTAGGAAGAGTCTTCAACTTCAAGAGTGTTGCCAAAGCTTGGTCGACAATCCTGTCATTGTCGGGATAGCGACGCACAAGTTGGACCAAAGCAGCGATAGCGGTCTCTTCTGTTTCAGTGCTTGCCCTTGCTGAATTCTCAGCGCTCTCTATAGTCTTTTTGAGAACTCGGACAGACTTGGACGCGACATCCTCATAGTTCGCGGCGAGTTTGGTGAGCATAGAGACCGCTTTGCGTTGCGCAGCCACATCGCCTGGTATGTTGACGAACTCTATGAGCTCTTTGATGACCATTTCGGCGTTTGCTGGTGTGCACAGCTCCCCGAGTATATCAATTTTGGTCGCACGTATATATGGCATGTCGCTTGACCGGCAGAAAAAGGTCTGCGGCGGGATGCGTACCCTTTTAAGGGTATCTGGATCTGCAGTTTGAAGAAGCAGTTCAATGTTACGCAACACACTGTATTGAATCTCTGCCGGACGATTCAGTTGCGATAAGAGAGGTCCAAACACTTGCCCCACAACGGACTTGCTGAGTTCAGCCGAATAGTGGCTGAGCATCATGAGCACGCGCGCGGTGCCTACGGCGACTGCTGCGTTAGTGTGTCGCAATCCTGGGACCAGAATGTCGAATATTTCCTCAGCGTCATCCGATGAGAGCGGAACGTAATTAGAAATCGCGGCCAGAAGTGAGATCTGGGAAAAGTCAGGGCAATCGGCGAGCAATGACGCGAGCCGTCTCGCCGTGGGGAAATCAATAACGAACTCCATATCATGAGAGGACTCGGTTATGTTCAGCAGTGCCTGAGCAGCCGCCGAAACAACAATTGGCGAGCTTTCTTTTATCAAGACCTGATTCAGTCTACCAAGCACACCGCTAGATTCAACAGCTGAGTGCGAACTTGTCCACGCCTTTGCAACCGCGAAGCATGCTGTTTTACGGAAATACGGGTCCGGCGAAGAAAGACCCTCAGGAACAAGCTCTAGAGTCCGAATAGCAAAAGTCTTGGATGGCACGTTGCTCAATGTCCGCAACGCAACGGCCCGAATCCCTGTCGATGAATGCTCATTCACAACCTCGTACGAAAGTTTAGTCAAAGTTTCCGTCAAATGTTGGGGCCTTGACTTCACGTACGTTTCTAAGTACAGAAAGCACATGCGTTTAATCTCAAGGTCAGAAGACTGGATGTTGTGGAGGATTTCGGGATACAGGTTCAGCATTTCTGGATTGTTCACGATCATGTTGCTCACAACTTTGCGAAGCGCCATCTTCCTGAGCTTCATATTTTTGCCATCTGGCTGTGAGAGAGGTGCCTGCAAGTCATTGGCCCTTGCGAGCTCGAATCGTTCGGGCATGGAGTGCGTGTCCGATGTTTGGACCGGGATCTGGATCTAAATAATGCCGTGTCTCTCACCCACCGCCGTTGACGGATGCCCAAAATCACCTGACTCGTTGCGACGTTACTGGTCTGCGTATAAGGTGGGGTGCGTAGCGCTCTCGCAACATTTATGCGTACGCCGTAACGGCGGCTAATCCACTTTTGCATTCAGAAATTCTCTGCGTAGCGACTCGCCGTTAACGGTTAGAGATTTAATATAATTGCACATTTACGAATTCTTCTATACTTGTTATATAATTACTGCCCAGGAAATAGAACTTGGTCACACTTGCTTGATTATTGGTTAAACACGGAGGTGTTCACAGTGGAAAGCTGAGAGCTTCTCTCTTTTCCTGCTATTTGTATGTCAGGGAAACTGCCAGAGCCCACCGCCATTGACCGGCGGTAGAGTACGATCCTCTCTACTCGTTTGTTCGGAGACGCCGTTTCATGGATTACGTCACAATGATTTTCACAAATCTAATTGCAAGAGGTTTGTAAAATCGATAACAGCGACCTCTCGTCGCCCGCAAACCACCTAACACTGGGCTTTTTGTTTTAAGTGCTATAGTTTGACATCTCATCTATTTTTTTCTGAATCGCGAGGAACGCGCGCATATTGCAGATCTCTGAGTCCCAATGCAGCTGTTTTGCAATGCCCGCCCGCAATCTGCTACTGCAAGACCCGCATATGCCCGTTCCACGACCCGCTACCTATATCCAGCCTCTAATAGGTTGAAAGCGCGTGCATGGAAGTCGTACAGCTGGAACGCCCGTACCCCAGTGCATTAGAGGTCACATGTACCTGTATCACTTGCACACATATATATGGAGATATACGCTCTGCGGATTCAGGTAACAGCTCCTCTTTGGGAATCAAGCCGAACCGCTTTGGTTAAATTCACATATGAGACCGTCCACTAAGATCTTTGGTGCAGTGTTCTCAACTGCCTCCGCTTATCTGTTGCTATCCGGCTCAGCCCTGGCTGATACGAAGAAGCCCTCTGGTGTTAAGGCTAGCGAGATTTCGAAGCACAACAAGCCCGACGATTTGTGGGTCGCAGTCAATGGTCAAGTCTACAATCTTACAGAGTTCAAGGACATGCACCCCGGCGGTGTGAAGATCCTCGAAAAGTATGCGGGCAAGAACGCGAGCCAGATCTTCAACAAGCACCATGCGCCCAACATTGTAAACGAAATGCTGGAGGATGACCAAAAGCTTGGTCCATTGATCGGCGATTTGGAAGATGCTGGAGACATCACCGATGCCGATGCAGGAAAACGGGCCCAAGCGCAGAAGAATAAGCCCCCCTTGAGCCACATAGTCACACCTAGCGACTTCGAGTACGTTGCGAGACGCCTTATTTCTCCGACTGCATGGGCTTACTATTCGAGTGCTGCCACTGACCAGGTCACTTACCGCGAGAACCACAATGCTTATAGCCGCATCTTCTTCAAACCACGCGTGTGTGTGGATGTATCGGAAGTCGACATGAGCACAACAATGCTTGGCCAACAAACCAAGGCTCCATTCTACTGCTCTGCGGCTGCCCAGGCTAAGCTCGGTCACCCGGATGGTGAGCAGGGCATTGCTCGTGGATGTGGCTCGATGGGTATCATCCAAATGATTTCTAACTATGCGTCGTACCCTCTTGACCAAATTGCGAACCAGATCCCTGGTCAAATCCAGTGGTACCAGTTGTACACTAAGACCGATTTGCCTGCCAATTTGAAGACAATTGACGCGGCTATTGCAAACCAAATGAAGGCCGTATTTGTGACGTGTGATACGCCCCAGCTTGGTCGTCGTGAAAAGGATATTAGACTGAAGGCAGAAATGGGTCTTGCTGATGACGACTCTGGCGTCGCCGCAGACCTCTCGAAGAATGCTAGCTTCAGCTCTTCGCATCCGGTGACTTGGGATCTCATGAAGCAGTGGCAGGAGCACTCGAGCGTCCCTGTCGCTCTCAAGGGCGTCGGATCGGTCGAGGACATTGTGCTCGCAGCTGAAAAGGGAGTTAAGGCGGTGGTTCTGTCGAACCACGGCGGTCGCCAGCTTGATTTCGCGCGCGCACCCATTGAGGTTCTCGCTGATGCCATGCCCGTGTTGCGTGAGAAGGGTCTTGACGATAAGATTGAGATATACGTCGATGGAGGTGTTCGCAGAGGAGCTGACGTAGTTAAGGCTGTTGCTCTTGGCGCAAAGGGAGTTGGCCTTGGTCGCCTCTTTTTGTACGCCAATTCGGCCTATGGCGAGGATGGCGTGAAGCACCTTTGTAAACTGCTTTCGGATGAGATTGCGTGGAACATGCAGATGCTTGGTGTCACAAAGCTGGATCAATTGAACGAGAATTATCTTGACCTTCGCAATCTGCACTCGCGACCGCCTCTCCCAGACTCGGAGTACTACAGAGACTTCGAGCCTGTAGCACCGCCCTCGTTCCAGAAGGTCGAGCCCGCGAAATAGAGCCTTTTTACCAGAAAGGAAGAGCGGACTCAAAAGGCGCACAAAAGTCCAGGAAAAAACACACAGTTAGAAACGGGACAACCGCAACAACAACGTATGTAGAGAAATGAAAGATCTTAGTATCGTTATTAGTTTTACTACCAATTTACTTGCTTTACTCGTCGCTCGAATCCATCTCGCTGTCATCGTCGTCACCGTCGACAAGAGCGTTTTCACGCTCACTGCGCTCCATGAGCTTGGCAAGTTCAGCGTCGTCATTCTCGGACACAGCCTTTGGCGCCATCTTGACTGTGAGTTGACCGCCGCTGGCCGTGATGGATGCCTGCATCTTTTCAATAGCGGCATTCAAGGCGTCCAAAGCCTGCTGACGGTCCAGAGATAGCGACGTGAGTACGAATAATGGGACGGCAACGAGCTTTACCCTGACTGGCACGGCCTCGGTCGATACGGACTCGCCCGCCCTCAGGGCCTCCTTTACAGCCGTGATGCCCTCGTATGCAAAGCAGGTCACCTCGACGTCTGCGCGCACCTTGACCGGGTTGGGTGTGAGTTTTTTGCTGACCTGGCTGATGAGCTCTTTGTATACCTCGTTTTCGGGGTCTATGGTGATGCCTTCGAAGGCGTGCTGCGGGTCTGTGATAACGTGTCGGAACCCCGTGTAGGCGTGGCCGTACTTCTTGGCGAGCGGCCACGCGTATTTTTCATAGAGGTCCTCAAGGGAAACCTGGTACTTTTCGGCGACGTGGCGCAGGATGGAGTGGACGGACTTGCTCTTGTTATACCTGTCCTCGCATTTCAGGGCCTCCTCGGGCGTCACTCGCTTTTTAGAAAGGTCAATGTATCCCTTGTCCTTATCAACACGCAGAACAACGGCAATCTCGTTGCGGCCAACCTTAATCAGTTTCTGAATACTTCGGATACGGCGGCGAGACAGCTCGCTGAGGAGGATCATACCCTCGATTTCGTCATACTCAAGCAGCTTGACGTATGCGCCCATGTCGGCGATCTCCTTCACGTTGACCATGACCAGGTCATCGATTTCCGGGAATTTCTGCGCGTAGAAACGGCAGGTGCTCGTGTTGACCTCGCTCATTTCGGTCTACTGTGTGGTGAATGAGACTAAATTTTTCGCCCTCCCATTTCCCCTACTAAGCAACAGCACCACCACAACCATAAACTTGTATGGCAGGCGAGCTCGTGGGACGGGCGCCGTCCTTGGCCTCGGCAAGATCTCAATTCAATCTAGCACGGCCGAGCGATGAAGAGCGGGCAGCCCACTTGCGTGCCACGCAAGCTGCCATGGATGAGCTCATTGCATCTATCACGGGTGAAGCGAAGCCTGCTCCAAAGGCTGCAGCGATTTCTACAACCTACAGGCCGAAGGGATCGAATATTGAGCACAGTTTAAAAATTGTAGAGCAACAAAACGACCCATTGGAGCCGCCCCGACATCGGTATAGAAAGCCGCGGCCATTCGATGACGGCGTGTTGGCCCTGGCGACGCCCGACACAAAGGCCCCCATACTAAGAAGGCCACCGGAAAAACTGACGAAAGAACAGAAGCAGGAGTGGATGATTCCGCGAAGCGTGTCGAACTGGAAAAACGGACGTGGGTACATGATCGACCTTGATCAACGCTCCGCAAGTGGCCCGAAGCCGCCAGCCACAGTGAATAGCTCGAAGCGGGCCGATCTTGCGGCTGCACTCTCGGCTGCCTCGGACGAGGTTGCGACCGAACGGGCCGGGTCTGGCCTGGATAAACAGCAAAGGCTTCGCGAGAAGCTGCTGGCTCAAAAACAGGCCAAGCCGAAGGGCTCACCGGAACTGGATACGTCAGAAGACCTGTTCGACACACGATTGTTCCAGTCGGCATCGAAGAAACGCCACGAACCTTACGACACTGCATTGTTTACGGACAGAAAACGGGCGAGATCCTCGAAATCTCTCCAGTTTGAGCGCGGATGATAAATGCCGGTCATGAACGTTGCGCTTAAAGCTATGTAGTATTTATTATTTCCCCTTTCCTGATCTCAAGTGCCCTCGCCTCGCACTTCTTGATCGTGCCCGAAACATGCGTCACGCGAATGACTACTGGTCGCCCGCTTATTTCGCGGATGTATGTGAGTGCTCCTTGCACTATTGATGCTTGCGCACGGCCTACGCGTACAATGCCAAGACCTGTTTGCGGGTTGAAGTAGCGCAGCGCGAGAATGGCCTGGCACTGCCCGATCCCGAGATCGCCAAAGAAGGTCTCGATGCTCGACCTCAGTGCGGACATTACAGACTTGCTGTCCAATTTAGTCGCATCTTTTGGGGTCGGATAGAGCACCTCGAACAGAAGGTACCGGACCTTCAGTCTCACCATGAAAACCCTAAAACTTGAACCCAGGACCAGAGATGCACACACGCCTACTCTCGCTAGCAACCCCCCACTATAGTAGTATATGGTACTCAGTTAGTCTTTTACACAAATCCGCTGTGACCAAGCTTGACTTTCTTTTTAATATTGAGGGAACATTTGTTGGATACAGGCCGAGTTTAAAACGGTGTGAGATCGAACGGGGATTTGAACAGTTCTGTGAACCTCAGTTACTTTATATTATACATATCATATCGTCATAAGAAATTCGAGTCGTAATTTAGTAGGGGTTTCCTTCTTCGTTTTTGTTATCTTTTGCAGAAACTTGCTCCATTTAGAAGTCCTCGTCAAGAGCGAAACTGTTCGAGGACTCGTCCTGCTTCGTCATTACACCGGCCTTCTGGTAGTCAGAGACACGCTTCTCGAAGAAGTTCGTCTTTCCGGCAAGAGAGATATTTTCCATGAAGTCGAAAGGGTTCGTAACGTTGTAAACGCGCTTGTGGCCAAGAGCAAGCAGCAAGCGGTCGGCCACGAACTCGACGTATTGGTTCATGAGGTCGGCGTTCATGCCCAAGAGGCTGACGGGCAGCGCATCACGGAAGTATTCCTGCTCGATCTCAACAGCCTCGGTGATGATACGCTCGACGATGGCGCGGCCCGGGCGGTTCTGCAAATGGCTGAACAGGAGGCACGCGAAGTCGGTGTGCATGCCCTCGTCACGCGAAATCAGCTCGTTAGAGAACGTCAAGCCAGGCATGAGGCCACGCTTCTTGAGCCAGAAGATGGACGCAAACGATCCGCTGAAGAACACACCCTCAACAGCAGCGAATGCCACGAGGCGCTCGCCGAACGTCGACTCATTGTCGGAGATCCAGCGCAGAGCCCACTTCGCCTTCTTCTGGATGCACGGGATAGTGAAGATAGCATTGAAAAGGAAGTCAGATTCCTTCTTGTCCTTGACGTATGTCTCAATGAGTAGAGAGTACGTCTCGGCATGGATGTTCTCCATCATAATCTGGAATCCGTAGAAGCACTTCGCCTCCGGGATACCGACCTCACCGCTGAAGCGCTCAACGAGGTTCTCGTTCACAATGCCGTCGCTAGCAGCGAAGAAGGCAAGCACGCGCGAAACGAAGAAGCGCTCGTCGTCATTAAGCTTGTGCTCCCAGTCGTGAATATCCTTTCCAAGGTCAATTTCCTCGGCCGTCCAGAAAGAGGCCTCAGCCTTCTTATAGGCCTGCCAAATGGAGTGGTACTTAATGGGGAACAACACAAACCGGTTCGGGTTCTCTTGCAAGATGGGCTCATCCTTCTCGAGAGCCTTCAGGGCTGCACGCTCCTTGCGGTGAGCTTCATCGAGAGGGCGCTGTGCAGTATCGGCATCAGCAGCAAGCGAGAGGTCGAACACGTCGCCAACCTCAGATTTCTTCTCTGTCTCTGTGGTCGTCGTAGTCTTTGAAGCATCATTAGAGGCCATTTTTCTATCAAAGGCCGCCTTCAAGTCCTGGACGTCCTCCTTGTTCAGGTCAATAGAGTTTAAAGCAGCTGCGTTCTTCTTCGAAGGAGTTTGTTGAACAGCAGACATGAGGTCAAGAAGATATAGTTTTTTGGAGTGGATGTGTGTATGGAAACTAAACGCGTATGTGAAGCGAGCCACAGGGTTTATATACATACGCGAAGGCTTTTCGCGCTGACGCGACTCAGCAATTAAGGGCGAGGGTGCCCGATGAGATGAGGTCAGCATCATCAGATGCACGATTGCGGGAGTCCGAGAATCGCGTCGCAACTGCTACTTTAATAGATCAGTAGCGTGTTTTCGTGAGCGGGAGGTACTCGTCATTGGAGAATTATTTCTAAAACATCGGTAAATCAGCTCTTCCAAGCCACTAATTGAAGCTGACCCTTGGAACTACAGTCGCGACCGTCCGTGCTGGACCCGGTTAAGGGTGATGAGGTCTAGGGCTGGAATTGTACACAACAAGGCTGGACATGAAAAGCTGGGGTCCGTCGATCATGCTAGCGATGATTGCTGCAGACGCGTCGCTACCGTCTCAGGGATTTCTCTAATCGGTATTTACTCCCTTAATGGCCACTAAGGGCGTTCTTAGTCCTCGTGAAATCTATCTAATTGAATTTATTACGCGCCGGGCTCTCTCGCACTTCAAAGCGCGAGGGTTATGCACTCGAACCGTTGCGGCGGCGCATTCCACGCTCCAGCAATTATGCCCGGTCAGGAGTCAACAAGGTACATCGCAAGACAATGGGCCTCGAAAACGAGGCTGCTGAGCTCGAAAGAGACTCGCTCACTTTAATTGAGCTAGTTATTTTTTAAATTAAAGAAGGAAGTACCTAAATTGACCACTTCGCCTGAATGAGTGAGTATGCTGATATGTTCTACAGGCGTGTGCCGTGTACTCTTAACGAGTATGAGTTAGTGAGATTCTGAATGAATCAATGGGCGCATGGATGCCACTGCTGAGTACAAAAGCGCCTCTCCGCAGTATATACAATTAGTACACGATGCTCATGCTGATGGAACTTCCTCCTGGTTTTTCCATTGGTCTCTAAGCTCTTTTCGTTTTTCAACCATTTTCTGCCATTCCGCGTCATCGTCTTCTTCTTCTTCAGCCTTTATTATTCGCATTCGCGAGGGACGATTAGAAACAACTTGAGGCTTTCCGCGAGGACCAAATGATTGCAGAGGAACAGGTCCCACGTGAGGATCCACCTGCCCATGAGGGAAGTGCTGCCCGTTTGGTGAGCCCATATATGGTGTGCGAGGTCCTGTGTTAGGTGGTATCCATTTATTATGCATGCTGGCTGCCGAATGAGACGATTGAGCGGTGTATGAGGATCTCACCGAAGGTGCGCGTTGCTTAGCGTAACCGGGTAGCGGGAAAAGACCCGGTGACTGCATACCTGGCGACGGCATACCAGGGGACGGCATTCCTAGTGGCGACAAGCCTGGCGATGCTATAACTGGTTGGATCATCCCCGGTGAATGCCTCATTGGTGACATCATGCCTGCTTCGTTAGTGGAAAGTTTGGACAGCATGTCCAAAACCTGATCGAGTTTCGCCTGAAGCTCACCGGGCTGCGTCACTACAGACGCAGATGAAGGAGCGACTGAGCCCCTGTCGTCTCGCGAGTTTGGGCCAAAGTCATGAGGAGACGGGCCTCCAAAGCCAAAAGTGTTGCGTCGTTTCCGGTATTCCTCCTCCTTCGCAATCTCAGCAACGAGACCTCGAGAAAGCATACCGTTTTTGTTACCAAACACATTTGGCGGCGTCCACGAGGGAACCTTCCGTCCGTTGGGTGGCCCTGGTGACGCTGACTTCACCCCAGGGGACGTGTGCGGGCCCGTGGACATGCGGGAAGTAGCAACAGACATGGCCATCGATAAGGGTCTTGGTGATGTGGATGGTGATTTGGAGGACGCTGAATCGAGCATTGACGATGGCCGGGGGTCAGATGAATGATAAGACGTCGGCCGCGATTTCTGCGCAGCTCGCGCTTTAGGGAAGCCATGTGCTTGCAATATGCTTAAAGGAATGTCGTCCATCATTTCATTAGTATCGCTGCCATCCGTTTGTGGGCTATCACGTTCCACTGCAGTCGTCGAATCAATAGTCATCGTGGGCTCTGAGGAGCCACCGATCATTTTGGTCATCTTCTGGCGGTAGACACTCATCCTCGCATCCTGCTCTTGTCTGAGCAAAGCCGACTTCCGCTTGCGCTCTTTTTCATGACTTTCCTCCTCATCTTCGAGCTCGTCTTCCTCGGCCTCGGTGTCTTGCTCGGAGTTTTTACGCGCACTAGTCGCAGTATTTTGTCGGCGCAAGCTGTTAGACCGAAAACTGCCTCTGCTGCTCATGTGCTTCAAAGTATCTAGCGTGGAAACAGACTTCCGGTAGTTTTCGAATGTCTCCTTGGACATCACTGGACCCCTGTTGAGCTGCGACAGTTGCACCATGCTCTGTGGTCGACCCTGCCAAGCCATCTGCTTTGTGGCCTCAAATGGAAGAGCATCATCGTCGCCGTCGTCCTGAAATTGAGCCCTTGTCTCACTGAACGAGCTCTTAATTAGGCTGGACTTCGGCCTCGCGTTTTTGCGCTCGAAATCCAGACTTGTGTCATCGTCAGGGGGTAGTGCAGAATCTTCCAATGACGATAATCGAGGCGGCAAACTCATCCTATTTCGAGCTTTGATGCTGGCCTTTATAGCTGTGGGAGATCTTGAAGAAGCTCCGTTGCCACGACTGAAACTGCGCTCTGGCGATGTAGACGCGGCTGAACTGTTCGGAATGTCAACGGCACTGGTATCGAAACCCTCCTTTGGGGTCGTAAATTGGTTCTGAAACTCGAATTCGTTCGTGGCCTCGGACTCTGGGTGCTCCAAAACTGGCGTCATTCGCCCCGGAGATTTCTCGGGCAGCTGCAAAGTATTGGAAAGAGGTTGTTGTTGAAGCGGACTTCGGTAGCTCGGCGATCCGGATAGAACGCTCGTATACCCGTTTTCATATGATACGCCATAGTCTGCATCATTATCGTATGGGCTGTCTTGAAGAGATTTTTCGTATTCAGTGGGCTCATACCGAACCGCGTATGGCGTCCCTGGGTCTCCGTCGTCCAATGCACTAAACGACATGTCCGCGGAGTTCGATGCAAACTTTGGCCCCGTGTCTAAGAGCGGACTTCCCTGGATGCTATCATCACTATCATCGGGAGTGTCCTCACGAGGCACTTTGAGTGATTGGTACCCCATCGCTCGCTTGAAAGGACTAAAGCTACTTGTTTGTATGTCGAGGATGTTGTGTTGTTGGTGGTCCTAGAGTGCCCTAACCACGAACCAGTACCTAGGCTCGCGCCTCTATCGGAATGATTGTTGACATCGCAGGCGTCAGACTATATAGCCCACTTTGCTAGTCTGATTTCCTATATGTGAGTTACTTATATAGATAAATAAAGGGAAAGAAAAATTAGGAGTCATTGGATTTCAAGTCACTTTTTTTTCTGTAGCTGAGGTATGTCCTTATAGCCGCGTTAGTGGACGCCATAAATGTGATGCTGATTCAGTAGCCTGCAGTCACCATGATCAAACCGATCGACGCGTGGTCTATTGACCAGATCACCTCAGGACAGGTTGTGACTAGCCTGTCCAGTGCAATTAAAGAGCTAATTGAAAACAGCCTTGATGCAGACGCCTCTGTTGTCGACATTAAGCTGCACAACCAAGGTCGCGATGGGATCAGCGTTTTGGACAATGGGAAAGGCATTGAGCCCGAGGATTTCCCCTTCATTGCCAGAAAACATGCTACTTCAAAGCTGTCTTCATTCTCGGACCTTGATAAGGTAACGACGCTGGGGTTTCGAGGGGAGGCTTTGGCCTCTCTGTGCGCACTGGCGAACGTCACAGTGACTACGAACGCCGGGAACGAGCCGACTGGACATGAGCTCACCTTCGACAAAGCGGGTAATGTCGTCTCGGACCAGAAGATTCCAGCACCGCGGGGAACGCTTGTCACAATTTCCAACATGTTTGACCAGCTGCCTGTGCGAAGAAAGACTTTTGAAAGGAATAGCTCGCGAGAGTTTGCTAAAACTGTGGCCCTTGTGCAGGAGTACGCGCTTTTGAGCTCAGCGCGTATAACCTTGGAACATGTCGTGAAAAATAGGAGCACGATCTCATTGCGGTCCCAGGGAGCGAAGCTTATGCAGAGGATTGCCTGCGTTTACGGTGCGATGCGAACCAAAAGCCTGCAGCCGATCGAATACACCAACGAGGAACTTGGCGTGCAGCTATCAGGCCTCATCTCCAAGCCTGTTTTCGGAATGGGTGACTCGGCGCCGACTTGCCAGCTAATAGCGGTGAACAGCAGACCAACACAACAACCAAGGATAAAGAGAGCAATTGTAGATGTGTACAAGCAGTTCAATCTAACTGAGCAGCCATTCTTTGTGTTCGACATCATCATGTCGCCTGAAATGTATGACGTGAACGTATCCCCCGACAAGCGATCTCTCTTGTTACACCGTGAAGATGAACTAGTTGTTGAAGTCCGCGCTGCAATCGAGGCAACCTTCAACGAGGCCGTGCACTCTGTTCCACGGGCCTCTCAGATTATCACACCGCCGCCCTCCAAGCGATCGAAGCAGTCATTACTGTCTTTTGCCTCTTATGCTGGATCAGGAACCATGATCACCCAGCAAGCCCGTAATTCGCGCAACTCCCTTGATGACTCGCATGGAGATTTCACCGAAAATGGAAATACAGTAGCCGAAGACGACGCAGAATCTGCTCACGATGCTGAAGAGGCCACAGTTTTCGATCTACCCGACGCCGGCTCGACCGAGCAGCTTTTGCGCGAAGAGTCTGGGCACGTTCAGCATGAGCATGGAAATAAAGATATTCGGAGCTCGACTCCTGAGCCAGTGCTTGACGGTGAAGTTTTAGAAAATTCAAGATATTCATATATGGGAAGCGAAGAAGAGTCTAACAAAGAGAACGTGGAAGAGAAGGATGCCGAAAATGACGAAGAGGAGGAGGCGCAAGTAGTAGAAAATGACAGTGGAGAAGAATACAGTGAAGAGGAAGGCATTGAGGATGAAGTCGAAAGTGGAGAAGATGAAGAAGATGAAGACGACGAGGCAGACGAGCACGAACACTCGCGATGCTGTTCCAGCGAAGGGCCAGGAAGTAAGAGTCATTCAGTTCAAGGATCCCCGCAGCTGCAGACCTACTCTGATCCTTCCACGGATCATTTATTGTCAGTCGAATCTCGCCCCGCGAAATCGCGGATTAACTCGCCTAGGCCAGTCTCACAGGAACTGCCACTTCGCGGCGGCCAGCAAGAACAGTTGGAAAAGTCCAAAGCAGAATACACTCGTCGGGTCAAAACCCGAAATGCAGACATCGGCCTCGAACTGGAGATATCTGATGTACAGCTTGCTATGGATGAGGTCTCTAAATCGAATCAGAAGTCCATGAAGCAAGTTCAAACGCTGGCAATTGACGAGGAAGGGGTCGAAGAACGGCTTCAGCTTAGCATTCACAAACAAGACTTTGAGAAAATGGAAGTAGTTGGGCAGTTCAATATGGGGTTTATTCTGGTGGTGAACCGCAAGTCAAACCATGACGACCTCTTTGTCGTCGACCAGCACGCCAGCGACGAGATTTATAACTTTGAGCGGCTGCAGTCTTCGACGTCTTTAAGTCGCCAGCCATTAGTTGTTCCGCAAGTGCTCGAGCTGAGCGCCGTTGAGGAGCTAACTATGCAAGAGCACCTTGAAGTCTTTGAGAGCAACGGATTCGGCATATCGTTCAAGCCCGATAACCCACCAGGTCGGCAGTGCGTTCTAGAATCCGTCCCATTTTCGAAATCCACTGTGTTTGACGAGCGGGATGTATTCGAGCTGCTCAGCAAGCTCAAAGAGGAGCCGAGTCAACCCTGGTTGCGCTGCTCTAAGCTCCGTGCAATGCTCGCCATGCGGGCCTGTAGGTCCTCTATCATGATAGGAAGACCATTGAGTAAAAATACGATGGAAACAGTCGTGCGACATATGGGCACTCTGAAAAAGCCGTGGAATTGCCCTCACGGGAGGCCCACACTGCGACACATTACGAGCCTCAGCTGATCCACTTAACAAGACTTTTGTAACATTAATTATATATAAAGTCAGGCCCTCAGTGCTTGAGCGGCTTGGGTTGCAACATTCAGGAGTTCAATGTGCTCGTCGGCACCATCGGTCAGTCTTCTATCAGCAACACTGAAACACTCGGCCAGCAAGTTCTTCGCGTTTCTGCTGATGCGGTCATCGCTCAGCAGCCGGTCGTGCAGTTGCTCAACGAGTTGAGCAACACTGTATCCTTCCATTATGATTGTTTTGACATTCTCCTCGACGTGTTTCTGATTACTTTGTTGGATAGCCTCGACCAACTGATCCACAATGGCAATGGGGACTGCGCCACTGAGCTCGCTGATAAGATCCCTGTTGACTCCTCGTTCACCAGCGAGACCCGCGGCTGACTGAAGTAGAGTGATACTGCGACGCAAGTCCCCGCCACTCACGTTTAGCAAGTGGACCAGAACCTCTTTAGCAAGCTCGCCGTCTTTGAAAGCCACCTTTTCTTCATCGCAGATGAACTGGAGCCTATCAAGAGCACTGTCTGCACTCAGTTCCTTGAAGCGGAACTTAGAGCACCGCGAGGCAAGCGGATCGATGATTCGCGTAACGTAGTTGCAAACAAGACAGAAGCGCGTAATGCGGGAGTACGCCTCCATAGTGCGACGCAGAGCAGACTGCGCATCTTGAGTCATCATGTCCGCCTCGTCCAATATGATGATTTTGAAATCCGGCGCAGGATACTTCTGCTTGGTTGATTCGCTGGCCGAGGAGACGACGGTCCGGCTAAAGTTCTTTATTTTGTCGCGAACGACACCTATTCCTCGATCGTCAGAGGCGTTCAGCTCCAGAACACGCGATTTGAAAAGCTCCGGGCCGTAGAGGTCCTTCGCAAGCGCGAGAATCGTAGAGGTCTTGCCCGTGCCGGGTGGGCCATAAAAGAGCATGTGGGGCAGGTTGTCGCTATGCACGGTCTTCTCGAGCACAGATACGATGGCCTCCTGTGCTGCAACATCTTTGAGTGATTTTGGACGGTACTTTTCCGTCCACGGCACCTTCGTAGGTGCCTTTGGTTGCTTCTCCGGCCCACGCGCCTTGAAAAATGACATGGATGCTTCCAAACCCACGCTGACGCGTCGTCCCTATCCACGGCGAACAGCGAGTATAGTGCGTATGTACATGTTAGGCCTGCGCGTTGTAAAAGGCCACAGAAAACTCGCTCAGCAATGAACAAATTATAGAAAGCACGTACATGCCAGAATGCAGTTTTAGCGACTCATGCCATTTCTACGGGCATCACAGGGTACACGCCTTATAGAACTGAATAGAGGAGTATCGTTATTGACTCTCTTAGTTAGATGTACGCGAGATCCTTTTATAAGCATATATTACATTTCGCACAAAGCATGAAGCCGAGTCGTTCGTATTGACGCCATCGCTGTTACGCTAAGGGATCATCCTCAGAT
Source organism: Starmerella floricola (assembly GCA_030579735.1). Classification (NCBI taxonomy): domain Eukaryota; kingdom Fungi; phylum Ascomycota; class Dipodascomycetes; order Dipodascales; family Trichomonascaceae; genus Starmerella; species Starmerella floricola. The sequence goes on along the minus strand of JAKTRP010000002.1, from coordinate 1,105,150 downwards.
TCATTGACTAATGGTTATGCAGCGCTATCATGTACCTCTTCACATGAACCCCGCTGCCCTTATGCAGCCCTTTCCCTTGAGTGCCTCAGTTCTGCAAGTCCCTTGGTGCTCGTTAATGCGCTAAACAGCGGGGGCAAATCGCACTTTACCGTGATATCTTTAATCTTAAAGTCTTTTTTGGGCCACACAATATAACTGCGGCAGAATTGTCTCAAGATCAATTTCTCCTGTGCATTTCAGTGTACTTAGAACCAAGGGCTCTCCACAGATGACTTTTTTTTGGATCGGTTACAGTAACGGCTTCAAGGCCCACGCCAATGTCCTTTCCAGGCGACTGATGGGGCGGCCCAGAGCAATGTCCACTAGATGTAGATCTCGTTGATGTGCACATTAGGGCCGAAGCGCGGAGGACTCTGGAATGCACAGTGGCAGTGGCGTACCCTTAAACCTGGATACCCACTTTTTCGTGTGCGAATTTCTTCAGTGTTACTTGCAACTGGTTGTTTATTAAATCTGAAGCCTAGTCACGGCAGGCATGATGATCACAGCTGCTGAGAGACCAAATGTCACTGTAAAATTGATAAGAGCCAAAGTATGATTCAGAGCTAGTCTTAATAGATAGATCACGATAGAAGCTGGATTAATGCAAGATCAATTTGATAACTGCGTGGCGAATCCCATCCCACTTTTCAATCATGCTAAGTCCTGCAGGCTAATTGTGGGGAGGGAGGAACCCTTCTCAATCAAAGTATTGCATAATGGCCACACGATCTTCGCTCAAGCAGCAGTTATGTAAGTGTAGACCGTACCCACACTGCCCACACTGTAATTGCATCAACATCGACCCTCCACCCTGAACGCGCCGTTGGGTCTCGGAGAACTATAAAAGCTGGTGCCACTCACGGTAATAAGAGCATTGAGGACAGACAACTCTTTACTCAATAAGATCTACTATCAACTTCGCTATTTCCAATGTCCAACCGTTACGTTCAGTTCGAGAAAATCGGGGGTCCCGAGGTTCTAATCGTGAAGACCGAGGACATCCCAAGTCCTGGAGAGGGCGAGATTGTAATCAAGAATGAGGCCATTGGCTTCAATCTTATCGATACCTATTTCCGTAAGGGTATTTACCCTGTGGAATTGCCTTCTCGCGTCGGGGGTGAAGGTGCTGGGTTCGTGCACGATGTTGGCAAGGGCGTATCGAACTTCAAGAAGGGTGAGCGAGTAGCTTACTTGGGCCCTGGGGCTACAGCGGACTACACGAAAGTCAAAGCGTCAAACGCTACTTCTTTGCCAGATGCCATTAGCTTTGACGTAGCTGCGGGAAGCTTGTTAAAGGGTCTCACGGTTCAGTACCTCATCGAGAAGATATACGTGCCAAAGAAAGATGAGATTGTTCTTTTCCACGCCGGAGCAGGCGGTGTTGGCTTGATCTTCTTGCAGTGGGCTCGCAGTATAGGTGCTAAGGTGATCACGACCGTGAGCACCGACGAGAAGGCCAAGCTTGCGAAGGAGAACGGCGCTTGGGAGGTCTTAAAGTATTCTGATGACATCCCCTCAAAGGTGAAAGAGCTCACCGGAGACAAGAAAGTCAAGGTTGTTTACGATTCAGTCGGTAAAAGCACCTTTGAAGGCTCTTTAGACTCTTTGGCGCCGCGAGGCTTGCTAATTAGCTACGGAAATGCTTCGGGTGTCCCTCCCCCGTTCGCAATTACCGCGCTTTCAGCAAAGGGCTCGCTTTTCCTCACAAGGCCAACCCTCTATGCCTACTTGGATGATTTGCCTGCGCAAGCAGCTGCGTTCTTCAAGTTAGTGGCTGATGGAACTATCAAGGTACATGTCAACCAAACCTACAAGTTGGAAGACATTAAGCAGCTACACGCAGATGCAGAGTCCCGTAAGACTACTGGGTCGACGGTTTTGCATCCGTGATGTTTTTGCTCTCATTGTAGATGAGCCATCCATTAGCGCCTAAATATGCACAGTATTAGTTACAGTTACAGTTTTAGTATTATTTGATAGTCACACAGTTTTAGTTTTAGTCGCTCACCCAGCGGCTGTGCAATTTATAGTCCTCAAAGACGCTCCTTAGATACGCCCTGCTGGCATTGTCCATCCCAGCAGACACGGCCTTCAAACCACTCCCGAAAATAAGATCAACGAGAGAGAACAGGGCAGGCCGAAGAGCTGAACTAACTGCACTCCAATCATCGTAAGAGTTGGCATTTTGCAGCATGAGCAGAATAATGTCCTGAATCAACACACCTGCATGCTTCGCTACGTGTCGGCGCTCTTTTGCCACGCGTGACGTTAGCTCTTCTCGGTCGTTAGCGAACCTAGCTCCGGTGTATGGCGGATTGCATAAGTTATCGACAAGCCTTGAGAACGTTTGAGCCTGGTCAGCAGAGCTGATATTTTTAAGCAGCTGCGTGAGAGAGGCGATGACGAGATGAAGCCGCTTTCTGGTTGCTTGGCGCTTAAATAACAGTATGCGACTGGTCAGTAGGGCCACTTCGTCCCAGTTTTGTCGGTTGCTGTACAATGATATAAACTCGAGAAGTGTTTCTGCGGCAAACTGGCTCAACAGGGCCGGGTTCTCTCGGAGAACCGTGTCACATAATGCCCAGAATTGGTCGCTCACCAGAGCCTCATCATTTGCAGCCTTGGATATAACCACAGTAATAGCTCGCTGGTGGGCCAAATTGGCCGGCATAAGCCTCTGACTCACTAAGGCCTTTAGCACTGGTAGTTGTACTTCATCAGCCGCTGTAAACACCAATAAGTTGAACTTTTCGGGGCTCAAAACTTGCTTACAGTAATCCGCGTATTCCTTCTCGGCGTCATTGGTCAATAGAAATAGGGCAGAAACTACGGGCCAGCTATAGTCGTGAGAGCACAGCAGCTTGAACAACTTCACTGGTACGCAATGGCTCTTAGATGCAGACATTATTGTCAATCTTTGCACAATTTCCCTGATCGCTGGGGACTGAGGGAGTAAGGTCAGCATAGATACTGTAAGCTCAAACAAATGCTCCTCCTCAGAAGCTTGTTCCAACCATCTTTCAACATCTGCAAGGAAATGATCATCAAAGTCCTCCAAATGGCATTTGATTAACCATTTCTGCCACTCCAAACTGGCCGCATCTACCACTGCATCGATATAGCTCTTGTTTTTTTTCAACGGTTGAATCATCTGAGTTATCGAGTTGATATCACAATCCGTTGGTTTCGCGGAACTTATACAATGGCCCATGTCCTCAGGCTGTGGAAGATTCTGTGAGTCGATCAACTTGATCACCACATCGGCTATCTCTAAGAAAGCAGAGTTTTTGCTCTTGAGGGCGATTGAGACTGCACTATGGCGTTCATTCCAGCTATAGACCTGCTTCGGTATCGCCCTGAGAATGTGCAAATCTCCAGAACTCAGCGCGGTCTCGATCAAAGCTTCGGTGACCTTCGTACACTCCATGGCCCGTGAGCTCAGTGCTAGCCGATATCTTGCACTAGCAGAAGCATGCTTCATTAGTCTGAGCAACCGTTTCTTATCGCCGTAATGTTCTAGTAGAGGAAAATACCGTAATAGAAGATCGTCACCATTGTCGACTCTCTTCAATAACGATGGCACGACGTCTGCGAGGTCCTGATCAACTTCAACAGCCCTTAATGCCAGGTCTGGGTCACTTCTCTTGTTGACTTTTGAAAGCTTCACATGCGGCAACAGGTCTAGAATTTTCTTTTTCGTAAAAGGAGTGACTCCACCTTCCGCAAGCAAGAATGCCAGCTTCTGCATCACTATCGGCGAAGTGGCCAGCCGGTAGTTCAGAGAGCTTATAACGAGCTCGAGCACCTCGCTTCTGGTAGAAGGCGGATTGCTCTCCAGAAGGTTTGCCACCTGAATCGGAGTGAGTGTATCCGTTGCCTGGCAGACGGCCTCGACAATTATTGTGGAAACTGGGGTTTGCGGGTCCCACGTATCCACAATGTCCGAGAACATGCGCAAATGAGTCGATTTGTTGACTGCCAGTGCCATTATTGAGTCGGGGCAGCTGGGTACCAGTATCCGTTTCCTATTGGCCTCAACACCGAGAAGCGGTGCTGGGTTTATCTCCAAACATTTGGTGATGAATCCCCAGTCCGTGTAGCTCAACGCAAAAGACTTTATTAGAAACTCATTTAGCAGTTCTGCGTTCACCTCGCTAGGGCGTTCTGCGTGAATGGTTTCCACAATCTCGGATATGCGATCTGGAAAGGCAGTTCCTAGCTGAAGCACACGGTCTTTGATATTAATATTTGCTACGCAAACGGCAGTAACCAGTGTTTTCAATGATTTGTCGAACGGTTTGGGTGGGACCACAGAATTTGCCGGAGTCGACACATAGTCTACAAGATAATGCAACACTCGTTCTCTCACGGGTTCATTAAAAATGGATGATATTACTGAGTAGTCTGATCTCCCAAAGATTCGCAGCTGTGTCCTCATTGCTTCGTAGATTATTGACCCCAAGGCATCATTATGTCTAGCCTGCTCGTTGTTCAGAAACGCGAGCACTAATTGCCGAGCCTGCGAGTCTTGCGCAGTTGACAACAACTGAGTTTCTTGAGTGACCATTGCCAGCACGCTCGTAAGCGGATCAATTATATCGGTGGACTTCGATGTCAACGCTTCACTAACGCTAGCAGCAAACTTGTGGTTTTTTAAAATGCGCGACCGAGCATCCTGTGGAGTGTCTGGCCACACTTGGCCTATCAATGCCCATAATTCAGTACTCGACTTAGCAGACCGATCAATAGCAAGCATGTCCAACAACCATTCGAGGACAACTGTCTGTTTTCTAGGTAGAACTACGTCTACCTGGCCTTTGAGGATTCTGGACGCAAACTGTACACGGGACGAAATGGGCTCTGATCTGTTCCTGAGCTCTTTCGTAGCTTCTACAGCGCCCATTAACTGCTTGTCAACCATTTTTTACCAACTACACAGCTTCGCAGAGCAAGTGAAGTGCGCACAGCTTCCTGCGTACCGGCCGGGAAGCTCGAGGTGAAACTTTCAAGGGTTAGGTCCTATTTTTAAATTTCCAGTGCCCTTTTCGCTCTCTTCCTCTGTCTAATTATATAATTTTTTCAACACAGCCAGCCTGAGCAGCCATTGAAAAGTAGTATGTCAAAGGAAATTGCTCCGAAGAGCCGGGAGGAATTGGAGCTTGAAAAGGCTGTGTTTGGTGATGCTGCTGGTTTTGAGTCCGAGCTTGCCAAGCTAGGTATGGAGGATGATGCGGATGAGGACATTCCTAGCGACCCAGAAGACTCGAACAGCGATGAGGGCGGCACTGACGATGACCTGTACTTCATTGACAAGGGTGAGAACTCGGACAGTGGTAAAAGCAGTGACGAATCAGAGACTGGAGACTCGAGCGATGAAGATAGCGACGTGCAGGTGTGGAGAGATAGCGATGATGAATCCACGCAGGTGGACCTGACTTCCTCGCACCGCTCAAAGAAGCTGAGAAAGTCCATCAACGAGAGTAAAGTTACCGGAGTGGACTACGAAAGAAGACTAAGGTCGCACTTTGAGAGGTTGTACCCACGGCCCCGGTGGGCGTCTGCAGAGCCCGAGCACAAGCAGTCTGGATCGGACTCTGAAAGCGATGAAGAGAACGAGGAACGAGTCATTACAGCGTCCAACCCACTTCGAGACATTTTGTCCAAGAAAACGAACTATCTATCTCAAAACAAGCTCAAGTTGCTGCCCACATCTGATCTGGATATACAAAGACTGGCCGACGTGACGAAACAGCTCCAGTCTCAAGCCGTTGTCCAGACGATTGAATTCCATCCTACCCAGCCCCTGGTTCTGACCGGTGGCTTTGACAGAACGCTGAGAATTTACCAGATCGATGGAAAGGCGAATCCACTCGCGAGTTCGCTATACATCGACAACTGCCCGTTCCGAACGGCGTTGTTCCACCCAGATGGCAAGCGTGTCTTTGCTGCAGGCAGGCGACGATACATGTTCATCTGGAATATTGAAAACGGCAGTGTGGAAAAGATCAGTCGTCTTTATGGGCATGAACATACTCAGTCAAGCTTTGAGAAATTCATTCTGAGCCCTGGAGGTGAGTATATTGCCCTGGTAGGCGATAATGGTTGGATTAACCTACTCAGTGCTGACTCCGGCCAGTGGATCTCTGCCGCGAAAATAGAAGGCGATGTTGCGGATATAGCATGGACGGAGGCAAATTTAGTGACTCTCGTCAACAGCCGAGGAGAAGTTTGGGTGTGGGACTGCTCCACGCAGCAAATGGTCTCTCGTTGGCATGACCCCAGTCTTGTGGGAGTGACAACTATTGCCCAGACGGCGAATTGGATAGCTCTGGGAATGGAGAATGGCATGGTCAGTGTCTACGATCGCAGAAACCCGCTGCGCGGAATGCGATATAGTAGCGCGGAACCAGAAGTCTGGGAAGCCAATCGCGTAATCGAGAATTTGGTGACATCGATAAGCAGCATGAGGTTCAGTCCAGATGGGCAAATGCTTGTCATTGCTTCAAAATTGAAACGCGACTCTCTGCGCGTCGTTCACGTCCCCTCGTTCAGTGTCTTCAAAAATTGGCCGACTTCATCGACTCCATTGGGGCATGTCTCATGTGTTGCATGGTCGCCTCAGAACCAGATGCTAACTGCAGGCAATGAAGGCGGGTTCGCTCGCCTCTGGGCATTGAATCACTACTCGTGAGCATCGTCTCACCTTGGCTATGCTGTCAGCACTTTGACTGCACAGAAGACAGCATGCTTGCGTGCAGCCACTCCCCCCTATTAGGTAAAGAGAAATGGATGCGCCTCGGTGCTGCAGACTCTTATAGGAGCCCCCTATAATTTATATGCACATAATTTAATTGTTACTACGCGGTGCTAGATATAGAGTACTGGAAAATTGTGGTCGATAAATAATGTTGTGGATTCTCTTGTGCGTCGTAATTTGGTCCCACACCGTCCTGGGTCAGTACGTCCCAGAGCCATACGGATGGGCTTGTTACCGGACGGCGTTAAAGAGGGACTGGCCAGCCTGCAAGTCAGCCCCTAAATCGAAACTACAAGAATGTCTTTGTGGGTTACCAGAATTTAAACAGTTTACTGAGACTTGTCTCCAAGTCGCTGTTGCAAATGATTCGAATCCCGTACAAGCAATCGACCTGGCGGGATCTCTCTCGCTTTGTAGAATTCCTACAGATTTCCTTCCCTATGGAACTAGCCAGTCAACACTTTCAGGCGATACATCAAACTCCACAGATGAGCTTCCCCTCGATCTTGTCAATGGGAAACCGCTCACCAAGTCGGAGATCGCAGTCGCCGTTCGAACTGCGGAATGGAGGATGACCAATGATCGACGAGCAGAGCGCTCTGGCGCTGCTCTGGTTGGATTCTGGGCCGTCGTTATTCTCGGTAAATACCTGAGCTTCCTAATTGGCGGCATTGTCCCAGATCGAATTCTCGCCCCCTTTCTCATTTGGAGGCCTGTGAAGCTCGTTCGAGCACGCCTTCTGAATCCTGCACTTGGAAAGCGCCATCATAGTGAGCCGTGGTTCAAAACCTTAGGAATTAGGTTCCCTACTCGCTTTTTGACACTAATTCTCATCCTGTTTGCAGGGCTGAATTACGCGTTGATATTTACAAACCATCCTTACAGTTCCCAGAACTTCATTTACACTACTCGGAGTCAGCAGCGGAACAAGTCTCTTGCTATACGTAGTGCTTTTATGATAATGTGGAAGTTACCACTAGTGTTCGGTTTCACAGCAAGAAACAATCTTTTCATCTTGTTCCGTCATCCCTGGTCACTGGACACGTTCAACAAATTCCACAAATGGATTGCGAGAATGACCTTTATTGACATAAGTATCCATGGAATTGCCATGTCGCTTGTAAAGGCTGAACAAGGTCTCTATGGGTACGTGTGGTCGGTCGAGTACTGGCAATGGGGTGTTGTGGGCCTCCTGACGGCTGCTATCATTGTTTTCCAGTCAATGTTCTGGATTTCAAAGATTAACTATGAGATTTTCAAAGGATTACATGTTGTTTTAGTGGTTGTTTTCACGATAGCGGCATGGCACCATGTTAAAGTGCTGCCATATGGTGCGAAGCACGCCTACGCAATCGTTGCGATTTGGGGATTCGACCACGCAGCACGACTAGTCCGCCTTGTCCTGGCATGGCGCGTGAATGCATCGCTAGAGCATATCAGCGATTCTATGTCGGTAATCAGGATCTCACCCCCTCCTATGATTTACAAGCAGACGCGATGTTCGTTTTTGTTCTTGCACATTCCCAAGATCCATATGTTTTGGCAGTCGCATCCATTTACGGCCGTGACGATCAAAAACACTGCGGGTGTTGGCAGCGATTTGAACGCGGAAGAGTCGAAGTACTCGTCCACCATCGGCTCGTCGGTGAGGAATTCGTTCTCCTATAAAGGCTCAGCGCACACTTCTGTGTCGCATGGAAATTCGAATACTAATAGTAAAGAAGAGGAGAACAGTTGTCTGATGGTTGCAATCAAGCATTGCAACGGAATCACGAAAAAGATAGCCCAGATGAAAGAAGGCCCAATTAGTCTCTACTTGGATGGCCCCTATGGAGCACGCATCCCATTGCACAGGTTCAAGCAAGTAATCTGCATTGCTGGGGGCATTGGAATCACGGCACATCTGAGCTATATGCAGCACTTGATTGACAAGTCGCCTGCCGAAGGAATCTCAATAAAACTGTACTGGGCTGTGAAGGATATCGAAGGCATGCAGTGGGCATTGGATCTCCTCAGTGACATGGTGCCGTGGATTCAAGTCGAGATCTTTATTAGCGGAGATTCCCGAGGACATCCAAGATTCGAACACAACAGGTGGCCTGTGCTGATCCATTACAACAGTTTATCATGTGAAGATATCGTAAAATCAGAGGTTGAGAGGGTCAAGAATTCAACTGACTCTAGAAACACCTCTACAGCGATATTTGCTTGTGGTCCAAGTCGTCTCAACGATGATGCGAGACTGGCTGCATGTTGGGCGATTGAACACGCTACTTCCTACTTTGCTTATTTCGAAGAGTCATTCAGTTGGTAAAGCTACGAATTAATATTAGTCAATTGAATTAATATTAGTCAATTGCAATCTTAAATTTCTATAATTCGTAGATTGAGAACAAATTGTCACGACAGTTAAATTCCAGGCACCTGAGGTAGTAGCCGGACGGCCAGCTTCTGTGCGTATGTGTGTGCCTCGGCCACTGCGCGAAGAAGCCCAAGGCCCATCACGCCCTTACCCTAACAATCGGGCATTATTATTTTAATATCACCGTAACATTTTTCACGGCCTTAATATATACCTCGAAAAATCGCACACAAAAGGGTCCATGAGCGAGTCTCTAAAGGATCGGTTGAACAGTCACTCAAATTCTTTTGAGGGTCTGCTCTCATTGATTCCAGCCCGCTATTATTATAATGATGAGAGCAACTCGCAATGGAAAAAAGGCGGTGCCGCCAGTGTGGACGAGAAGAAGGCTGAATCGGCTGCTAATCGAAGGAACAAGTTCGATCCTGACGTCGGATCCAGTGCTCTAGATGAAATCAAGCGCCGTGAGCAGGCTGCTGCTGAGAAGACAACGGGAAAGCAGGGTAGGAAGCAGAAGCCTGCAGAGGACACTATTGAGACTGAACTTGACGACGACAGCAAGGACGACGATGACAATGTCGTTGTGTATGACGATTATGGCAATGTCATCAGTGGTGAAGTTGAGGAGTCAGTAGAGGAGCTTTTGCGTGCTAAAAGTCAAGACGCAGATCACGGAAAGACGGAGGAGCCTCGGCAAGCATCGAAGCCGGCCCCCACTCCCAAGAAGGCTAAGAAGGAGCGAAAAGCTCCAGAATCAGGAAACCTGAAAGCTGAACTGCCTACCTCGGAGCAGGACACTCTGCCAAGCAAGCCTGAGATTGACGAGGAAATCACTGATAAAGCTGAAGAGACTGAATTGCGCGACAAAGTGGAACAGCTCGCTGAAACAGATAAAACCCAAACGTCAAAGAGATCCAAAGAGGGCATTGAGGAGCTCAGGGCAAGACTCACAGCCAGAGTAAATGAATTGAGGGCAAAACGACGCGCTCCGGGCTCTGATGGCACCGGAGCGCCGAAAAACCGCGAAGAGCTTCTTGCTGCTCGCAAGCTCAGGCTAGAACAGAAAAAGGCTCAGTCTTTCAAGCGGAAAGCGGGAGTGGAGGGTGAAGAAGACGAGAACTCAGGTGAGGATGACATGCACGATGACAATGCCAGATCTGAAATGGCTGCAAAGGAGTCCGGGAACACGGACGAAGACTCAAGGCTCATGTTTGGCCAGATAGAATTTGGCGACGGTGCGCGTCTGAGCAAGGACGTGCACTCAATCGAGGAGAAGAAGAAAGTGAAAAAGCGTAACGCCATTGATCAACTAAAAGTACTAGAGAACCGCAAGAACAAGCTTGCCAAGTTAGACAAATCGAAGCAGGACGAAGTCTCGGATAACGCTAAATGGAGTCGAGCCATTCTTCAGTCCGAAGGTGCGAAAATCAGGGATGACGAGAAGCTTCTGCGCAAAACTATCAAGCAGAAGGAGAACCGCAAGAAGCGGGCCGAGAAGGAATGGAAGAATCGTATTTATAACGTCAAAAAGGGGATTGCAGGCCGTGAGGCGAAACGCCATGCTAATATCAGTGCTCACAAGGATGCCAAGAAGCTCGGATTGAAGGGCAGGAAACGAAAAGAGCATATGAAGAAGGCTGCTGCGAATTTTAAAGCTAACTAATCCCATGTACCCCTAGTACTATTGCATGTCTTCAAATGAGTTTCTATACTGGCTCGTGGAGGTTCATTCATCAATGGTCATTAGAAAACTAGGAGAGATAACAAAAGCTGCGTCACTCGCTGATTGTTGCGGCTCGAATATTTATTTATTTTTTGCCTATTGAGAAAAAAAAACTGGCGCATATATCTTCTCAACAGAAGATGGTAGAGAAACAAAAAAATTTGCTGGCACCAAGAATTGAACTTGGGTCGTCACGGCCACAACGTGATATTCTACCACTAAACTATACCAGCTGATTTCTTGGATGAGAGATCTGATGAGTGTACTGGTACAGAAAACTCTCAATCTCAATGACCCCTATGCGCCACAAGTGGGGCGCTGACTGATATCGAGCTCCGCGCACGGTGCGTAATCGTTACCAGAGCCCAATAAGGTGTGTTGTGGATGCGTGCATTGGCAGCACTTACATCAATTGCAGAGCATCTAGGGTCGCTTCTACCAGGGCTTGGCCAGGAACAGAGAAACGATGTCCACGGTTTACGACTCACTCATGTAGTGACTCCTGAGCACAACGTGTTCCATCTTAATGAGGAGGCCAGCATCCATGCCAGCGAAGTCTCTAGCGCGTCGTTGAAGTCGCGTTACCGACGGATACCTCACTTCAAGCATCACACAGATACAGACTCAGTCATAGACAGCTGGGTAGCTTCAATTGATCCTTCAATGGGCGCATTGCTTGGCTTACGCGAGCCCTTCGTTTCGCGAGCCGACCCGAACCAATGGAATGTTCGCAGTTATCCCTCCCCTGATATCGAAGACAAAGAAACTGTTTTGACGTTGGCAAAAATTGCAGCGAATGCATATGTCCCCACGCCTCACCATGGAGACTGGTCTGACGTCAATGGGTCGGTCTCTGGCGGGTGGAGTCATGAGCCGGACGGTTATGGATGGGACGATGATGGACTCCGAGGATATGTGTTCACATCACCGGATAGAAAAATGATGGTTTTAAGCGTCAAAGGTACGAGCACCGCTGTCTTAGACAGTGGTGGACCCACAGCTCCCAACGATAAAATCAATGATAACCTGTTTTTCTCGTGCTGCTGCGCTCGTGTGTCCTATATGTGGCAGACAGTGTGTGACTGCTACATGGGTGATGGCCAGTGTGACGAGTTATGCCTCGAACGCGAGCTCATCAGAGAGGACAGGTACTATCGCGAGATCCTGGATGTTCTTCAGGATGCTCGAGAAATGGTACCTGAAGCTTCAACCATCTGGATAACTGGCCACTCGCTTGGAGGGTCCCTGTCGAGTATGCTGGGAAGAACTTATGGACTCCCGGTTGTAACCTTTGAGGCCCCAGGAGAGGCCCTCCCCGTGAGAAGGCTGCATTTGCCAGTGCCCCCGGGGCTCCCGCCATGGGAGGACCATGTTTGGCATTTTGGACATAACGCGGATCCAATTTTCATCGGATCTTGTAGTGGTCACGGCTCGACATGTTCGATGAAAGGGTATGCAATGGAGACGTCTTGCCATTCAGGCCAGGTCTGTATTTACGATGTTAAGAGCGAACTCGGATGGCACGAATCCATCGTGAACCATCGAATCCATGTTGTCATAGACAACGTCCTTGAGGTCTATGATAGCCCAGCTGCATGCAAAGCCCCCGAGCTCTGTGAAGACTGCAGTCAATGGACCTTCATTGATCCTCTGGACATCCCAGAGCCTGACACAACATCCGAGACGCTGCCGGAACCCACGAAAACGCAGTCAAGCCCGAAGAAGAAGCCCTCATTAACATCTCATAAGAAGACATCTACGAAGACACACAAAACCACTGCTGTTTACACCCCGTCGCCGGCGCCCACAGAGACTATGACCAGTTCATGCGTAAGTCGGGCTTGGTATGGCAGGTGTGACTCATGGACGACAGTTCCAGTAGCAGAACCAACTACCACAAGTGCGCCATCATCATGTGTAAGGCGAAACTGGATTGGGAAGTGCGAGCAGTGGACGACTGGTTTTGCGTTCAGTTTCCCGTCGATGCCCACATCTTGAGCTTTGTTTTTGTCTTTATTTATACTCACGATTATAACTTGGAGAAATAGATTTGTGTGCAGTCATACATATACGTATACTCGTTACATACAAAACGATAGTTAAATATAATATAGAAATCCTGGACTTGCAAAAGTTTTGCCTCTCCCACCTTGACGGTGATAGTCGTGTTTTGTCGTGCGTGCTGGCGGACGTGGTGATGTCTCCCGCTCGTGACCTCACGAACCTCTACCTACGGCGCCTACTACCGTCAATACGTATTGTTGTCCTTGAGCCAAAAAAGCTACTCTGGGACGATGGAACAATATGGACAAGTTGCATTGACCGAACTATTGCAGTCCAAGCATTCAAAGCCAGAGCCACTCGCCAATGCGGGCTCTGAGACCGGGAATGCGTTCAGCACTTTCCGGGACTCATCCACAGATGAGCTTCTGCCCCAGCACGCGCACCGATGGACCTGCGGAGAGGCAGTAACTGCTGTGGCGTATCACGAGAAGTTTCTATTTGTCGGCACCGTCTCGGGCACGCTCGTTACTTACGACCTTCAGACGTATCAAGAGATTCACAGGCAAGATGCGCACACAGGCAGTATATTGACCTTACTTTCGCAAGATGGGCTTTTGTTCACTGGATCTTCGGATTCATTAGTGAAGGTTTGGATTCCTGGACCTGTGTTGGAGTTTAAGTACACTGTTTACACGCTCACAGACATCGGAGACATATTTTCGTTAGCCTACTTCGCGGAGACGTCTACGCTCTACATGGGGACGCAAAACGCTTCTATCCATTGGGTTCGGCTTGACGAAGAAACGCTACAGTCTCAAAATATAACACACATCCACAAGATGCCTGCAGTGCGGCCGAGTAGATTTTTCGATAGCACCGGTCCTGGCGGCCAGCTTGCTCCTCAACAACACGAGACCCGAAAGCGAATTTCGAGCCCCGAGGCCGAGGATACTTCTGATTCTGCAAGAAATCTAGTGGAGGTTCCACTGGACAATCAGGTTGCCTTTGCGCACCACGGAGCTGTGTTTGCCATGATCGTTGATACACAGAGAAATTTACTTGTAACGGGAAGCGGCGATGGCCGATTAAGGATGTGGTGTTTGAACAACCGGTTTGGTCGTCCTATAGATAAGCACGTTCTAGATGTCGGTGACAGCATCCTTTCGATGTCTCTTGCATCGTCGTGGCAACTATGTTGTGGTCTGGACAGCAAAGGTATTCTGATTGTTGATTTGGAAACTCTTCAAGTCTTGCGCCATGACATCGCCCACGGCGAGGGTCCTCTGCTTGCATTGGCGGCTGTAGAGGATGGCATATTCGCTTCCAGCGAGGACCGCGTCCTAGCCTTTGATGCGACTACAGCTGAAGTTAACCGGTGGAAGAGCACTAGTCTGGTGACGGCAATTGCCACGCTACCTCGTGGCGTGAGCACTGGCCAGCTTGTCACTGCTGGAAGCGACGGGTCAGTCATATTATGGAATATAGCGCTGTACAGCGAAGAAGAGGACGACCATCAAATGGAGACGAGCGGATTGCTCCTGAGGTACCGAACGTTGAAAACAGATCCTCTTGGGAACGACTCCATGATCAATTTTCTAGCCAAAATTGTAAAATATCAAACCGTCAGCGGCCGAGACCGCCAGCATTGGTCCGAATCGCGACGATGTGCCACAGCCATTAGAGACCAAATGCGACTGATGGGGGCGTCCTCTGATCTTATCCGCGTTGAGGATGGCAATCCAATTGTTTTCGCCGAATTTAAGGCAACAACTGAACTTACTAGCGGATCAAGAATAATGTTCTATGGCCATTACGATGTGATTGAGGCCTCTCGTGATGATGTCAAGTGGAATACTCCTCCTTTCCAGCTAACTTCTATTAACGGCTACATGTACGGACGAGGTGTCACTGATGACAAGGGCCCGTGCACTGCCGCCTTATTCGCTGTGGCCAAGCTCCACGCCGAAAAGAGGCTAAGCTCTGATGTCGTGTTCTTGATCGAGGGCGAGGAGGAGTCTGGGTCATTTGGATTTTCGGCAGCCGTAGAGGCACAGCGGTCTAAAATCGGAGACGTGGACTGGATTATATTCTCTAACTCGCTGTGGTTAGACGACCAACAGCCCTGTCTCAACTATGGTCTCAGAGGCATCATTTTCCTCGAAATCGAAGTCACCAGCGGCAAGGGGGACGTGCACTCAGGAGTCGACGGGGGTCTCTTCCGTGAGCCTGCCAAGGACATGATCAACCTTTTATCGAAGCTAACCACCGATGACGAAGGTAAAATCTCTATTCCTGGATTCTTCGACTCCGTCATGCCGGTGACGGATAATGAAGAACAACTCTACGATGACATCGTTGCAAACACGTCTTTGTCGCGTGAGGATCTCATGCACAAATGGCGATACCCATCTCTCACTATTCACAAGTTTGAGGTTAGCGGGCCCCATAATCAAACCGTCATTCCAGCAAACGTCAAGGCCTACATCTCGCTGCGAATGGTGCCCTCCCAGACGACCGAGGAAATCACGACTAAATTCCGGGACCATCTCAATGCGGAGTTTGCCAAGTTCAATTCAGTGAATAAGCTGAACATACGTGTGAAATACGAAGCCGATCCTTGGCTTGGAAATCCTCAGAACCGACTGTTCACCCTTATGCGGGATGCTGTTGAGCGAGTCTGGGGCGCGCCTCCTTTATATATACGCGAAGGAGGCTCCATCCCCGTTGCAAGAGCCCTTGAAAAGATGTTTGATGCCCCAGCGGCGCAGCTTCCCTGTGGGCAAAGCAGCGACGGGGCTCACTTAAATAACGAGAGAATGCGAACGACCAACATTTTCAACGCGCGCAAGGTATTTGAGGAAGTATTCGCGAATTTGGGTCTTACTGAAAAAAGCAATACTTGTTAAATAATTAATATATACAAACAAACATACATATAGTAGTTAATAATATAGCGGGTGAGCTGCATAAAAGGTTGAGCTGCATAAAATGTTGCGCTGCATGAAATGCTGAACTGCATGAATTGATATTTGAAAGTGCCATGGTATCGTCGGGTCTACCGTGAGTTTGCCGCAGGAAAATAATCTTCCTCCATTTCAGCCCAGCTTTCTTTTGGACCGAGAATATCCTCCCATGTTTTCAGACTTGTGGGGTCTACTTTTCCAGATGATGGCGATGCCGCAGTCGATGGAGCAGGGGCTGGTTTAGAGGTCTTGTGAGATCTTATGGCGTCTCCAATATCCAGCGACGCTTTCGAATGGTCATCCCTGACTTTCTCAGGCTTACCGCTACTGGGCCTTCTTCCTCGCGACCGCCGTCCCCCCTTGCTTCTGCTCGATTCTTCTTTGCTTTCATGAGTATCAGCAGAGCCTTGTGGCAAATGTCTAGTGTCTCTATGTTTGTGTGCTTCGCGGTGGTGGTTTTCGTGCCTATGCAGGCCCCAGCCTTCCGTATCTACCTGCTTAGCTCCACGACTGTTTCTTCGCCGTGAGCTATTTCCAGCTGTACTCTGATTGTCTGCTTTGTTGTGTACCTCATTGTGATTATTACGGGCTTTGGGTGCAGTGGGTTTCGCACTTGCCGTACTAGCCCAACGTGATGGAAGCTTTTGACCATTCTTCACGTCGTGACTGTCCAATTTAACTTCGTTGACACCGTGAGTAGACTTGCCGCTTTGAATTGCAGGTCTAGGCTCGCCAGTTTCAGATGATGACCCCGTAGACGCTGGGCGATCTGAAGACGGGCGTCTGGCCCTCGCGTTGCCAGTGATTGACGAATTCGAAGTCGCCTTGTTGGCCCACCTCGAGACTAGCGCTTCTCCAGCTCCAACCTGGGTTCCGAATCCGTCGAGGTCAGAAGTAGAGTCCGCTGCCATCACAAAGCCACACAATACGCCCCGCAACAAATGTAAAATACGCAGTAGAGGTTAGGGGCCCCGCCCCTTAATCATCCAAATCGAGTAAGAGCCCCTTCGCGTTGTTGATGCTTGCCGAGAAGAGAGGCTGCCATCGTTATGTAGAATGAAATGTAATATGCGTCTATAAACTACTAGATGTTTAAGCACATGTTTATGACTCCAGTCTACGTCAAATCCCAAACGAGCCTCCGCCCATGGCTTGCGCCCTCATTGATTTCAGCTGCTGGGCACGAGCCTCATTGAAAGACCGCGGAGGCTGCCCTGGCTTGCCAGGTTGCTGCGGAGGCTGCTGCTGGCCTTGGGGCTGCGAGTAGGGGTTGTATGCTGGAGCACCGCGCAGACCGAAGCCTTGCGATGGCATAGGCCGCGGGCCACCACCGTTCGGCATTCCCTGAGGCATGCCCATGCCTTGAGGCGGCATTACCTGGTGTGGGATTCCTTGCGGAGACATGCCCTGTGGTGGCATGCCCTGTGGTGGCATTCCCTGGGGGGACATGCCTTGCGGGCCATTGGGGCGCGAAGCATATGGGTTCGGCCATGGACCACCTCCCGGGGGCGCAAACGGGTTTCGACTCGCACCGCCTGCTTGAGGTCCAGCACCAAGCGGGCCTTGACGCACCATTGGATCTCTCATAGGCTGCTGTTGCTGCCTTGGTGCCCCATAAGGACTTCCTCCTCCGTGCGGCGCACCTTGCGGCATGACAGGCTGACCGAAGCCCGGCGGGGTACCGTAATAAGTCGACGAATTGGGTGGCAGAGGTCCAGCTCTCGCCATCGGCTGCTGCTGGTAGGAAGTTCCCCCATAGGCTGATTCCTGGCCAAATCCCTGACCCGACGATTGGAAGTCCAGCGTGTCTTTCGATGAATTCGGCGAGTACGTCGATGTGCCAAAGCCTCCCGGTTCCTCCCTGGGGCCTGATGGTCTTCGCTGATCCGCTCCACGGCCCACCGAGCTAGGGTACTGCAAGCTGTCATTCGAGCCCTTGCCAGGCGACCCAGGCGCATTCGGATACACGGGTATCCGAGGACCACTTAGCGCCGTATGCTGCGGAGTGGAAACGTCTCTTGTGGCCGACTTGGGCGTAGCATCGGTGAAATCGTGCGAAATAGCAGGTGAGCGGATCGGTGTGCTCAATAGCTGCGCCTTCTGTGGTGTAGACGGCCTTAATGCGTCGTTCGGCAAGGTACTGTAGTTATCCACAATACCCTCATCATCATCATCATCGTCATCACTGTCTTCCACGGCCGTCGTGATCGCGCCCCCGCCAGCTAGCCCCGGTGCCATGGACTGCGCACCAGAATCTGAGCCCTTTTCACCATTGACACCTTCGGATCGAGGCATGCTCTTCAAATACTGGTGCATATACTCACTGTAGGCAGCGTATGATTGATGGGCGGGCCTATAAGTAGGATCGAACATGTTCGCGCTAGCTTCTTTTGCTTGGTCTTCCTGAGGCTCCACTTTGTCATTGGCAGACACAAATGAATCCCCGTCCGCTGACGCCACAGTTAACCGCGATGCACGATGCGTGACAGTGTCTTGAGGATCAGCACTATCAGAGTTTCCGAAACCACCTCTCATGTCGCTGAGTTGAGGCGACAGGAGACCAGATTCCACATTCTGTCCTTCAGATTTCACGCGCTGGTGGTAGCCGCCTGCTGGCTCGGCTCTTGGACCCTTAGGAACAGTGGGCGGGGCTAATAAATCAGAGTCTTTGTTTACAGGCGTTGACTGACTTGTGAGAGATGCACCACCCATGGTTGGGCCAGCCGCAGCTCCGCGTGCCTCGGCACCAGCAGACGGAGTTCCGCTGGGGCTGTACGACAGGTCCGGAGAGTCAAATGGGCCTTTTTGGACCGGCGCCCTAGGCGCTGGACGCGAATGCTGCAGCGGCGAGTTCTGCAGCGGCGAGGGCGTTACAGGGGCATGCTTGTTCACAGAGCTTGTTGAAGATCCTGCGTCGTAAGACGTAGCGGAACCATTTGACGTAGCCGCAAATAGGTTTGGAGCGCCATGAGGCTCCGACACGGCTCGCTGCCTGTCAACATTTGATGAGCTGAAGGTTGGGAAGCGGGCTTGAGAAGACGATTCGTCCGAATCCGTCAGCCCTGTCTGCACGTCATGTATGTTTCCGGTTCCCTTGTAGCCTACAGCCAATTTCCTGGCAATCAGTTCTTTGATTTTCGAATTCCATTCTTGTGATGACCAGTGCAAACTATCAGGAAGCGCAGCCAACATAAAAATATCGACTACATCTAGGTAGTATGCCTTCGGCAGCGTTGGCATACCGAACAACAACGAATTCAGGTCATTTTTGTCTGCGTTGAGTCTTTTCGGTCGGCCATATAACCTGTAAACATCAAATAGAGGAATCAAAGTTCGAATGAGCGTCTCGAATCCTTGAACCCCGGGATGTTGCTCAGGCATCAGGAATATAGCACTCTCTTTGACCTCAGGGTCTCCCTCAAACTCTACAAAACACTCCATTTTTATGAGAGAACTCACGTTCATCAATACTGATTTTTCGGGGAATACTGCGAACGCCGCGGAAACATTGTGGATTGTCGCCAGCGGCTTCTTCTTTTTCTCTTTTGAATCGGCGAAAAACTCGACTTTGCCGCGATTTTCTCTCCGTTTCCTTTCTTTCTTCTCTTTGATCAAGGCGTGCGGAGTGATGATTGTCCAGACGCGCTTCCAAGGCATTCCCACGCCAAATCTGATATTACACCACAGCTCTGTCCTGTGGTGCGCCTCCATCAACATCGTTCTGATTCCATTGAGCTTCGGGCCCTTCGAACTAAGTAAGGCACCCGTGTAGGCCTCTTGCAACGAAGTGCGCTCGAATGCCGAGAGTCGGAGCGCCGCCGTCCATTCATTGAACAACTTTTTTGTACCGAATTGCAAGAGAAACCGATTTTTCATTGTTGTGCTAAGCACAATGACATTCTGAAGGTCGGGCCCGAGTGAGTCTACGGACCGCATGTAACCATCGGTTAGGTTGATGAAGCTCGTCTCTGTTTTGCCAACATCAAGTTGTGCGGCGTCCCACATCGTGATTATCGTTCCTTGTAGTGTTCCATATACCTCTGTCCACTTTCTGTCAGCGACAGGATCGCCGTCATTGTTTAATTCAGAGAGTACCATAAAGTAGCCCTCATTATAAACTCGGCTCCCGTGTGATGCAAGAAGTGTGAGCACAGGAACCATCTCGTGAGGAATGCTGCTGTCATTTCTGTCCACTGCCAGCTTCGGGACTTCTGGTGCCGATAGCATAGCCTTAACTGCCATTTTCGGGATGGACGAAACACGTTTGCCGCTGGCAGATAAGCTTCGCGTTTGCCTGGGGAGAATTGGCTGTCCCGATGAAGGAACGCCTGAGACAGGCTGGTCTATGGCACCACTATGCGACCTATGTCTTAGCTTGTCAAGCATTTATAGTTCGCCCCTCGTGTTTGTTTATGTTCTCTAAACAAGGTGTTTCGTTTTTCGAGTTGTACTTCGCCAAAATATGCTGCGCCCCTCAGTTATAGGTGTTGCAACACGCGTGCTGCGGTGAAGGATCGGACTAGGCGCTAGATGGTTTATTTCGGTCAAAATGTTTTCAACACTCGAAATAACTAACTCCAGATAAATCCTGAAGCGCTGCTAGCGATTTTTTAGCAATTGCAAGCTACTTAGTCTACGACGCTCTTGTCACTCTTCAGTCAGTGGCAGCAGGACTCGGAGGGGGGGCTTGGTGTCTTACGTAGTAATAACACGGGTACACATTCCGCGCCTTGCGTCACAGCGGTCTTCACACATAGGCTGGCTGTATGAGTGTGTGTGTGAGGCCGCTTGGGAGTAAAAGAGGGTTGGGGTTGACATTGGAAAACCGTTACGGCGCCCAGCAGTCGTGGCCACAAAACGTGGCAAGGGAATCACTGCCTGAGCGTGGCCTGGTTACTGGTGCAGACGGGGGACCCTCTCACACGCCGCACATGAGAACAGATTGCATGGCGTAGCCTTCTTGCTCTTTTGCCCTATACGCTACACCGTTGTTAGATAAAGCTGCTGCTGGCACACAAAAGATCCTCCTGACTTACTTCTTGTTGCGCATTTTGAGGCATTTAACCTGCCCCGCTCTGTATTCCGTGCATGCATCATGGGCTTAGTGGAGGGGAGGGGAGCATCTATATATGGGCGTATCTTTAGAATACAGTAAATTGGTCTTTGCAGTATTAGTGTCCGTACTCCGACCGATCACAAACTGCAGGTCTTGCGATTTAATTGTTGCTTACCTTTTTGCAAATGTTCAGGAATATTCATTATTTGGGTTGCTACACCAGTAGGGCGGTTGTGGTCACGTTTGTGGCTTGAACTTTCGAGCAACGGTGCTGCTCTCTTTCACCGTTTACTAATGTTGGAAAAAGCGTTACGAGTGTTGTGCATAGGAGCTCGGCCGGAATTCAGCCCTAAACACTTGGCTCGCGAGGGGTGTGTGTGAATCACCACGTCAGCTTATGCCACTAAGCATGTATATGTACGGCTTATAGCCCCATCCTCACCGAGGGTGCCGCAGTGAAGTGCGGATGACTGGCTAGGGTTAGCCATCGTTGGATCGCGATTAGTCGTATCCCACCGCGATCGCATTGCCTATGACGTAGACGTACCCTAGGACACTGATGCACTAGGCGATACGCTATGATATGTCCCTCGCGTTAGTCGGGTTTTGCAGGCATACACCATGTAGTCGTTTTTTTTCTTACATCTTATTTCGTAACGTATCCATTTCTTATGAAGTCCGTAGTGTTGGCGTGGGAATCGCAAGCGCACAAGCCCCAAAGATTGCGCTGGTCGTTTGCGGTTTGCGTTCGCGAAAAAACGTGGCCGTTAACAACAAGACGGATGCCCTAGCAGCAAACCCCGTACTATAACGAAATCAGGTGACTTCCCAACGACATTGATGCGCCCGGCGCATATATAAGCAGGGGCAGCACCACCTTGGATACCTTCCTTCATTGGAATCAACGAACAAGTTTCATTAAAATGCCTTCTTCTGTTCTCGATGTTATAAAGCGCAAGAGCGGTGTCATCGTCGGTGACGATGTCCGCGCCGTTTTCGACCACGCCCAGGCCAACGGCTACGCTATCCCGGCCGTTAACGTCACGTCCTCGTCGATCGTTAACGGTGTCCTTGAGGCTGCTCGCGACAACAAGTCGCCGATCATCCTTCAGGTCTCGTCCGGTGGCTCTGCTTACTTCGCTGGTAAGGGTGTCTCGAACGAGGGCGACAAGGCCTCGATCGCTGGCTCGATCGCTGCTGCCCACTTTATCCGCAGTATTGCCCCGTCCTACGGCATCCCGGTCATCCTGCACTCCGACCACTGCGCCCGCAAGATCCTTCCGTGGTTGGACGGTATGCTCGAGGCCGACGAGGCTTACTACAAGCTTCACGGCGAGCCCTTGTTCTCGTCGCACATGATCGACCTCAGTGCCGAGACCGACGACTTCAACATCTCCACCACGAAGAAGTACTTCGAGCGTGCCTCGAAGATGAACCAGTGGCTCGAGATGGAGATCGGTATCACCGGTGGTGAGGAAGACGGTGTCGACAACTCGCATGCTACGAACTTGTACACCACTTCCGAGACCGTTTTTGAGGTCTACAAGGCTCTTTCGCCGATCTCGCCGAACTTCTCGATCGCTGCTGCCTTCGGCAACGTTCACGGTGTCTACAAGCCGGGTAACGTCAAGCTGAGACCGGAGCTTCTCGGGGGGCACCAGGAGTTCGCCAAGAAGCAGACTGGCGCCAAGACCGACAAGCCGCTCTACCTTGTCTTCCACGGTGGCTCCGGCTCTGACGCCGCTGACTTCCGCACCGCCATCAAGAACGGTGTTGTCAAGGTCAACGTCGACACCGACACCCAGTACGCCTACCTTGAGGGTATCCGCGACTACGTCCTGAGCAAGAAGGACTACCTCATGAAACCTGTTGGCAACCCGGAGGGCGAGGATAAGCCGAACAAGAAGTACTTCGACCCGCGTGTCTGGGTTCGTGAGGGTGAGAAGACTCTCATCAAGAAGGTCACCACTAACCTTGAGATCTTCAACGCTGTCAACAAGATTTAAAAAGCAGTTGATCTATAACATCGATACATAAATTTTTGATAGTGACAAACAATTTTTTTGACATTTCTTTTCAATCGGTCTCTCCCATTTTACTGATCGCACGTCGCTGCTGTCTGTTAATTATATGTTTGGAATCCTATATTCGGCATGCAGTTGGTGCCCATGCAGTTATCATGGCCACCAACTGCTGCGAGAACCGGCCCGCGGCTGAGTGATCTCAGATGGGGGTGGGGAGGGAGTTGCTGGGGTCGACCGCAGATCGCAGCTGAACCGCTACAGCAGTTCATGCAGGTACGGGTAGGGGTATCGGTAACCCGATCTGCATTTATATTAAGTTACATTAGGTGCGTGGATCATTGCGTGTTGATACTTTGATAATAAGATTCATGTGCGCCTAGCGATTACGTATGAGCCAGAATTAGCAGTGCGTCCGTCATTAAACCTCGTTAGCGTATGCAAGTTTGATTAATCGGTCCCTATGCAGGGCAACACAGATCAGCCTCATATCATTTCTTCTTAAACTTGTCAGGAGCCTGATTCAGACTGTGTCCTCTATTCTTCTATGCAAATCTCGATACTGTTAGCTCTCGCAGGAGTTTCCTCAGCTTCTTTATTTAATCATCATGAAGCTCTTGGAATGGCCTGCGGTTTGGCGGCTCAAGAGCTATTTACCACTTGTAATCAGGAAGACTACGAGTGTTTTTGCCAAAGCAACCTGTTTATCTATGCTGTGGAGACCTGCATTGGGCGTGAGGCCAAATTCAACTCCACTCTGATGGGTATGGCCTTTGACATTTTTGCAACGAAATTCTGCGAGTCCCATGGCGTGGGCGCTAATACTCAAGATGTCTGGAGCGCTGAGAACCAGGACTCAAATCCAATCGTTTCCGAGAAGGCATTCCAGCTGGCGTATGAAGGTGAACGTGACAATATGGAGCAAAAGGAAGTGGCCCTATGGCTAGGAATCGGGCTCTTGCTTTACTGGGCGACTCTCTGCGCTTTTGTAACGATCATGAGACTTTTCTCTCGAGTAGTGATTCGTCTTTTTGCCTACCGCATGGTCATGCGTCGGCCCACCTGGATGGAACGGTGGCTTCAGCGGCGGGTTCTTTGGCCCGCGATGTTCAATTCCAGGCATATGTCGAGGTACGAGTTCTTCCGAGGCTGGGTCACATTTAGTTTACCTACGAGATTCGAGGGGATTGTTGTCTCAATCTACGTTCTGCTGAATGTCATTTTCATGTTGGCCCCATATACATTCATGAACAACGACCCGCTCTTCCCTTCCCGGTGGAAAGAAATGATGAGATACGCCAGTGACCGTGCGGGCATCATAGCTACTGTCCAGTTTCCATTGCTGATTCTCTTGAGCCTGCGTAACAATTTCCTAATGTGGTGTACTGGATGGTCTTACTCGACGTTCAACACATATCACAGAGCCGTGGCTCGCGTGACCTACATCCAGCTTATTGTCCACGCAGTAATGAAGCACATCTTTAGTGCCAGCTACGGTGGATCCCTCACAAAATATTATTATCCTGTTCCTTACTTTAGGTGGGGCGTGTCGGCCATGGGCTTGTTCGCATTGATGATCATGGCTGCTGTTTTTAGAGGACGCGGTTACGAGGTATTCTACCGTCTTCACCAAGCGCTTGGTATTGCAGGTCTGATTTGCTCCATCCTGCACCTCAAAGGCCTTGGATTTAAGACTCCATTGTGGATAGCGGTTGCCTTATGGGGAACAGATTGGCTAATTCGTGTTTGCAACATCTTAATCTTCAACGTGAATTTCTTTATGCCACCGCTACCAGGGGCCTATCAGTCTTCATTCGCCACTGCCCGCATATATGACAGCGAGCTTGTCATGTTGACGATCACTACCCCAGTACGATGGGTGTGCTATCCCGGTCAGTATATCTTTCTGCACACAAACCATTGGACTTTTATTGGAGGCCACCCTTTCTCTGTTATAGGCAGCAGCCCCTCTGGGGAAGGCTTAGAGATCGTCGTCAAGGCTCGAAGCGGGCTCACTAGAAAGCTGTATGCCACACTAGACGACCGAAACTGTGCCCCTCAATATCCTGTCACAATCCCTGTGTACGTAGAGGGACCGTACGGTAACCAAGCTCCTGTGAGGTATTACGAAGAGGGGCTTTTCTTCGCCGGTGGCATTGGAATAACAGGTTTGCTCGGCTATGTTGAGGAGATGGTGCGCCACAACCATATCGACAATGTGCCAAAGAGAATCAGGCTCTTTTGGGCAATCCGTTCGCGACACGAAATTGACCCGGTTGCAGACAGACTGCTACAGCTATCCAAGCAAGAGGGTGTGCAAATCAAGATTTTCCAGCGTAGAAGTGTCATTTTGAAACCAGAAGCCACGCTAAAAGGAGGCAGTGCCGTAGTGGGATCGTATGGACACGGAAGCGACATAGACAACTACAATTCTATGGTACCCGTTGATCTCACAACAACTGAGAGTGAGGTCATAATGCCCATGCGTTATGATGAAGAACAAATGATTTACCCCAGCGAAAAGGGCCCCAACGTCAAGACCCAGCAAAGAGCTCCTAGTCAGGCAGTTGCTTCGCTAATCACAAAGAAATTCCCGAGAAACAGAAGCCGCGACCTCGACAAGGAGGACCTGGGCAGTTGCGATGACGCTGAATCCCACTACCGCCATGGCCATAAGCGCAGCAGAAGCCGTTTCAACCGAAGGAGCTTCCAGGAGCATTTGAAGAAACCGTCAGAGATAAGACACTCGATTGCTGAGTTCGTCAAGGCAAGGAATCCTGAGGATGACGATACTTTTGATTACGGTAAAGAAGCGGTGCTCGAGAGGAGCACGCACAGGGACAGCACGGACTCAGCGCACAGTACCGAGCATATGCCTACCTCTACCATTTCGCATCACAGCCGAAATTCCTCTGCTGAGACGAGGGTCCTGAACAATGAACCTCACAAGAGGCAACATCTATCTAAGCTCTTGGATGCAGGCCTAACCGATGCATTCGCTGAGCGCCGAATCTCCATGTTGAACCCCTTTGACGACAATGTGTACCCAGAGAGCAGTTTCCCAGCTAAGGCGAACACAATTGACATTAGTTTGGAGAAACAGCCTGACATTGAGGAATTGTATACATCGATCGAGCCAGTGGGCATGGATGTGGCATCGCTTGTCATGCACCATTTCAAGCACTCTGAGGGAAGCATCTGCGTTGTAGGCTGTGGCCCTGATCGAATGATGGATACGCTTTGCTGGTCGTGCTGCGAGTTCTTGGAAACTGCGAAGAACGGCCGCGTTGACTACTATGAGGAAGCGTTCAAATGGTGAACTACTGACTTCGAGATAATGTTCCAACCATAATTGTAATAGCGACAAATTGGTATAACTTATATATATCGAACTATTTTCTACTTGTCAACACTGCGAAGTAATCTAGTTTCACGCTTTGGGGTTCGTGACAATTCCGTTATATTAGCATGGCATTCAAAAGAGGACGACGCCCCAGCCCTGGCTCGCCCTATCGCTTTCTCTACTCTCTACCTTGCGTTAGAGGCAAGGGCGGCGACGACAATAACCATGACCTATGCATCCGGAGGCGGTAACAAGGTCATTGCATGAATTTCTGATTGTTTACATCCACGCTATAGCCTATGTGGCAAAACTGTATCCCCAAGAATCTTTCACGCTGAGGCAACAGTACGACACAGCCACATATGAAAACAATCACCCTGGTGTGAAGCTATGGGTGGAAAACGCAGTGAAATCTGTGATGGAACTAATTTATTCTTCTTCGTCGTCAGCAAGAAAGGCCACGATTTCCGTGATAATACTCGAACATTCCGAACCAAAAGAGAGATTCGGCATTGCCATATCGAACTTCGAAGTCCAACCCAATGTATTGCAGTCGCAACTTTCTGAACAAGACCTGCAAGCAGATCCCGTTGACGTCAGCGGGAAGTTCAGAAGCTGCATTGCACGCCTTTACGCGTCGACTCTTGTCTCATCTCAACGATCAAATGATGCGGATCGGTCAATGACAATTATGTTCGAAGGCGATCTTGATAGCGCGAGCACGCCCAATGCATGGATGACTGTAGAGCAGAGTAAACGAGGGATTCAGTCAAGAATATATCCCATACGTAGCATCGAAATCGAAGATGAGGATGAGCAGATACTAGTGCTCAATACTTTTCGACAAGTAGCTAGGTAACATGGGACCGAAGACACGGTCTATTTAATGTTTCTTAGATTCAATATTTATTTAAAAAAAGACTGTCCCTTTTTCCTTTTTTTTTTATCTCCAAGTCCTTGAATCTACTTACACGGCAGAGAGACAGCTCAATGCGCGCGCGTACTTGTGAACCTATGGAAGGCCCATAACGCGTTTTGTTCTCTCGTAAACCAGGTAGCTTATGGACACACTTGGGGCAACTTTTGCCAAGTTCGGAACAAGTCCTCGGAACAAACCTCTCCATCCTTCTCGCTTTATCGTCTGGCGATAGCAATCAATGAAGCCGTTATATACAAACGGGTGAGCCGGGGTGCCCTGTATCTGGATTCGGGTACGCACCAGGTTCACCGGGTACACAACCGAGGCACCAAAGGACCCCGACACTGCGCCCATTGACAAAACCGCAAGATTGCCTAGCTGAACCTCGCTTTTATCGATGTGCAGTCTCCGGGCCTCTGACTTCGCGTACGCGGCCTTGAACGCGGAGAAAATGCCCAAATCAAGGGCAGCAAATGGGAAAATTCCTAACACGCCGACGTACAAACCTCTGTAAAAGGGCGTGAGTCCTCCCTCTTTGATCATATTGCTGAGCACGGTGAACAGAACCCCGTGCTCTCCAGGCTTGCCGCTCGCTGCACTTTGAACCCGGAACTTCACGGTGTCAATGGGGTAAACACACAGCTGGCTAACCATGCCGCCAATCCCGCCGGCCAAGAATGTGGACACGCCGCTGAGATTTGCCATGTCGTCTACACCCTCGATCTGGGCGAGCAATCTCTTGGCCGACTCGAAGCCACCGAATTTCATGGCGGATTCGGGTAAAACCTTCACGATGTTCAAGCCGTTCCCTGTGAAAAATGCACGAATCCCTGGTGGGTTACCACCGTAGTATATGGACTTGAGGGCCTCCATAAACGAAAGCGGCGAATGTCTTGTGGAATTTGTGATCAAAAATACTTTGAGGCGGTCAAACGGTGCAGTGCAGGTTCTGCTAACCACTCCAGCGATGCCACCAGCGTAGAAGTAGCCCCAACCGTTGTGTAGTTCTTTGGACATGACGACATCACTGTCGGCCGAGATTTCGAGGTCTTCAACGAAGAAGTCGTACGCGCGGTAGAAAAAGCGCTCGTCTTTGTTTCTGCCGTAGCTGGGCACAAGGAGCAGCTGTTGGATGAACTCGTCGTACGTGACGGCTCCATCGTGGTTCCGATCCACTACGTTGTACACGGACTCGACTTTGCGACGGTCGTATTTTAGCTTGTGCTCATCTAAGTAATTGAAAATGTCGTCAAGCGTTATGCGTTCGTCATCATCTTTATCGAGTCGCTGGAAAATGGCCTTCAGGCGCTCTATTCGTCTTTCAATAAACACTGCGAATGAGCGCAAAGTTGCCTGCTTCTTAGAATCACTGGAGTCGTCGTATTGCTCTATGGTTTTCAACAGTCTTTCTGAGACTTCGGCCGTGGGCTTCCCCGTATGGGTGTAGGTATCGTCTATGAGCTCGCCAAGAACCGTGGCATCGACCGTCTCATCCTCATTGCCAAGATTTCTTATATCTTCGAATTTGCCATGGACAAGGTTTGAAAGTTTGCCCAGCACGTCGCTCGGCATGAAATTGAGAAGCCTGCAACGAGATTCGGTAAATAGATACCTTTTTTTCGTTCGCAGCCAATGGCACTGAAACGGTTGGTTTTCACCAAAGCGGAGTAGACAGAGGCATCACTGCGTCGGTAGCAACATCGCGTACCCACGGGGTAAGGGCCCTTTTTGCCTTTTCCCCTTCCCCGATTATCGGCCTGTCAGAGAAGTGATAATTACCGGCAGCCGGTCATGGAAGTATGCACGCGTACAGCTTCGAAGCAGTCCGAACCACAGTGGGTGTTTACACTTGCAGTAGATGTTTCCAAGTCGAATCTTCTAATGCAGAAGTTTGGATGCGTCGAATTGAAAAGTCCAGGTTCTGGAAAAGTTTAGATTCCGCTTATATATTAATTAGTTTTCTGTTCTGCTCTTCGTTACACATTGTCATTGTCGTCGTCATCATGGTCGTCTTCGTCGGAAGAAAAAGCCGTAGCTTGCACGCCGCTGCTTTGTCCTGTCCTATTGGAAGGATTGTGTGAAACACGTAGATCACCACCGAGGTCACTAGAAGGCTGGACTGGCGGCTCACTATTCAGGTCGGTTTGCAATTCGCCTTGCAATTCGCTTTGCAGGTCGCTTTGCAGGTCGCTGTGAATCTCGTTCGAGGCTTCGCTCAATAGGCGGCCAGGATCTTCAGCGTGCTCGGCATCTTCGAGATCTTGCGCTAAATCATTGTGCGGCACAGTGTCTGCATTCCATTCGCCAGGCTCGGACTCAGAATCAGAATCAGCCTGAGATTGGGGCGTAGCGTCCACTCGGACTTGGCGGTCGAACAGGCGCTTGATCCTCTCGCCGGCTGCACCGCGGATTCCAAGCTGGTTCCAAGATATGAGGTTGTTCCGGCTACGGTCTGCATGCACGACCGGCACGGCGTATTTACTGGCCAATTGCAAGAGCCGTTTCTCGCCGAATTCTCCCAGCGTGGGACAGGGCTCGAGGACTGGCTCCAAACTCACTTGCGAGGAGTCATTATGGATCCTGTTGTTGATGATGCGTTGAAAAACCTCGTCACAGGCCCTTAAAAGGACTCGGGACGGATCCTCATTAGGCGGAGGCCCTGCGGGAAACGTCTCGGCATTAGACTCACGCAGGGCCGCGAATTCGGTGTCACTGACTATGCTTGGTTCGTCGCTCGGGTACTCGTCGTAGATTTGAGGGGGCGCTGGCACATCTTGTACGGGCCAGGCTGTCCACCTCCGGTACGGAATCTGGCGGGCCGGTTTCTTGCCCTTTTTATGCGTGTTCGTACGCTTCGATAAGAGAAACGCACTGTACAGGTGTGCAGACAGGTTCAGGTGCTGCCGGTAGTCCAGCATACGGATGATACGTTTGTATTCATCTTGCTCATGCCGGCTTAATTTCGGCTTGCCATTCTGTTCGGGCTCCATCTAGACCATGAGCAATAGCCGTGAGTTTGGACACACAGCACAAAAGGCCCTTTAGCGTCTGTCTAAACGCACGGGTGAGTGAGCGTGAGCTTTAGTGTGCTTATGCAGTGAGTGAGGAAGTGTAGGTCTATATGTATGCTAGGGTACTACAAGTACGAGGCTAGATGACTTTGGGGAGTTCATGTTTTTCCCAGTCGAACAATGATACAGGAATTCTAGATTTAGATAGTGTATGTGCACTTGCGCTTGCGAAATTATCGCCTGTAGACCCAGAATTGGGCGAGCACGGCCAGGTCGAGCAGCAGCGAGCCCAGGGCGCCGACGATCCAGCTCGCGTTCAGCAGAATTGCATGCGGCGACGAGTCTGCAGCAAATATAGACACGCAGTACGTGATATTCCCGAGAAGGGTGAATATGAAGAACAGAACGGCCACGCCGTCCGTGGACTTCCGCTCGTAGTTCAAGCGAATCTGCGGCACGCGCGACGCGAGGTAGAAGGCGGCGCAAATCCACCCCAAGATCTGGCCCCAGAAGCTCAAGGGCTGCGGCTCTGCCGGGTCTCTCGCGGTTTGGTGGTCGCCAAACACGTAGCCAACGACTCCACAGAGAACAACGGTCAGCACAATGAGGCCGTTCTTGACAATGGGGTTGCTGAACAGCTTCTTTGTTTTCTTGCGCCACGAAAGCTTTTGCGTTCCGGAAGAGAGCAGCGCCTGCCTTTCGGGGTCACTGGCCGTCGACGGTGCAGCACTCGAGTCTCGACTTATGGCCGGTTGGTCGCCGTACGCGAGGCACTGGCCAAGCAAAACGAGGTCTGCTGCCGTATAATAAATAGCCAAAAGCACCATGGTGGGCAGCACCTTCTGCAAAATGGCACCCACGACGTTGAACAGGTCGCCGATGAGCCAAATCACGACGAACGCCATGCTGAGTCCCTCAGAAGACTGGCGCCGCCAATTTTCGTAGATCTGCGGCGTGAAAACGATGATCCAGCATGCTAAGGATACACTCCCGGCAATACCCGAAACAACAAGTCTGTCAAAGGCCATCTCTAGACTCGGTAGTGGTGATAACAGTGGGGCAGGCCCGGGACTAAGATAGCCGTGGGCCCCGTGACTAAGGTGATCTGGAAGTGGGCCTGACGACGTTGTCTGAGCATAGCGGGAGGTCTGGGAGAACGTCACAAAATCTCGTCGTTGCTTTATGAGTTTTCCCTCAGCTACTTCGTAAACAGCAAAAAAGGTAGCTCGTGAAATACATACGCCGGGTAGACATCATGGAGTGCATGCATTATGCGAATAGTACGTACGGAGCTATGTCTTACGTGCGCAGCAAGCCCAAACTAGACACATCATTCAATAACAGTTGATTCAGCTCGTTCAATTGGCTCCCTTAATATCTCGTTAATAGCCTCTCTTACATCTCTTCCAATGCCACTTATCGAGTCCTTTCCTACCTCCTCTCTCTGCTGGGCAGGGGCTTCCTGTGCGAGAGAGAGCACATTACAGCTTCCTATTCTCAACAAGTCTCATTCTCAACAAGCCACTTCGTCCTGTGAAAAATGCCAGTTATCGAAGAAATCGACGATGACGAGATCGACAGCAAGCATTTCAGCCTTGCAGAGTTCGATCCACATAACCCGTTCTCGAGGGACATGCCCGTAGAGGAAGGAGCGCCCGTACAGCTACGACCGGCAGCGAATCCCGCTCCCTCGTCATCTACTGCATCGACACAGCGCCCGCGACCAGCAGCCGCTCCGGAACCTTCATTTGACGACGACAGCTACACACCCCCGAACATGCCCGAGGCCCTCAACACGCAATATGGCAGCGACATCCCCGAGCATGTCAAGCAGTGGAAAGTCATCTACCCGTGCTACTTCGACAAAACTAGGTCCGTGAAACAGGGCCGGCGGGTTGCATACGCGGACGCGGTTTTCAACCCGCTTGCGGTCATGATCAGCGATGCGTGTCTGTCCCTTGGGTACGAATCGGCCCTCGAGCTCACGAAACAGCACCCGAAGGACTGGGCGAACCCGGGTAGAGTGCGGGTCAACCTACCGGCGAACAAGTCCAAGAGAGAAATATACAGCGGTATCTCGCAGTACCTGAAGTCGAACCCGGTAAATGCGAAGTCCGCGCGTTTGGACATGTACAAGCGCGTGGCCCAATTCGACTCTCTGCAGCCGCTTGCCACGCCCCGCAACATGCGTTTCCCGAGTGTTCTGCCGGGAGTGTCTCCTGTGCTTAGTGCGCGGAAGTCGATTGACGATTCGTTGAAGATGGGTGGAAACGATATGGCGAAGATGATGGGAATGGGCTGAGAGCGATCAGCGGATCCCTGGGCACTCGTTAAACATACACGACTATGAAGAATAATAATGTAACTGTGATAACTGTAAATAATGCGCACTCAAAATACTGCGAACTACGCAAGCAGCATGCCCTAGTCAAGCACCATAAACACTCCACAGAAACGTAACAAAGGATACTAGGAGCAGTACTAGGAACAGTACTAGGAACAGCACTAGAAGTAACAGGAATAAGCACAACAAAAAAGAAATAAGTGCTCGAACAAAAATGTGGAAATTGCCGTGCACGATTTCCAATATGTTCTCTAATTATGGCGCCTGGAGACAAGGCCGTCTCGAGCTGTGGTGTGGGCGAAGGGTACACTGGAAAGTTTCTTTTAGCTAAATTAAATATACAACGGAGCTCACAACCGGCATGGGCATCCAAAGCCTGCCCCCGAATGCGGGAACTTCCAAGATAAAGAAGCGGATTCGCGATTTGGAACGATTGCTGGCCAAGCCCGGGCTTGCTGCAACGAAGAAGACCGAGGCCGAAAGGGCCGTGGCCTCGTTCAAGCTCGAGCTTGCGTCGGCACAAAAGCGGAAAGTAGAGGTCAAGAATTCGAAAAAGTACCACATGGTGAAGTTTGTTGAGAAGAAAAAGGCGCTGCGCAATCTCCGCAAGGACGAGGCCGGCGACGAGGAGCTCGCGGCGTGGTATTACATCACGACGTATCCGAAGGACAAGAAATACCGCGCGCTCTACGCGGCCGAGACAGCCACTCGCGAGACGCACCCATTCTTAAACGATATTTATAGTAGCATGGAGTCCGGGAGCCTTGCCACGGGCAAGGATGCGATCAAGGCCATTCTGGACTCAAACCGTTTGTAAGACTAGTTTGACCCCATCTAATTTGTTAACAATGTAGAGCGTAGAGCCAAGGCAAAGCATGCTCAGCACGCTGCCCGCTGCTGGACGCGCAACTGCTAATCCGTTCTTTCTCGGGGCTTAGTCGCTATCCTCATCATCCAGGACACGCCGTCGCTGCATTGGAGCCTCACTGTCCTCCAGGTGCTTGATTTGATTGAGTCGTTGCGCGCGCTCGTCGTCGTCGTCGTCAGACTCGGCCTCGTCGCCCGTTTCCTGGGCCTCGTCTTCCTCTGGCTCGTCGTCACCGCTCGCCTCGTCCATCTCCTCATCTTCTTCTTCGAGTTCCATGCCTGCATTGGCACCGACTGAGCGGTCTGTGTACGACACAATGTCGTCACGCTGCGCAGCAAGCTTTCTGCGGGCCTTTTCCTTGGCCTGCTCGACGCGCTCGATCTCGCGCTGCACCTTGTCGGGGTCCTCCGTCGTGCTCACGCTGCCCACGCGGATCTGGCCGATCTCCTGCTTGCGTTGCAGCGCCCTGGCCAGCATGACGTGCGTCGCACTGCTTGTGGAGGTCGGCAAGAAGGACATCGTGTCGTTGACGACCTGCCTCGTGGCCAGCAGTTCCTGGTCGTCGTGTTCCGTGCACACGAACGCGGCGTCACCCTGCGCGTGTGTCTTGATCTCGAAGTGCTCGTTGCCGAGCTGGAGCGTGCGCGAGCCATCGGACCACTCAACGATGCGTGCGTTCGACACGCGCGTGACCTTCTGCTCGCTCGTGTCCTCGGCCGCGGCGTACTTCCACCGAATCGTGTTCGACTCGAGCGCAATGTCGTCGGCCGACTTCTCGGAGGCAGCGAACTTCGCAGCGTCAAATGGCTGGGGCTCGAGGTTCAGGAACGCCGGGATACGGGACAGCCACGCCGCGTTCGACGCATGGCTCGGTGCGTAGCGCTTCAGCCACGCAGCCCGGTGCACGGGGTCGCGAGGCGCTTCCTCGTCCTCGACCTCGGACACGTCCATCCTGTCTTCCTCGGCATCGCCGAACAGCTCTTTCTCCGAATCCGACGACATTCCACTTTCTCGTGAGGAGGATGACATCAGCACAGCCTTAACCATGGTCTACACACTCGTACATACTAAGCTAGCAGCTGGGAGGGAATTGGATCTCGAATTTCGTCAAGTTTTCTACCTTGCGTTGGATTTTTAATTTTGTGTCGTTTTCTTTATATTGGGTATTTGCAAAATTGCATGAACGTGTTACCTTCTCCGTAGCTGCCCCATCAATAGACTGACCTCTTCAAGCAGTAGTAGTAGTAGTGGTGGTGGGAGGGTGCGTGGTAGGGTGACATTTGTGAGGCTTACTATAGGGCAGGCTGCCTGACCTAAGCCGGACAGTTCTTTGCCTACCAACCAAGGACGTGAACCTAAAGGACCCAGAAGCACGCTTAATGAGGTTTACGCGGACGCTGTGGAAGATCAAGGAGATCGAGGAAGGCTTCCTGAAAGTCGACCAGACGATCGAGAAGGCGCTGGGCAACGCCTACAAGTACGAGAGCTCGGCGAACTTCGACAAGGCATCTGTGCCCGAGTCGTTTGAAGGCAAGGTTGCTGCGACGCCTGAGCTCGCCGATATCTACTTGAGCGTGAATACGCGGCTCGGCCGAAAAGAGATCCTCGTGAAACCCGTCGAGGGCAATCCCACGGGTCTGACCGAGATCTTCGAGCACCCGGACGCGAAGGGCTCGCTGCTCGAAGTATATGACCACACGCTTGCCCTTATCAAGGACAAGTTCCCGCCCACGAGCGTGTACCGCACGGCCGTTGAGAACCTGACTGCGTCGCGCCGCGCGATTGTGGAGAAGGCCCAGTCGAAGGAGGAGATCGAGCAGGCCGTGGGCTCCGGTCTCGTTGAGGAGATCATCATCCAGGCCGCCGACGAGTTCCGTCTCGCCGAGGTTCTCGCGGAGCACAAGGTTTGGGAAGAGCTCGAGGAGGAGCCACTGCCGGGCCAGTGGGTCGCGCACGCAATCAAGTCTCACGAGCCGCTTGAGTAGGCCTTCCCGTAAAACGGCAACTCGAGAAGCCTAACTGGGCTCGCAAGTCACAGAAAGCAAGTATAGCTTGCCAATGTGGTAGACGAGTGGGGGGAACCCAGCTCGCAAAAACTGACGTGCACAAACTGACGTACATGTGTAGGCCGCGCACGGACGCAGCCGAGGCGAACATAAGGCACAGACAAGGACACGAGCTGTGTAAGAAGAAGCCTTGTCGTTCGCCAGCATCAGTATTTAATGGACCGTTAGATTTAAATACTCGCTCAAAGCCCTAACGGGCTCTGACATACATCGAAATAGATAACATTAAATGACAACAGCGTGGACGACGTTGTGCGCTGTCCTGGCCAGTACATCACCCGACCAGTGTGCTGCGTGTTGGCTTGTACAGTCG
This sequence comes from Starmerella floricola, assembly GCA_030579735.1. Taxonomy (NCBI): domain Eukaryota; kingdom Fungi; phylum Ascomycota; class Dipodascomycetes; order Dipodascales; family Trichomonascaceae; genus Starmerella; species Starmerella floricola. Next base: position 1,069,358 of record JAKTRP010000002.1, on the reverse strand, counting down.
TGCCACGGTCACAAATGTGGATTGTGACGGGTCGTGCCATTTGTGACTGGGCTGTGCCATTTGTGACAGGGACGTGCCAAAATAAGTGAACTGCGCTTGACATTCGTGGGCGTGCTTAGCAGCACCCACCGCCACTGCTGTTCTGCTCGTTTTCGACCTTCACAGTGCCCTTGCTCGCAGCCTGCACCTCGATTCCCATATGGTCTCGGATATTGCGGGCGAGCGTGGCAAATGCCTTGTCGACACCCTCAGCGGTTTTCGCGCTGACCTCAACGAACGGCAGACCAAGCTCCGTGGCAAGAGCCTGGCCCTGCTCAGTAGAAACGCGGCGCTCGGACTCGAGGTCCTTCTTGTTGCCCACAAGGATGATCTGCACGTTGTCGCGCGCGTGCTCCTTGATGTTCTGATGCCACTCGTGAATGTCGTTGAACGACTTCTCGTCCGTCACGTCGTACACTAGTAGGAAACCCATCGCGCTGCGGTAGTACGCCGTCGTGATTGTCTTGAACCTTTCTTGGCCGGCTGTGTCCCACACCTGGAACTTCGCCTGCTTGCCGTCAAGGTCAATCTGCCGGATCTTGAAATCGATTCCAATCGTCGCAATGAAGCTCGGCGTGAACTCATCGCTGCAGAAACGCATAAGAATGCATGACTTCCCCACCGAGGAGTTGCCAATCAGCAACACCTTGAACAGGTAGTCAAACGCCTTCGTGGGCTGGCTGCCCCTCACACTATTAGTCGAAATCTTGGAAATGCTATGTGTTTCTCCACCTACAGCCGGTGGAACTCTAGAAAAGGGGAGAAGGGATGAAGACGAGCTCGAGTTGTTGGAATGACAGTGCTAAGCGAGTAGACAGTTGAAGCCGGGGGGACAAACACAAGTTAAACGTGTGTGGGTGTGTCTGCGCGTGACGTAACGCCAGTCTTCGTAGAACGCTCTGGGGCTAGGGCCCCCAGGCTTTGGAGAGCTCGTCGGCCCGCGCCACACAGGAAAAAAGCACCGGTGGGTCCGCCTGCCGCAGGTGCCGGGCCTCCGAGATTTTTAGGGATGAGATCCCGTCGGGCAAGATTTTGCAAACTAATGGGATCAATTGCTAGCCCAAATACGTTGACTTCAAAAAAAAAATGCTCGTTACAGAGCCACGTTCGTAAGTGTATATTAAGTGTTATAGCCCTCTTTTTGCACGCACTATGATGGAAAGATCTTAGTATCTGAATTTCTCAATTATTTATTTTGGACGCATCGGACGTGCTTTTGAGATCCACAATGCAAGGCAAACCGCCCGTAATCTAACGATTGACCTGCATTTACCGACCACCAGCCCGACCCTGCCGATGGAGGACTCAAACTGACTAAGTAGCTCTTTGTTTCTTGTTCAAAAGGTGCAGGGGTAGAGCAGCAGCTGTGGTTGCGGGTGTCGGGATTGAGTTAGGGGTGGGGAGTGCCGGTGGTCACGGTCAAGCCCTGTGCGTCTTGGGACTCAGTATGGGGGGAGGACTTTGGGACTTCCGGGACCTTCAAACTGGGGGGACCTGGGGTGATGGTAGCCTTGGGACCTGGATTTCGTCACCAAGGGTTGGCAGTACCCAGTAGCTCGCGCCCAAGGCCCGAAAAATTGACGCATACTACACAATAAGAACCAGCGATGCCTACGGTCTCGGTTGATCGCGAGGACCTTTTCGAGTCTCTTGGCCGCACGTACAGCAAGGACGAGCTCGATGAGCTCTGCTTCACTTACGGAATCGAGCTGGACGACTGGCTCGAGGCCGGTGAGGACGGTGAGGAGCGTGCCACGCTGAAAATCGATATTCCTGCAAACCGCTACGATATGTTGTGCTTTGAGGGCATTTCGCGGGCCCTGAATGTGTACCTCGGTAATGAGGCTCCGCCGAAATTTACAGTTGTGAAGCCGGAAAGGCCGCTGCGACTCACGGTCGAGCCTGAGGTTGCAGCTATCCGTCCGTACGCAGCCGCAGCGATTCTACGTGGCGTGAAGTTCACGCCGCGTCGTTACAAGAGTTTCATTGCGCTTCAGGATAAATTGCACAGCAACATCTGTCGCAACCGCTCCCTCGTGGCCATTGGCACGCATGACCTGTCTAAGGTGAAGGGAGACGTACGCTACCGCGGGCTGCCTGCGGAAGACATCAAGTTCACGCCACTCAACCAGAAGGCGGAGATGACGGGCCCGCAGATCTTTGACCACTACACGAATGTCGATAAGCACCTTGCGCGTTACGTATCTCTGATCTCGGACAGCCCCGTCATTCCGCTCTTTGTGGACTCGGAAGATACGGTGCTGTCGATGCCGCCGTTAATCAACTCGGACTTCACGAAGATCACGCTTGATACGCAGGACATTTTCTTCGACTTGACCGCGACCGACCCGACAAAGCTCGAGATTGTGTTGAACGAGGTCGTGGCCATGTTTGCGCAGTACACCGAGAAGCCTTTCACTATTGAGGCCGTCGAGGTCGTTTATGCGCAGGCGAATGCAAACGTTCCCAAGCCGTCGCTGCAGCCCGTGCTTGACGAGCCCTACACCATGGAGGCCGAGGTGAGCTACTTGAACGGCGTGCTCGGCCTCGACCTTAAAGGCAGCGAGTACGCGAAGTTGCTCGCAAAGATGAGTATTGAGGCCGACGTGCATGGAGATAAGCTCGCGCTCAAGATCCCGAAGACGCGCCCTGACATCCTGCACCAGTGCGACATCATCGAAGATGCTGGCATCGGGTACGGCTTCAACTCCCTTCCGCGCGCATTCCCAGGCAGTGCCGGACTCATTGGCACGCCGCTGCCTATTAATAAGGTCGCCGACATTCTCCGGCTTGAGGCCGCGCAGTGTGGCTGGTCCGAGGTCATGCCGCTGACTTTGAGCTCCGTGGAGGAGAACTTTGACTGGCTTCGAGTTAAGGACAATGGCGAGACTGCTGTGCGGTTGGAGAACCCGAAGACCATCGAGTACCAGGTGGTTCGCACCACGCTTATTCCCGGTATCCTCAAAACTTTGCGTGAGAACCGCGACCACTCGTTGCCGATGAAGGTGTTCGAGTCCGGAGACGTCGTGTTCAAGGACCCGACCGCCGAGCGTCGTGCCCGTAACCAGCGTAACTTCGCTGCCATTTATGCTGGCACAACCGCGAGCTTTGAGGTCCCGCATGGTTTGCTCGATAGGCTCATGAAGATGCTCAGATATACGTTCCGTGCCGAGGAGCGCGGGTACTGGCTCGAGGAAAGCGAACAGCCGTACTTCTTCCCCGGCCGTGGCGCGGACATTGTGCTCAAACAGGGCAAGAATGACAAGCCTAGAGTCATTGGAAGCCTCGGTGTTCTCCACCCGGAGGTTCTCCGGAATTTCGAGCTGCCATTTGTTTGCTCTGCTTTCGAGATTGATGCGACCGTGTTCTTGTGAGTAACGCTGTTACAAGCAACGGTGCGCAGACGTTTTTCATGTGTGTATCTTATGTAGATAAGCAGACATGTGTCTATGCTTTTAAATAGGTTGGAGTGCGCATTTTCTGCCACAGTACACATCACACACCCCAGTGCGCAGTGTGCCACACAGCATGCCACACAGCATGCCACGAATCACAGCATGCTACGTATGTCCGAAAACCATGGTCTTCCATTCGTGTTGTTTATTTCGCCTTTTGGAGCTGCTTGTACACAGTCTCGCCAGTGACTCCACCGAAAACGAGGGCGACTCCAAACCACTGCATTTGCGTGAGTTTGTGGTTAAACATAACCACAGACAGCAGCATCGACATCATCTTTCTTGTGACCGTAGTTGTCACCAGCACAAGAGATCCAAACCGTTCAAGAGTCAGGAAGATGAAGACTTGACCGATGGCTCCGCACACACCGTAGAGGGCAATATCTCGAAACACTACAGGGTGATTGCGCAGGAACCACACCGTTTCCTCGACTTGGGCGCTCACGAACAGCCCGACAAACGAGAATGTTGCCGTAAGGAAGTTAAGAATCACCATCATGTGGGGTCCTGAAACCTCAGTGGAGGTCTTGAATTTCTGGAACATGCGGTCTTGAGTCGTGTTGTACAAACCGTCCAAAAACAAGCTGCCCAACAAAAGCACAAAGCCCCAAGTTTGGTCTTGGCCAGCTAGCTCGAGGCTCTTCGTTTTAACAGGCTTTTGCGGCTGGCACAGGCTGAAGATAGACACTCCGAGGGTCACGGCAGCTACAACCACGTATTTGTAACCAGGAAACTTCGTGCGGTACAAAAGGAGATGCACAATCATGACTGGAACAAGCTTGCACGACTTCGCAAGCGTAACGGTAATATAGTCAACGTGTTTAAGCGCTGCAAACGACAGCGGGCTGGAGAACGTTTGGCAGAGGGCCACAATGGCGTACCACTTGACTACTTGCAGACTGCTGGGGACAATCTTGGGTTTTGTGCCAGCAGGGCTGTTGAACTTCAAGAATAGGCATCCAGTGATAAACGCAAAGCTCGACTGGAGGACATTGATCGCATTCGATGCTCTGAAGACGCGCTGGTCGGGGCCGTACGGCGTCGTAGAAATACGCTCTTGCAGAACGCCCCAAGTCAGGAACGAGCAATAGATTCCTAGAATGCAAAAACAGAGGAAACCAACACCGTTCTGATGCTGCTGAGATGATTCATGGGCCTCCAGCACGGGCTGCTGCTGGCTGACGTTTCTCCGTTTCACGGCCATCGGAGGAATGATGCAAAATTGCCCTCGCCCAAACGCGTGCAGTGCTAAAAGCGCGATCACACAGTAGAGGAGGGACGCTTCTACTAAAAGCCCTCACAAGCGTACTATTTGGTCTTCTTTTGTGTTTGAAAATCAAGAGAGAGCAATTATAAATACAGTCATTAAATCGTCTATAGAGTGCTTAAATCGTTACAATGTTCCTTTAGTCCCGAATTTGGAGTTGAAACCAAGAAGCTCGTTGACGTGACGGACCCAGTCATCGGTTTCAGATCCCTGTGAAACACACCAAACGCCTTCATCAGGTTTAACCTCGACCGTGATGCTTGAGGCAGTCGGTAGGAGACCGCCCGCGTCCCCGTCCAAAACAACTTCACACGTCCCTCTCGACATTGGAGCCATGCTTATAGACACCTTGGCGTCTTGAGGGAACAGCAGGGGCCTGAAAGATAAAGATCGCGGACATATGGGCGTCAGAAGGATGCATTCTACTCCTGGGTGAACAATTGACCCGCCTGCAGATAGAGAGTACGCTGTTGAGCCAGATGGTGTGGATATGCTCAGGCCATCGGCTATAGCCGTCGTTAGGTGCTGGTCGTTCACGGATATATTGAGTTCCGCGAGGTGTGGAGAGGCACCTCTGTGAATGGTGAGGTCATTGAGTGCATGTACAACGCGGTTATCTCCGGGCATTGTAACGCGAAGTCGAGACCGTTTTGTCACTAAAGCATTGCTGGTGTACATCTTCCCGAATGCCTGTTGCGATTGGCCATAATCAAAAGGCAGGAGAAACCCAAGTGTACCCATTGAGAAAGAGAGCACTGGCGGCATCGCGAGGGATTGATGCTTGAAAAGTGAGATTGCATGCAGTATAGTGCCGTCTCCGCCCATCGTCACAACAAGATCTGTTTTGCTCTCGAGGTCCTGTGGCGATTGAACTGTATGGAGATACGGAAGGCCCACCTCTTTTGTCAAGCTCGGCTCAGCCAGGAGATTCACCGGATAGCTGCGATGCAAGTGTTCTAGGAACTCGCGAACGCGACTAGTCACCGAATCATCGTAATCCTTTTTCGCGATAAGAACATTTCGCGGCGGCTGGCTCCAGACCAGCTTTGTGAGTCCCGATTTTAATTTAGTGTACTGAGGGACTACTCTTGGAGGCAGCATTAGCTCGCGCGGTACAGACCCAACTTCCTCGTTCTATGTGTGTGTGGGATATTCGTCATGATTGATTGATAGTGTACGACGAAACTCTCGGCGGTTAGGAAGCACCGAGACTCATAAAGAATGTTGAGTACATGGACCCCAACACTCGACATTGCACGGCAAGAAAAGCGAGGAAAGCAATCACAAAATGTGCGCGGACAAATAAATAAATAGGACATAAAATAATAAATAATAAATATAGCCACGTACCCGTGTGCTCATTCGAACTCGTCGAACTCGAGCTGGGGCTCGGGACCCTTCTTACCCGGGGACCCTGCAGAGCGATAAGAGGCAGACGATGGCCCCGCGAGTTTGATGGTGTGCTGCTGAGCTGCAGGCGCCGGCTTTGGCGAAGAAGGACTGTCATAATCCAACGCCGATTTAGGTGGCTCGGGCTCCATTTCAACATCATCAAGAAGCTCAATCGGCATATCGCTCTTGTCGTGCTCCGGGAGTGGCATGGGCTCTTGTTCGAATACCATGCGCGGCTTTAGGCTTTCCATTTCTTGCCGAATTGCGTCCACATCAAACAGGGTCTCGCCTTCGCCTGTACCTTTGTCCTTAGGGTCATCAGTTGGTCCCTTAGTCTTAGCACGCTGCATCCAGTCAAACCCCCAAGAAGAGAAGAATCCCGATTTCTTAGGTTTAGTATCAGCAGAGTCCAGCTCACCCAACAACTTAAGTTGTTTTTCACGAAGTTGCTCCGGATCAGGATCCTCAATCTCCTCGAACTCCTCGCTGAGCACAGGCCACCCGGCAAGGGCAAGAATCTTCGGCATCTTAGCACGATAATTCATGTGTCCGTCAACGTGCTCGCTTACGTCTAGATTCTCAACCGCCATTTCCTCAGAGTCCTGGTCAGGAAGCTTGTCTAAACCAAGGACGTTACCGTAGCGTTTGGCTGCAGGAAACAGAAATGCGAGAATCCAGTCCTTTGAGCTGTAGCCGTTAATGAACCTACCGCTAACGACGGCACGAGCTCGTGCAAATTTTTTCTTGTTGTAGAACACCGGCGTGCCGAATAGGTAGACGTCCTGCACAAGGCCGAATTCGTTGCGCCGCGCAAGCTCGGTAATACACGAGTAGATGACGCGGGCGCCGAGACTGTATCCGACAAGTGTGGCCGGCCGTTTCCCGAGCTTGCGCTTCACCAAAGTGTCGGCCAAAATATATCCAGCGGCCCAAGCGCGGTCGAGAGAAACGCTCCAGGGGTTATCCACTAGATAACTGAGCTTGGCCAACCACATTGGAGCCTGCAGTGACGCCATGAGAAGGGAAAAGACTGTGGCTGCCAAAATTTGCTGAACGCCAAATGCCAAAGCCTCGGTTGCAAAAATATTAATTGTCTGACCTAGCGAGCGCATCATTTCTGGCTCCCACAATACGGACATCACGTCACCAACTAGTGGGTCTATTGTACTGAAAGGCAGGCGAACATCATCGTCTTTGCCAGTCATCCATCCACTCACCGTGATAACGAGATTCGCTCGATTATTGTTGAAAATCGGCCGGAGTTCAAACGTCTTGACGTGACCAACGCGGCGCAACATGGCTCTTGAGCCAACGTGGGCACCAATTGCCGTGCTGGCTGTGGTAATGATTACCGACCCGCCAACGCCAGCTAGAAAAGTACCAGTTCCTGCAATTCCAATTGTGCCTAGTGCACCAGCGAGGCCTGCACCAACCAACGGTGCAAGCAAACCACCGCTTAACCCAATAACAAGGCCACCGCCAACAGTTGCCAAACCAACATATGCGTACTTTTTCCGCAAAGCCTTGCGACGCCTGGCCTCAATAATGTCATGTTCCGTCCAGTCTTGCTCGGCGCTGTCGTCGATTTGCAAGACGTCGGTGACTTTGCGCTCGAACTGGGCAACCTCGTTTGCAGTGACTCCCAGTTTCTCGCCGACAAGGGTCAGCAAAGTGCGTGAGCGCGAGTCGTACTCCCCATCCATTAGCAGCACAAGAAATAGATCGCACATCACGCTCCACTTCACGTCGACCTCCAGACTTTTGCTCATCTCTTGTTGGGAAGGTATATCCTCGTGTAGATCTTCTACATCAACGCTGTACGCGGGAGGGTCATCATCATGGAGCTCTTTACCCTCAGGTACCAGCTCTTTTGTGATTTGGCCGTCATCAGCGACTTTTTGAATCTCCTTTAGGCACGGCGTGAGGTCTTCAGCAAGTACCGCGTGGGTAGCTAACGACTCAATCATCAGCTGCTCCTCGTTGTTGAGTCCCAAATGGTTGTACAGAGACAATATAAAATGAGAACCCCAGACTTGCAAGGACTCAACGGCGACTCTTGACTTCGGGCCGTAGCGGCGGACCTGGTTCGCAAGCTCCGCGAGCCCTAGCCGACAGAGGCCAGCATAGGCTATCTTCTGCTGGTCCGTCAGCATGGATTTTGTAGCCGCCATTTGGAAGTCAGCATCAACATCATCCGTGGGCTTGTGAGCATCAAAGAGAAAGTCTGTTTTGTCATCCAAGCTCGTGATGCTTGCAGCGTCGTCGTTATTAGCTACACGCGTGTAGCCAGACGCAGCCGCGTTACCAGCGACCTCGTCTGCCTCTGACTCTGTCGTGACCAGCAGATTGTTCTTGTCATCATAGACTTCGTACGAGCCAACTGTTGCCATAGGCTCCCAGCTGTCTTCTGCTTCATCTTCAGATTCAATACGTAGCCCACTCTTGTCATCGATGTGTACTTTTTCGATGCCGCCCGTGGGGGACTGGTGGTACTCAATGTGGCTTGAGGCACGGCTGTGAGACACTGGTCTATTAGGCAAAGAGGTAGTAGAGCTCGAGAAGTGTACGCCTGTGGGCCCTTTCGGCGTGGATGGCGGTGACTGACCTGGACGCGGCTCGTCCGTGGACGTACGATCAGTACCGCTGTCGGCGTGTGGTTTGCTACTTGTAGCCTCAGTCTCAGGAACATTAGCTGTATTTGAGATGTCCGTGGCCTTTCTGTGATCCTCGTCGCTATGAACAGAATGCTCAACAGCGCCCTCCAGGTCATCGGTTTGCGGGCGAAGAACAGTGCCAGTTTCTTCGTCGTCTATATCCGCCACTTTAAAAACACGATTTGGCGATCCACCATCGAATGTCAAGTCACCGCCTGTGCTCGCTAATGAAGCCGTGCTGGGTGCAGTAAACTGTGTTGCTGCTGGTGCTCTAGCGTGAGGTGTAGAGCCCCTTTCGTGAGTATCTATAAAGGCAATGTCTTCTGAATCGGACTCATATTGCAAAGAGAGATCATGTGGCAGTGCCGAGGGCTGTAAAGAAGACGCAGACCTCTTATCAGCGAACGGATCGTCCAGCCTGGCTGAGGACAGTTCGTCTATAGGAAGATCATCGAAGTCGAGTTTGACAGAGTCAGCAGATGAAGAACGTCTAATCCTACCACTTACAGGGGCCTGAGGTGTAGCTGTAAGCGGCGAGTCTGGAATCTTTGTGGTTGCTGGTGGGGAGGACGAGGAAGACCATGGGTTTGCTTCCCAGGGGTCTTCAGGCTGAGACTGCCCCACTTTGAATTCAAGAAACGCGTCGTCATCGGACATATTGCTATGCGTCCTTTGATACGGCTTTTATTCTCTATCTCTCTGACTCGTGGGCTGCGTCTTTTAGCTATCTCAGCCTCGTCGCAAGGGTGTGAACTAAGCAAGCGGTAAGCCAATTCGCGGGCGGTGGTGAGCCGATCAGTGGTAAGGGGGTTGACGATGTTGTGTGCGCCAAGGCTGTACAGCATGTGCGTGTGTGAGGTAGGGCCCTTAATCAGGGGACGAGATCGAGGGAGGTCGTTGTCGAGGTGTTGGGACTTTGAGGCTCTCTGGACGTCATACTGACAACTTCGTATACAGTGGGGAGCTACACACTACGGCCACTAGTACTAGTACTACTTATTTCACTTCCACGGACGGGGTATATAAACAGTGAAGGGTGGAACTGCGGGTCCCATGGAGGTCGAATCAATTGCTCCGCCGGAAGAAGGTGCTGCGAAGATTTCGGAAAGCCCAAGCGAAGTTCTGAAAAACCCAAATCCGTCCGAAGACACGGTCAGGCTTGTTGAGAGCCGGACTGTGCTCCCATTACCTAGCCAGGCAGATAGACTCCTAGGCCCGCAAGCCCAGCTTCCTGAAGAGGGAGGCGAGCTTGGAAACATCGTGAAGCAGGTCCCGCAGTACAGCAAGGCCTTCAGATACGATTATGGAGCAACTAACATCTCCACTTTCCCGAGCATGGAATACACCGTCTGTGAGGCTCCACCATACAAGCCCGGTGTGAACTCGTTAGAGCGCGGCGTGGACGTGATTTTGACAGGAGACGACGCACAAACCGTGACTACGGACGGCCCGTACGCTGCTGCGAAGGGCGACATGTGCATGCGAGGTGGGGGCTCGTGGTACTTCGAGATCGAGGTTGAAAAGCCCAATGTTCGGATAGGCATAGCACGCCGAGAAGCAAGCTGCGAGGGGCCCGTAGGCTACGACAGCTACAGCTACGGTGTGCAGGACCTCGAGGGACTGGGCATCCATTGCGCACGGCCGAGGCCGTTTATGGAGCCATTTGGCCCCGGTGACGTTATTGGTTTCCATGTCCACTTGCCCATTGACTCGCGCCCAAAAGATGTGGTGCGGAGCCGCGTTCCTCTAAAACTCAATGACCAGGTCTGGCTCGAGAGCATCAACTACCGGCCAACACTTAAAATGGAGCGGTACGTGCTGCCCAAAAATTACCACCCGCCTTCAGACGCCGAGGTCATCCACGGCTCGTTCTGCAAGGTTTACAAAAACGGACAGCTCTGTGGAACTCTTGCCGAGCCATTGCGCGATTTCCGGCCCCCGAACTCGAAATTCGACTTTTGGTTGCACCTTCCCCCCACGGACGACGGGTATCTGGGCTACTACCCCATGATCTCCGTTTACCGGGGCGGTGCAGCGAGATTCAACTTCGGGCCCGACTTCAAGTTCGGTAAACCCGAGGGCACTCGTGCCCTGAACGAGCGGTACGACGAGCAAATAGCCGATGACTTCGCTCTCGACTTGATCAACGAGGTCGTGTTCGAGGAAATCGATGAGAAGACGCCTCCTCACTCCGAGCACTTGCGCCAGAAGCTGAAGGCCTATAAAGAAAAAAAATCCGTCATCAAGAAGCTGTTTGCCTGATTGGTGCGCGATTGTGTGTACATTTACTTTTTATTTATTCTTCCCTCCTCGCCTTTCTAGAACCCGGTCTCGAACGCCTGCCTGCCTTCCTCTCCCACTCGTGCTCGAGCCCTAGACTACGACTACGGCTGCTGGGGATCGCTACTGCTGCCACTACCTCTGGTACCCTTGCCTGCTCCACAACATCCATTGAGTTCAAAAGGCCACCACCTCAACGCCTTCCCCAACCGCCATCTCTTTTGTACACAATGCCGTCTAGTGAATTTGAAGCAGCTGCGCAAGCCGTGCAATCGCTGCCGACCAAGCCCAACGACCAAGAGCTTTTGAAGGTTTACGGTCTTTACAAGCAAGCCACCGTGGGTGACAACACCACAGCGAAGCCTGGTCTGCTTGACTTCAAGGGCAAGATGAAGTGGCAGGCCTGGGAGGACCGCAAGGGTCTCTCGCAGGAGGAGGCTGAGAAGCAGTACATTGAGTATGTCGAGGAGCTAAAGAAGAAGTACTCGGCCTAGAGCTCCTTACTGCTTCAATAGCGTTGGTTTCAATAGTGTTGCTTTCAACAGTCTTAGTTACAAGTCTACAATGAAACCTTTCAATATTACACAAAAATATAGTTACATACAAACATAGCTGTGGCTCGTACCCTATGCGTGCTTGCGAGCGCGTACTCCATCTCTATCGATAGTCGAAGTCGCGTACATCTCCGTATCTACATGGATTAACTTTAGCACGCACTTCCCCTACTCCGTATCGTCAACCCGTGTGTCGCCCCAGCCCTGAAGCGGTACATACTCAAGTGTGACCTACTCGTTATTAGCATGGTCGTGCGCTGCTGGCCCAGCATACGGCTGAGTGGCCTTTGTACCGAGAACCGCATCCTTCAAGGATGCGGCGTTTTCCTCTACTGGTTCCCTCGCGTTATGATTCCCCTGTCCATAGTCTGGGGAACGCTATCTCACGTCGTGTATACAGGGACTATTGAGAACAGCTTTCTCCGTGTTGCTGCCCTGTCAACGGGCGTATTCTTTGGGAGCCTTGCATTTATTGCGTACTACTTAACCTGGCGCGTTGGACCCGGGTTCGCGGCTGAAATTCCTGAGCTCCAGGTCTCGGATCCAGAGGCTCAACTCGGGAGCGGCAACATACCGGATTGCCTGCAGGATAGCGTCGAGGCGAAGCAGGACGGAGGCGTGCGATTTTGCAACAAATGCTCATGCTTCAAACCGGACAGAACGCACCACTGCCGTCAGTGCGGGGCCTGTGTGCTGAGAATGGACCACCATTGCCCTTGGTTCTCGTGCTGCGTGGGCTTTCGCAACCAGAAGTTCTTCGTGCAGTTTCTGTGGTACGTTTGGGCGTTGTGTGTAGTGTCCGATCTCGTGGCGCTTCCGACGGCGTACTCGTTTTTCAAGGACGAGCTCTACACAACGCGTTTCATCGGCATCAACTTTGTATTCTACTTCATGATGGCCTCCGTCTTCAACTTGGTGCTATTCTGGTTCGGTGGGTATACGACGTATCTTGCATTGTCTAATCGCACGACGCTCGAGTCCATGGAACCGAGCGCTTACCGCACATCATTGCCGGCGAAAGACTGGCGGTACCGGCACCCTCCTTCGCGCGAGTCACTGGGGAACATATACGACGTTGGCGTGAAGGCGAACTGCGAGCAAATCATGGGCACGACTTGGGCGGAGTGGCTGCTCCCGATACGCCCGCAATTGCGACTCAATGGCACGCGCTTCCCTGTAAACGAGGATCTGCGGGCGAAGGCTGAGGAGCGCGCACAAACAGAGATTTCCATGCACCAGCGAAAGCAGCGCTGGCTGGATGAACAGCAGGGCAGGCAGCCTCAATTACAATTCGACTAGTTGCCATTCTACTTATTGCATAGAGAACTTCACGAACCCGTTTTCGCATACACACATGCATATAAATTATATATAAATACATTTTTCCCAGCATTTCAACTAGGAACGACTTTGAATTATACATGAAGCAGGGCCTTTAGATTGTTAACAAGCAAAAGGAAAGACGGAAGGACTCGCTTAATCGTGTTCTAGAATTTCTATTTCGTGCCGTAGCTTTTGTATTATGCGCATGCCCTGCGTTAAAGTGGGCGGGGGACGAGAGCGACAATGCCCACATCGATTTGCCACGTTATAACCTAGCCCAGAGACGCCATACATATTTCTAGAACACAGGACGTAAACCGCACCACTACCACTTATCTTACGTGCAGCAACATAGTCAAATAGCCACAAGCAGCGCAAGTGTTTCTATCCCGAAATGAATTGCGGAATCACTGGAAGTGGGAAAGGTGACGACGACAAGCAACCTAGCATCAGTTCTCTCATCAATTGGAGCCTTGATGACGACTTTGTGTCGTGGGCCGACAACGCCTTGAACCGAGTAAGTGGCTTCTTCAACGAGCCTATGCAGAATAGCCTGAACACGGCATTGAGGAATCTGACGTCCCCGCCTAGCCAAGCAGTCAGCTACGGAGTGCCCAGCGTGCGCCAGTACGATGCGTGCATGTCCAAGGGTGGCCGGTCGTTGTGGACAGAAGACGGCTTTTGGAGATGTTTGTTTAAGGGAGAGTCCATCCCAAACAACCTGAAGCACGAATTCAAGGACTACACTGGCTTTCTGGAGTACCAGCGCGACCTGCTGAAGAAACAGGAAGAGCAACGACGGCTGTCTTTGGAGCAGGTCCAGCGTACGAAGGAACCAGTGCAGTCGACCATGTCAAACTGGTCCTCCTACGACCAGTCTGCGTTCGACAATGGCTCGCGTGACACGTTCCCAGGAAGCGACAGGCCGAGGCTCATCTCTGAGAAGGAGGCCGAGGGCAAGAATATCATTCGCCAAAGCGAGAAGACTGAGGCCGTCACGCTTGATGACGGTTCTCTACAATCTCGAACGGAACTCGTTAAGTACTTCGATGATGGAACCGCGTTCGTGAAGCGTAGTAACAGCACCGACCACGGCAATGCCGCATCCAAGAGTTGGTTCTGGAAATAAGTAGCCGGTACCGCGCTTTCTCTCCTCCATACAACAATCCCGTCGCCCGAAGAACATTAAATCAATAGGTGTAAATCATTGCTTTTTTTTTCCAATCCTGAGTGTTTTCCATTATTCCCCCACTCAATGGCTTGCTTCAATGGCTTGCTTCAATGACTTTGTGAACACAGATCGTGTTTGCTGGTTATTATATACATATCCAAACAAAACTACTATCTAAGCCCAGGTACTTCTCTTAGTTCTCTGTAGCTGATTAAATGTTCAATTGTTTCAATCCGATCACAATTTTTGAGAAAGCTCAGCCCCAAGACCGATAATTGACTTACGCCATGCCATGGACTACGCTCCACTCAAGATACTTTAAGCGCGTGTGAGCTGGGTTGATTAGATAGCATGGTACTGCCGATCTTGGCGGGCATAGCTTTGGTGACCTTGGTGGGGACAGGGAGAGCAGCATTTCGAGCATTTCGAAGACTGAAAGCAATCCCGCCAAATGTGTTTTTGGATTCCATAAATGTGCAGCCCGTGAAATACACGGAAAGTGCACGGAAGTTTCTGGGAGGCGGTTTCCAGGAAAAGATGACGTACGGGGAGGCACTGGACATTCTCGGCCTTAAAGCGGGCTCCTCGAGGTCGGAAATTTTGAAGCGACATCGACATATCATCATGGCAAATCATCCGGACAAGGGAGGCTCGAACTACTTTGCATCCAAGATCAACGAAGCGAAGGATGTCTTGCTGAAGCATGCGGGCAGATGAACAGCTGCCAAAATTCCGGCTCAATTTGCGCTCGTCGTTTATTGCATTATTGTATTTTTCTCATGTTTTGCCTTGCCAATTCCATTGTCTCTCGTGTTTTGTTTCGAATTAGATGACGTTCAGGTTGTAGCCCCGGCCTCGAAGCGAACGAACCCTGTGACCCTCGCTTCGTTCGCTTCTCTCACACCCCATTTCTCTCTACCTACGCAGCGCCCTGAATGGATACCTTCTACGTTGTTTACTGCATTGTCCATATCTTCATTTCGCTGTCAGTGGATGCCACGATTGTTTTGCCAGAGGCGTGGATCCACAAGTTCCAGCAAAACTTGTTGGACATGCACATGAGCATGAACGAGGACCCCCTGATCGCAGCGTCGCCCATCTGGCTCCAAGCATTTGTGTGGATAGAAATTGTGCTACAGGTTCCATTTTTTATTTGGGCTGCCTATGATCTTTCAAAGGGCCACAAAAGAGTGTGGCCAGCATGCTTGGCATACGGCGTTGAAGCAAGCACAACGACGTTTGCGTGCCTTGTGGAGATCTGGTTCAATGAGTCGATTGAGTCCCCTGCTTTAAGGTGGCAACTTTTGGGGATTTATATCCCTACAATGCTAGTGCCAATATACATGGCCCTGGACTTCGGGGTGCGGTTGTCTAAGGATACTACCGTGAAAGTCAAAATCGAGTAATCTACCGGTACATATAAACACTCACATATACATGTATATACTTATAGACTCCAGTTTGAGGCAGGCTCGCGCAGTGTGGGCCATCACGACCCGTACCCTTCCATCCTGCGAACCCCACATAAACGGTACGACTTCACCGAGGCAAGCACTAAGGAAGGTCGTAGTGACTACGCTCTGTGGCCTAGACTAATACGGATGGTAAAAGTCAGCCCGCTAGAGCTTGCTCGCGATGTAAAATTGGGAACCGTGCGTGCCCCCACTGATGTTGCATACATTGCCGTCAGGTCCGAGTCCCCGGACGCCATTCCATACATCAGCTGGACGGTGCTCGAAGTCGTAGAGAAAACTAAAGGCGAAAGCGAAGTTCTCGTGGTGAATCCTAGTGAGTTCTCTCTTAAATATCTGAAACCAGCTATGCGGCTTTTGTGGAAAGCTGTCGACCCTCCGCTGCTCAGGAAAGTCGTGCTCACTGCGCCCTCTCGCGTCTACAAGACTTTAGAGAAGTCTCAAGACACTCTAAGGCAATCATTACCACGATTCGTAGTCACGGGAACATTCCTAGAAAACTTGGGTTGTTCTGTGCGTGCCTGTGAGCCTGCCGACCAAGGCCTTGTACCCAGTGACGCAAAGGATCTTGAAAAATTCACTATCACTGTGATCGAGTCAGAAGAGACTGATGGTAGTGCCACAAATGCTGAGATCCCCGTCAGTGTGGACGTGGAATCGTTTCTAGAGCCTGGGCTGAGCTCCTTGCAGCTCAATGTGAGCCCCCTAGCTAGGCCGGTTCCATTATCGAGCATCATGCCACCTCCGCCGGGTGATGCGGACCCTGAGAATTTCGCGTTCGTGAACATGACTCAATTGGCGAAGCTCGGAATCTTTTCTGGTGATTTCGTTTGTCTGAACAGCGATAAGGGGAGGAGCAGGCTTGTACATCTCTTTTCCTTTCCCGAGTCGAACGAAACTATTGAGGATTCGTTATACATGTCTCCCATTGCAGCCCATAACTTAGGTGCGCCGGCCACCGTGGAAGTAACTCCAGTAGCTGTCAAGGAACGCCCTTACGAAATCGCTAAAGAGTTTACTCTGTCGCGTGTCTCCTCGCCGGCTGCGAGCGAAAAGGCAACACAAGCCGCCTTTTACCGGGGCTTGAAAAAATACTTTTCGGATCCTAGCACACGAGTTGTGAAAAATGGCGACCTGATACCCGTGCCTTTCAATGCGGCTGTTGCTCGCTTGCTAGGTGCGCCGAACGCTCCGGCCGCGAGCTCTAGCCCCAATGGATCGGCTTCAATTGATGATGAGCCAGAGATTGATTTGCTCACGTTGCAGGCTCCTACAGCCCCAGATACAGTTGTCTGGTTTCACGTCAACGGCCTGCCAACTGATGATCAGTACGCAGTGACGTCGTCGCACACAAGAATCGTCCAAGCGGGGCTTGTTCAGACCCTGGCACCCCCTAGTAAACTTGGCTGGCAACGGTATTTGGGCTTACCGCAGCCATTTCCCTATCTCGATGATCCGCAGCATTTCGAATATGCTCAATTCCTGCACAAGCTCCTCCAGGCGAGTACTACTGCTCGTGGTGCGTCCCTGAGGACGACAGTTTTGCTGAAAAGCTCGAAACGAGGTGCCGGTAAGAGCACTTTAATTCAAAGTATTTGTGCGGAACTAGGAATGCACACGATGATGCTGGATGCGAACGACCTTATTGGTGACAGCGATAGCAAGACGCTCGGATTGCTTCGAGCGCGTCTCGAGCGGGCGGCCTCAACAAACCCGTGTTTAGTTTGTCTCAAACACCTTGATGCGCTTGCTAAGAAAAACGACGTCGATGGAAAGGACACGCCCCTGATCAATGGGATCGTAGACATCCTCGATGAAATCGCCAAAAGTAAAGGGAATGACGAGAACATTATTTTCGCAGCAACAGCCGGAGACGCCGATGTCTTGGCAGAGAGTGTTCGAAATAAATTCAAATTCGAGGTCGATGTTACTGTGCCCACGGAGCGCGAGAGACGTAGAATCCTCAGCTACTTGACGAGCGCGGAAGGTGGTTTCAACGACATTGGGAACCTCGTCTCGAAGCTTACCTCCGAAGTCTTCACTGGGTTTAAACTGAGAGGTGATGTTTTGGTCGAGAACTTAGCTCTCCAAACCGCAGGCCTCGCCCCGCCTGATTTACTGGCTATAGTTCGCGCTGCAAAGCAAGCTGCTTCTGCTGACACAAATGAAAATGTAGTGCTTTGCAGTGGTGGGCGTATTACAGTTACGCCGGATGTTATTGAGAAGGCCGTCTCTGAAGCTAGGGGTAAATTTAGCGATTCAATTGGAGCGCCGAAGATTCCAAACGTTGGATGGAAAGACGTTGGTGGCCTGGATATGGTCAAGGGCGAGATTCTGGACACGATCGAGATGCCTTTGAAGCATCCAGAGCTTTTCGCAAGTGGTTTGAAAAAGCGCAGCGGTATCTTATTTTATGGCCCGCCGGGAACGGGGAAAACGCTTCTTGCGAAGGCTATTGCCACAAATTTCAGCCTTAACTTTTTCAGTGTTAAGGGACCCGAGTTGCTGAATATGTACATCGGCGAATCCGAAGCCAACGTCAGACGCGTTTTCCAGAAAGCGCGCGACGCAAAACCGTGTGTTGTCTTCTTTGATGAGCTCGACTCTGTGGCCCCAAAACGTGGCAACAAGGGAGACTCTGGCGGAGTCATGGACCGCATTGTTTCGCAATTGCTTGCCGAGCTTGACGGTATGAGTGAGGGCAGCGACGGAGTCTTTGTGGTCGGGGCTACGAATCGGCCCGATCTCTTGGACGAGGCCCTGCTCCGTCCTGGGCGGTTCGATAAAATGCTGTACTTGGGTGTGAGCGACACCCACGACAAACAGCGGACAATTCTTGAAGCACTCACGCGCAAATTTGAGCTCGATCCCAAGGTTGACCTAGGCGAGATCGCGGAGAAGTGCCCATTCACATTCACAGGTGCAGACTTCTACGCAATGTCGTCTGATGCCATGCTCAATGCGATGACTAGAACTGCTGGTGAAATAGACGCTAAGATTGCAAAGCATAATGCAGAGAACCCGGACAAGCAAGTAAGCATACGGAGATGGTTCGAGTCCATTGCCACGGAGGACGATGTCAAAGTTCTAGTGGCTGTCGAGGATTTCGTCAAAGCACAGAACGAGCTTGTTCCTTCCGTCAGTGCAGATGAGCTACAGCATTACCTTAGAGTGCGCCAAACATTCGAGGGAACTGCTTAAGCTGAAAAAAAAAAGGTTTGCGAATTATGCGAATAATAAACTTGTAGACTATATATGCTCATTCAAACGTTTTCAAACTCAAATTGAAGTACATACGGGTACACACACCTATGATGGATGATACATGGTGAGATGTGCTTACAACAACAAGCCCCGGTTAAGAACTACACACGCCCACCCCCACATAAGCGCACCAACGCACCTGCTGTTGAACAGCCTTCGGAATGATCGCCAACACAGGTGCAGCAGGAATAGATGCTAGCAAAATTCCCACGGTTGTCCTAGAGTCGTTGAGGGTACGGCTTGGACAGCTCGTCCAGTCCCTTAAAGCGTTGCAGATGGGTGTGGCGGGAGCCCAGCTTTCACCCTGGCCAGCGCTTCACCAGCTGTTCAATATTGCTCTTGTTCAGCTTGAGTCTGTTGTGTCTAATCTAGAGAGTGTGCCAGACTCTACGCAAATGGCTGTGGTGTACCCAATGGCAAGCTTTCCTTCACGGTCTCTTGGCGGGCCACTGACTACTCTGCTTCGCAAGAAGAACCTGCCCGAAGTCGAGGAAAGAATAAAGGAGGGAAACGAATTTCTCTCGGCAGAAGGGCTGGATCCGGACGCTGACGATGAGTTCTGCCAATGGGCATGGGAGACGGCTGAGGAAATGGTTCAAATCAACGTCGCACCGCTCTCCTTCAAACCGCCTCAAGCAGCACGCGGCTGGCCGCTCGATAAAGTGGTTGCTTTCATGGCTGGACAGGAAGTATAAATAAATAATAAGGGCACAAAATGGCTATATACTAAGCGTATTGGTTCCCTCCTTTTACTACGGCTGTGCAAAACCAAATAAATATTTGCGCAACGTTATGCGCGAAACTCTCGCACCTGACTTCATGCGCGCATGTCTCTGAGCTTCTTCTGGTGTTTCCGTCGTCCACTAGTCTTTGCCTTTTGAATATCGCGGTACTTAGACTTGAAGTAGTCGGCCCTGGTGGACAGAACCTCCTCGGCCAAAGTTTGCTTTCTTTGCTTCCTCGTAAGTCGGTTACTGAAGAATTCCGTAGGATCCTCCTTGATCGTCCCAATTGCAAAGTACTTGGAAGGTGCATCCTCGCGCTTGTAGTGCCTCTTTGGGTCGAGAACGTGGCGCATCTTCAACAATTGTAGATCGCGCTTCAGGGCCGGCGTCATCTCTGGCTTTCCCATATCAAACCACTGCTTTCCTGCGGTGTCTGGCTTCTCTTCCTTCGCATTGCGCAGAGCAATTGATTTCAGCGTTTTTTCTTGGGGCTTTGCAGTCCTCTCCAAGGCAGCCGGATCAGCCTTGACTGTGGTTTGGAGCCTCGGAATAGACCCAACAATGGATTCAATTTGTGGATTCTCGGAATCCTTCGGCTGATTCTGTTTGAGAATATTGGCCTTAGCAGCCCCTAGCAGCTGGTCAAGTTCGGGATCCATTGTTGCTGGTAGCTGTTGAGGTAAAATTTAAAATCTGGATAATTTCAAGCCAGGGTAACGTGACTGAAATTCCTAGCAATACCATGTTGTCAAACGAGTGTCGGTGTCCGCGCTATGTACGAAAGTCAATGGCCTTAAGAAATGCAGAAGTAATTGGAGAAATGGGGAATCTGTGGTAGCATCAATACTTCCTAAGATATAAAGTACAAAAGTATACAGGTTTTTGCAAATGCAAATAATTAAGATAAATCAACCCAAGAAGCATCAATCGCTGTCCATCGAAAGCGTAGGAATGACAAGTTCCTCCTCCTCATCATCTTCATGGCCAGCATGGTCGCTTTCCAATGGCTTGGTACTTTCCTGCTCTTGCTGAACAATAAGTTGTTCAGTTTTTGCTCGTTTCTCGGGAGGCGGAGCAAATACAGGGGACGTGTCGCTCGGCTTATTAGACTCCGGGATCTTTGGCAGAGGCGCAACCGTGCTCGGCTCTTCAGGCTTGATGAACGCGGAAGAAACAGCCTGATCAATTATTTGAGTCGGTTTTGCTGAATCAAAGCCAGGCGATGTAACAAGCCCACCCTGCTGCTCAAGGTGTTCAGGCTCGTCCTGCGCATCCTGCTCATCTTCAAGCAGTCTCTTGGATGTCTTAAGTGGGGGGAACCTCGAGTGAATGAGAGTCTCGAGCCCAGTGAGTTTGGGGAGCTTGTCGACAGCAAGGGGCATTATAGAGAACTTGGCCGGGTATAGCGTTGCCTGGACAATATTATCGGCCGAGCCATGTGCAACGATGACTTTATCGACTTTCCCACGGATAGACTGTGGAATACCTGGAACATTCACGACGGTAGTTATGAGGAAGTCGAGAAGACCCTGGCTCTGAACGGGATTGAGAAGGCAGCTTGTGAAGGCTGCTGGAGTCTGAACAAAGTCTGCCAATCCCTGGGCCCCTATGACTTTGCTTCGACCCTCCCAGGTTGCTAGGGCCTTTTTGATGAGTCTCGTGAATAATCTCGAGTAGTTTTCGGAGACCCACGCAGTTGACGTCACTAAAAGCTGAATCACATCAAACGCTTTGATAGCCTCATGGATTCCCATGTCGACGCAGTCTCCGAGTCTATAAACAAGGTTGTCAAATTGCTGAATATACATCGGCTTCAAAGCATCGAACGTTGTGCAAATAAATTCACAGGCCGCGATCACTGGCGCGGGCTTGAGCAGGGCAAGAAGCTGTACCAAGACGTCATTGAGCTGCATGGCCGGGACCTTCGCGCCAACAAGTGGTGCGACTGAAATGTAAGAGGCCAGTGCATTGAGATTGAACTCCAGTTCGCGCTCAGAGAGCGAGGCCGCATTCTGGGTCACGGTGGCCAGGCACTGAGAAACGCGGCTCGTCCATACTTCGGTCCCTTGTTTTTCAGAAATGCAAAGAGAGGCAAGGGCCAACGCATCTTTTCCGTTCAGAATTGGCTCTAACTTGTTCAAATAGGGGCGGCACTGTGTTGGGTAAAGTCGCAGCATCTCTGTGGCCGCATAGTAGCAGTTTGTAGAAGGCAAAGTCGTGACAAGGCGCTTCATGAAGTCGCCAATTTTCGATCCAGCGATGTCGCGGGCGAGATCGGGCTTGCCGTGGACACGGCTAAATAAAAACGTCAGCGTCTTAGTCGCTGGTCGCCAGCACACATGGTCCGGCAAGTCAAGTACATGCAGTAGAATCATCACCCAGGAAGATCCGTGAGATTTGACAACAGACCAGTCCACAAGTGCTTGACGGGCCAATACAGCTCCATATGCTCGAACTCGACCAGCACTTTTCAATAGAGCAGATATCCTCACCTTCAACTTGTGTTTGATTTGCTCAGGCGAAGCATCGAGAACTTCGGGCGTCAAGAGTTGGAGCGCGGTCCGGAAATCATCGGATTGTTCCGTAGCGAGCAATTCCAGAACTCGCTCCATTTATTATACGTTGTTTATCCGCAGCTAACAATGAATTTTCCACGCCAAAAATTACAAAAAAATGTAGGGCATGTGATCTCACCTCCCACCCCTCCTAGTCAGTCTCTCTCTCCCTGCCTATTTACACGAGCTCCCTACTGAGTCCCAAGTCACGCTAAAGTCGCACTCCCAAGTCACGAACCCAAGTCACAAACCCAAGTCACAAACCCAAGTCATATGCAAGCCGCACGCGAGTCACAAGCTAAGAGGCTGTTGTGGCCCGAGTGAGCTCAGGGGCCCGGGTCGAGATGTGGCAAACCGCGAAGCAACTACAGCCTAGATTCAGATAGAAAGGCAGCCTGTAAACAAATTTAAGTGAATAATGTGGTCAATTAACGAAGGCCGTTGAATACACATAAGAATTTTCAGATTATTCTGGTGCGAAGCGCACATGCAATAAGAACAGTACGAGTCATTGTGTAAGCAAGGACATGCCACACCGAGCAGCCTGCGTCGAATGCCGGACTTCGGACAAGCACGCTGAAGCGTTGTACAGCGACTTCGGAGCTACAAATTCTTGAATTTCTAATTTATTGTCTATATATGAACCGATGTCTCAATTGGCCTCTGTTTTACGCGTTGCGAGCGCTGCACCTGTGACTGTGCGCTATGGCGGGGGATCCATACATATTCGTCAGCCAATCATCACGACGATAATACAGCCCGAGAGCTGACATACGCATCCCCGGCCTGAACACACACTCTCTTCTCCACAAATTATAGACACCGAACAAGAACTCTCACAACACAGGATGCTTGGAAGAGTTACTCGTCGCGTCGCACATATGGGCCTCGGCCAGAGCGCTGCCTTGCGTTACGCGTCCACGGCTGCTGCTAAGGAGCCGATGTACAAAACGTTCAAAATCTACCGCTGGTCGCCGGACACACCAGACGTGAAGCCCGAGCTGAAGGAGTACAAGGTTGACCTCAACGACTGCGGACCCATGGTTCTAGACGCGATTCTGAAAATCAAAAACGAGCAGGATCCCACGCTGACGTTCCGCCGGTCGTGCCGTGAAGGCATTTGCGGGTCCTGCGCCATGAACATCGGCGGACGCAACACGCTGGCTTGCTTGTGCAAGATCGACCGAGACACCGCCAAGACCGAGAACCTGTATCCGTTGCCCCATATGTTTATTGTCCGTGACCTCGTGCCGGACCTCACGCTGTTCTACAAGCAGTACAAGTCCATCGAGCCGTACTTGCAGCGCAAGAGCACGCCGGCCGACGGCAAAGAGAACCTGCAGAGCATTGAGGACCGTGAAAAGCTTGACGGTCTCTATGAGTGCATTCTGTGTGCCTGCTGCTCTACCTCGTGCCCGTCGTACTGGTGGAACCAGCAGGAGTACCTTGGCCCGGCCGTGCTCATGCAGGCCTTCCGCTGGATGATCGACTCGCGTGACGAGGCCGGTGCAAAGCGTCGCCAGAACCTCGAAAACTCCATGTCTCTGTACCGTTGCCACACCATCATGAACTGTGCCAGGACGTGCCCCAAGGGCCTGAACCCGGGCCGGGCTATTGCCAACATCAAGAAGAGCATGGCGATCGCTTGATTAATTTAAGTTATATATCAAACAGTGGCATCCAGACAACAATCCCACTCCCCAGAATAAGAAAAAAAAAGAAATAATTGCAAATATCAACGACGTATTCACCCCGTCTCTGGTAATTAAAACTCGCACGCACAAGCGTATTATGGAGAAATAATAGCAGTATCCGCATAATGCACAAATCACCATACAAATCTGCAAAATCTTACGTTTTATGCAGGCCTCAGCTATACACGATATTAAAGTTTTGTGAGCAATTAGTTCGTCTCGGCGAGGTAGTGCAAGTAGGCGGCAAGCGTTTTCGTGCCCTCGACATAGTTCGATACGTTGATCTTCTCGTTCGTCGAGTGGGCGCCATCGTCACCGCGGCCCATTGGTAAGAGCACAACCGAGGTATTGAGGTTCTCCTGGAAGCTGAGCGTGATCGGAATAGAGCCACCCTCGCGCGTGAAGTCCGGCTCAACACCCCACACGGCCTTCGTAGCCTTGGCCGCAGCCGTGTAGCTCCAGCCGTGGGGGTCAGCAACCCAGTAGTCTCCAGGATGCACAAGACGAACGTCCATCTGATTCTTGGACTTCAGATCGGCAAACGCCTTCTTCACGTAGTCGTAAACGCATTCGTCGAGCTTTTTCGGCTCAATGTTCGGCACCGTGCGGATCGAGAACTTGCCAATGACCTTACTCGGAATTACGGTCTTTGCACCTTTTTCATAGAAAGCACCCTCAACACCGTGCAACGACAGCGACGGGTACCGCCAGCGAGCCTGCAACGCCTTCTTCACGCTGTCCTGAATAACGGTTTTTGCACCAACGTTTTCCTGGAGCTCCGGAATTGTGAAATGAATGTCATCGTAAAGCTTGTCCTCAGCCTCCGTGAGGGGCGCAACCATCTCCTTGATGCCCGGGATCTGGATCTCTCCCTGCGGAGACACGAGCTTCGACATGATGTGCGTCAAGTCAATCAGCGGCTCATATACGACACCGCCAAACAAACCACTGTGGAGGTCGGCAGCGGGGCCCTCAACACTAATCTCGTAGTAGGAGACACCACGGACACCATACGTGACGACGGGGTGCTTTGTGCCAAGCCAGTAGTTGTCACTGATGCAGACGGCATCAACGCCCTTGAAGTAATTAGAGGCCTCGCGCTGGATAAGTTCGTCCAGTCCCTCGCTACCGCTCTCCTCCATGCCCTCGAAGCAGAACACAAGGTTCACTGGGATCTCGAGGCCAAGGTCACGGTGGGCCTCCAGAACGTTGAGCCAGCCCATCACGGGGCCCTTGTCGTCCGTAGATCCACGGCCGTAGAGCGCATCGCCTTTCTGTGTGAGTTTGAAAGGCTCGCTGTTCCAGCCATCCTCCAGAAGCGCAGGCTGAACATCGTAGTGGCCGTAGATGAGCACGGTCTTCTTATCAGAGCTCGTTCCCAACCGACCAACAACAATAGGCGGGAGATCGAGGTCCGCACCCTCCTGCTTGCCCAAAGGCTTGAGCTCAACGTCCTGGACGCCAAGTCCCTTGAGCTGAGACGCAAGCCATTCGCCCATACGCTTCACCTCTGACCGTTTAGAAGGGTCGCCAGACACTGAGGGAATTGCAACCGCTTCAGCAAGACGGTTGATGAACTTCTGTTCGCTCCCAGCAATGTGATTAAAAAGCTTTGTGAATTCAGGCATAATTCTACCAATTTCGTGCTCCAGAATAGACGCTCAAACCTAGAAGTGTGAGTGTGTGTGTTTTTCTCCAGAATCGGTCCAGGTCAGTATGTAGTAACTTTGTGGAATAGGCCTTTGTGGGTTGTGGCAGGCCTCACACGCAATACGTGTGGAGGTGGTATGTGCCCGCCCCTCTCCTCTCCGTACGAGCCCGCGTGTTATGATGCGATAGCCCGTATTAATATCTAAACATCGTTGGGGAAGGACCACGAGAGCCAATGGGCCCCAAGATCGACCTCGTGAAAAGTTATATGACTTTTAAGGTCGCCACACAGCCTTTTTCATAGCAATGGTAAAATTATTTGTGGATTATGGAGATCTCCGCGCTTGCGCCTATAGTTGTTAATGTACCTCCCACGCACACATATTTTATGTGGCTATTTTCCAGTTCGTGTCTCCCACAAGTTGGCTGTGCTGACCCTAAGCACGGGAGCAACCACTACCCTCGTCCGAGGCTGTACGAGTCTCGCACGGCTCACCGCTTATTCATCAGGCGCTGTCAGCGCCCGCTATGGCGAACTGACACATCGGCATGTCTTGATGCACCTGCTGATTGGCTGCGTTGGCTGCACCTGCATCCGCACACACGTCGCATGCCTATCTAGCGCCTCCACCAGGGGAAATGAGATGGTAAATCCCACCACCTCGGCAGCTCGTTCCGAGTTTTGCTTAAAATAACGCAGAGACGCATGTGCGTCTCGTAGTTTTAGGTGCATGTTTGGACTATCTATCGGAAAGTGCCGGGGTAAATCATTCGAAAGACAATAAAGTGCAACTCACTGCAGGCATTCGATACATTGCACATTTCCGATGGCCGGGCCAGCTTCGTGGGGAGCGGGACTCGTGCTTACGCTATGAATGCAAACCACATGCATCGAGCGGGCAGAGTGGGCAGGATCGCGTTACCCTAGGCTCGCATACTACTTTTGAGACATGTCAAGACGCTGCAGGAAACGCAGCACATGGTGGATGTTTTGGGCTCTGAGACCACGTACATGCGAGGCGGCCCGCAAGGGACCACAGGCATGGAGTCGTGAAGACACAACTACTAGTTATAAGCTTTAGTTCTATGCAAAAAAATTACTGAGGCGCAGGTGAAGCCTAATATATACAGGTGACTTATACATAATCGAAACCCTCGCATCTCGAATCTACGCTTTTTCTTGCTCACTCTGGGAAGAGGGAAGAGAGCCAGGAGAACAGGGGGGAGGAACCCTGCGTGAACTGAGTAGCGTATGCGGCAGCTACCTCGTTACCTAATCGTGATAAGTGAGTCGGGGGCGGGGGGGCAAGCAGTCCGCACAAGCATAGGCGGCGTACGTAATGGAGGTCAGCCACGCCTTTTGTGTGGAAAAAAAATGATAACAACAATATAAACTTGACGTTTTTAACTATTTCGCGCTCTGGTGGAACAAAAGTTCCGAGGCCCTCGCGGCGCTATTACCGCGGCCTTCGGGAAAGCTCGCAAAATACGGCCATACGTAGTTCTTGACCCTGCGCACACGACTCAGGGAAAAGCGGCAAGGCGCTCTATTTCGAGAGAGGTGGAGGAGGGGATTCGTGGGTTCGGGTCATTGGTACCCTCACCCTTATTGGCAAACCTTTGGTCTGAGCTCTCTTTGCTTGAAAGAGGGAGACTTCCGGTGCAAGCCACGCTTGCGCTGAACCATAATGTCGCGGCTTAGTTCGCCGTGTAGTTACTGGTCCTCATGTGTATGCAAATCTGGCAAAAATGTATATATTTTTTATTACAAATACCGCAATGCAATGCTTAATCTGTTTCTTAGATTTAATCTAAGTCAGATCTGACCCCGAACCCTTGTACTGCATAGAAACTGTGCTTGAGGTGGTGTGAGCATCGGAAGGTGCCGTCGGGTTTAGCTGCCTTTTCCGGGGAGGCATGTGAGACCTGCGCAAAGCATGCAGCAATCCCGAAACCACTATGTTGAGTTAAATTATACAGTCATGAGGCCGCGCAGTATCATCTGTTGCTCATTAAGAGCTCACTCTTTCTGACGTGTACCCGCATCACGGCAACATGAGAGGCCCTGCGGAGGCCAGCTAACAAAGCGGGCCAGGGCGTGGGGAGTAGGCAAAATACTGAGAGTGACGGAGAGGGGTTAGGGCGTTAATCGGTCAAGCTGCAAGTACACCCTTGACCTGCACTTTACGTTCTGCACGGGCATTTCATGTAATATTACTGGAATACTGAGTAATACGACCTGCTCGGATACCGTCCGCTATTCATAGGTGAAAATAAACAAGTTCGATTGATTCAGCTCCTCCGATAATCGAAAGGAAGCTGCGGTAGATCTTGACAGGGATGTTCTCTGAGACAATGGGCGGAGCAGGCTACCATAGTGGAGAAGAAGAGTCGAATGCACTGTTCTACCAATTTCTCAATGATCCAGGAACCGACTACCCGCTGGACTTCTCGTCCTCGCTGATGACGCCGGCAGTTGTGACGCCCAACGAGGACCATCATTCGAAACACCCGGCCCGCGACAGTGATATTTTCGCTCAACTCGACCCCTCCGCCGAACACCACCCGGAACGAGCGGGAGACAACACAACTGACCATTTCACACAGCAGTTCCGGCACACGCACGATTATGGCCACGCAGCCCACACAGACTCAGCTGGTATACCCATCTCACCGTCTTCTGCGGGATCAAACATAACAGGCATGTCTGCGGTACCATACAATCAGATTAATGAAGCTGAGATCATGTCCGTATTCGCAGGGCGACGTGACCACAGTGGGGGCAACGTCCATGGGTCGCTGTTCGACATCGGACACGAGCTCGACGTGCCCAATGACATGAACAATTACTTCGAGAGACTAGACACCGAGACGAACGAGCCCTCACAAGACGGCGAGTTGACGGGGCACGCCGGCTTCAGCGCGAGTGTCCACGCGGGCATGTACACAGGGAGCAGCAACCTCACTAGCAACCTTTCCAGTAATCTCAGCAGCAGCCTCAGCAACAGCCTCAGCAACAGCCTCAATGGCGACTTGAACGCCGGGCTCGGTGGCTCGAACCTAGACATGCCGCCCTCGTCCATGCAGCCGAACCAGCAAAAAAGTGCATTGAGTGCTCAGCTCGCGCAAGTCAAGACCGAGTTTGCAAACGAGCCGTGGAATGGCCAGAATGGTGGTGGGTCCATTGGATCTACGCCGAACTCGGAGCACCAATCTCAGCATTTCGCCAGCGTTGCGGACCTCGACCAACAAATGGGCTTCTCTACAGACTACGGCACCACTCCATATGATACTATGGAGCCGCTTTCACCAACTTCGCGGCCACCGACAACTTTCAGCAGCTCATTCACGGGGCCAGAGTCCTTGTCGCGAACAAGCTCGATCAGTAGCATCTCCTATCCATACTCTGTTTCAGGGAGTGGCGCAACCCCTATTAGCATCGGAAGACACAACAGCTTTGCTGGTGTGTTCAAGGGAACACCGACCTTCCGCTCGCGCCAGTCCTCGGTAGTCAACTCCGGACTCGGATTCTCGCTCGATGGAACCGACTCGCTCAGCCTTAACGGAAGCGTTTCGGGGAGCATCACAGGCAGCGGCACGGGCAGCATTCCAGTGCGTGACCTCACCATGTCAAGGCCGTCTTCTCGACAGTCCTCCATTGCGGGTTCAGTGACGGGCTCGTTCAGAGAAGAGAGCCCACGACCAGGTAGTGTCACGAGCACTCCGAGTTCTAGCATGCCATCCGGCGTCAAGGAGGAAACGATTATGAAGCGCCGCGGTGGTAATAACCAGCTGCCACCTAGCCTCACGATGGCGCCAACTGGCCCAGATACTGAGTGCACGAACTGCCATACGAAGAAAACCCCGCTGTGGCGACGAAACCCCGAGGGAGAGCCCTTGTGCAATGCATGCGGGCTGTTTCTGAAGCTGCATGGCGAAACACGACCGCTGAGATTGAAGTCTGACGTTATCAAGAAGCGCAACCGATCAAGCAACAAGTCCAAGAGACAGAGCGATACGAAACAGCAGCCGCTGTCGGTTGCGCCCTCCACGAGCGCGCACACTCCATCCCTTAACTACCAGTCGCCGTCATCAATGCAGTCGAACTCCTCATCTACAGTGACGACGCCGGGAAGCTCAGGAAACTCGAACGCGCCAAATTTGCACGCAAGCGGAAGCTCAGGCGTTGTCTCGCCCTCAGTGCTGAGTCCTCGTGGCGGCCTCGGCTCGCACGAGTCTAGCCCCGGTACGAGCAGCTCGCAGGGAAGGTCGCCCGACAACACCGAGCCCGTTCCATCGTTCAGCGCCGGCTTCCGAGACCACCCAACATCTGCGCAGGCCCGGTCCGACATGTACCAAAGATTGCGCCACACACCCAAGGACTCCAGTCTTATGGGAGGGCCTGACTTCTTACGAATGCCTAGTTCGACACTCAGTTCATCGGCTGAAGCACACGAATCAACCAGCAATAGTAGCAACAAGAAGAGGCACAGCACCAGTAGCAGCAACAATCTGCCTATGGCTCCGCAGCCAGTGAAGGCAACCACAGCCACTACCAAGACGACCGCAGGCGGGTCTGGTGGTATTGAAGGTAAATGGAATTGGCTCAAAATCCAGTGAGCGATCGTTTTCAATTTTCCCAACTAGCTACAGCCATAACTCCCTTTTACTGGCCTCTCGTCTTCTGCCCTTGATTCAGGCTCGCTCTATCACGCATGGGTGATATATTTATACTTGATATGATGCCTCCAGTGAGTTCTAGAGCTGGAAAAACGCAATAAGTAATGTAGGTAGTAGCACTCTTAGCATGCAGTTATGCACCCTTTAAACACAGGCACGCCGTCACGCTAAACAGGATATCAGGCGAGTACGCATTTTTGACAAGCCGCCCCCATTTCCCTACTTGCTCGTTGGCGTCTCCTGCACTCGAATGCTCGCAAAGTTCCTGGCCTGAACCACTCGGATCTACATAAACCGTGCCCGCCCTAGCGGTACTTAGGCAAAGGGGAGTGAGGCTAGGTAAGGGAGGGAAACGGACGGCTTAAGGGTAGCTGCCACACGCTTCTGCTCCCACACCACGACGCAGTGTAGGCTTCGTCCTCTCTTTCTCAGCACGATCACCACCACCACACTTTCTCCCAGCTTCGGACGCGTGCGAAACAGACCATGCCACCAAGTGTGGTCTTGGAGGTGCCTTTTCAAGTCAATGCCGTCGTAGATTTTAATCAATTGGCAGAGCAAAAGTATGGCTTCGAGGAGATGCACCCGAACCTCGTCACAGCTGATGACCTTCTCGTTGATGACGACGGCGAGGACGACGGTGAGATCGATGATGAGGACGAACGCGATGAGGCCTCGGGACAGCAACTTCGTCCGAACCAGCCGAACCAAATAGAGGAAGATGGTCAAGCTACTGCCCAAGATGCGAACCAGACCCCAGGACCTAATTCGGCACCCCCGCAGTCGCAGACCCAGTCATCATTACAGGCCCCCGGTGCACCGGGCCAACAGCCCAAAAAACGGGGACGAATGGTTGGAAAGTACGACCTCAACGACCCGTTTATAGATGATGCGGAAATGGAGTGGGAGTCTACTGCTGCAGCGACTCGGGATGGGTTCTTTGTGTATTCCGGCGTTTTTGAAAACGACGACGATAGCGCTACTGAGAAAGATGGCAAGAAGTCGGGCAAGCGAAAGAAGGACGCTACTGAGGCTGCAGCTGCTCCTAAGAAGAGGAAGCCGTACAAGAAGAGAGCTAAGGTATCAAGCCAAGAACCTGATGCGGGCAAGGACGCCGACAAGGACAAAGACGATAAAGAGGGTATCAAAGAGGCCGACAAGGAGGGCAGCAAAGATGTTAGCAAAGATGCTAACCGGACCAGCAAAGAAGCTGATAAGGACGCTCCCAAGGAAGCCAATGCAGAAATAAGCAAGGACGCTAGCAAAGACACTAATAAAGGCCCCAGCACAGATGCGAACAAAGATGCGAACAAAGAACTAAACAAAGATGCAAGCAAAGAAGCAAACAAGGATGCAAACAAGGTTTCGAATAAAGATGCGAGCAACGATGCAGGAAAAGAAGTGAAGAACAATGCAAAAAAAGATAGCAGCAAAGAGAGCAAACCAAAAGCTTCTGGAACGGTGCCCTCCCGGAAATCACCTCTTGATGCAGATATTATTGATCTGAGTTCATCTGATTTGCAAAGGGAACGGTCCGTGGGCCCTGCACCAAAGAATGGGTCGAAGGATTCAGAGACTAAAAAGCCACTTTCCAAAGACGCTCCGAATAAACCAAACAATGGCGAGCCTTCTCATGACACAGCCCAGTCTACGTTACCAACGAAACCCAAGCCTGTAAAACCAAAGCCAGCTAATGCACCACGCGAAGACAATGCCAAAGACTAAGCATAATTCGTTTTATGTATCTGTACGGGTGCTTTGTGGTAAGCTGTATAAGTTCATTCTGTTCATGATTATGAGGGTGTCATAAATATGGGTTACTTTCTATTAAACAAACATGCATTATGAGAGAGATTGGAGGTTACAATACCGATCGGCAATAATAATAAAATAATAATAATAATAATATGTTAACATGCTAGTGAAACGAGAGGGCCTATCTGCCCATCGATTTCAATGTTCTTTCCCTCAGTTGGGAAGATGCGTTCTTCAACATATCAACCTGCCTCATACAAGTTTCGCTAACGACCATAGCTTCGCAATGCGTGGAAATATTGTCCAGATCGTCGCAGATCTTGAGCATGATGTGCGGATCCGTGGGCACCACAGTGAGGAAATTCAGATAGTAGAAAGGGAGCGCTTGCGTAACGCTTTTCAGTCGTAGTATGGCATCTCGTGCCACTTGCGTAATTTCTGTTCTGCGCTCATCGCTGAGAGCCAAACACGAATCGGTCGTGCACAGGTGGCCCTGGGTGCTGTTCGCACTCGAGTCTTCAGCGGCCTTCTGTTGCTGTTCCGGATTCGAGATCTTGCCCGTGATCAGCATTTTCAGGGTCTCCACAAGAACAAACTGTACAGCAGGGCTATTGCTTCGCTTCATATTATCCACACAGAAACTGTACGCAAAGTCGGGAGACATGAACCTCAGGGCCCGCGCAACCACGGAGCCGGTCACAAACCGCTCCTGCTGGCTTGGCGAGATCGAAATGAGGTTCAGCAGCAACTGAAGCCAGCTCCTGAGCAAGTCGCTGTCAACATCGACCTTCAAATATGACTCGAAAT
Source organism: Starmerella floricola (assembly GCA_030579735.1). Lineage (NCBI taxonomy): Eukaryota > Fungi > Ascomycota > Dipodascomycetes > Dipodascales > Trichomonascaceae > Starmerella > Starmerella floricola. Next base: position 1,036,621 of record JAKTRP010000002.1, on the reverse strand, counting down.
AGTTCGAAACCCACAGTGCCCAGTATAGCAGCATGTCCTTGACACCTTGCGACTTGAGCTTGTTGATTTCCTGCAGTCTTATGGAACAAGCAGCAACGTTTTGCCATACAGGCAGCTTCGACCGAATACCCTCAAAATGCAAGTGGGTGTTGAGGGCACTCACGCCGAGTGGCGACGCGCCGTTCAAGAGCTGTCGCGACCAAAAATTGTCTGCCAAGACTTCGGCACCTTCAACTTTCGTCGAGCTCGAGGCGGGCTTCGTGCCAACCATCATATCATTCTCATAAACAATGCCCAGCAGATCCGGGATCTCATCGTGAGGGTCGAAGTCGTACGAGAGAACAAGCTGCGCGAACCGAGAAATCACTTCTGACATTCGACTCGTATACTCAGTCTCGGTATAGACGAAATCACGCTCGTTTGGCGGGGCGAGAGCGACCTTGTTGCGCATCTGGACGTATAGACGTTCGGCCCACTTTAGAGTGTACTTGCGCAACACAACTTCCGTAGCGTGGGTCAAGAAATTGACAAGAATGCAGCGCACGCGCTGCATCTCTTCCGGGCTGACTTGGTCTTCGTTGCTGACGGTGAAATCCCGGGCCAAGAGGAAAATTCGGCGCGCATATGTGGTCACGCTCAGGATATCCGCATTGGGGTCGTCGGCCACTTGGAGGAGCGTGCGAGCGGCCTCAAGCAAGAAGCTTGATGGGACATTAGACTCGATTCGCTGCAGGGAAAAGCGAATGACCTCAAAAAGCGTGCAGAACTTAACGTTTTCCTGGCGAGTATCCTCCCAGACGTCGAACCCGCGCTGCGCGCTGTCGATGTTAGATGACTTCGAGATCTTTTCCTGCTGTTTCTGATCATCACCCTCGTCCTCGCTGTTATCTTTCAAGCTCATGAACTCCATGCGTTTACTGTTCAGCTCACTTTCCGTAGACATCATGAGCTCGCACGCGCGTAGAAGGAGCTCACGCGGGTTCCCGTTCTCGCACAGCAAGGAGAAGAGGGCCATGATGAGCCGGAACGGCTTCTGTTCGGGTAGATTCTCGACCCCACCGACAAAGAACCTGTCGATGTAACGCAGCAAAAGCTCAGGCAGGTCCCATCCAACCTTATACAAGATTACTGGGTTTGCTGCCAACGACTTGTATAGAGTGGCCAACACAAGGCTCGCGTCGTCCACCGAAAACTGCCTCGGGTTTCCTAATGATAGATCTAAGACCGTAGCGAACGAAAGGTAGTCTTCCGTCTCCACGGCCAGCTCGGCCGAGCGCTCGATGTGAGCGCACAGTTCCGAGACTGGAGCCTCCGGAGTGCACTGAGAGAAAATGTCACCTTCCGCAATACGGTCTACACCATTGGAGAGATTCGTAGATGTCATCGCTGACCGCGTGTAAAGGCACTATTCGAGCTCGTGGTGTCCAAAATTAAGTGTGCTATGCCTTCGTGCTTGAATTACAAGTTGTGGCTGTTGGAGAAGTGGACCGCTAGTTTAATGACCAGAGCAGAGATGTCGTGGGCTAGGGCCTTTGTAATGTGATGTAATCGGTCCGCCACTTGGGTTAAGCCATGTTTGTAAGCATTGGCGGCCCGAGTAATAAAGTCCCTTTCGATATAGGCAGCTTCACGCTCTGAGCTGTGCAGGACGTGAAAAGTATGCTATGGCTGCTCGTCGAGAACTACCCCAGCTAGTTGCGGCCCCCATTGATTGATTGAACTTAAACTATAGATTCTGCAAATATATACACTTTTCTATAAATAATTGCTATCCTGAATGCTTATTGCGCCCGAGCCACAACGCTACTAGTCCTACTCACCTATGACTATACTCCATGCCACACTGCTACTATACTTGCTATTATCACATAATTTTTTTTCAGGCCTGTGTTCGTGGGTCATCGAGCCTGGCGTGGGAGAGGGTAGTGGACCAGGACGGGGTATCGAACTCCGATCGCAGTCGAAGGGCGAACGCGGACAGCCTAGCATGTGAGCAGTAGCATTACATCACTTTTATTTCGAGCATCGCACGCCATCGGTGCCACTTTACTCCAGGATACGTCCAGTGCGCCTAACGTAAGGCGTCTTCGGCACGCTCCCGCGTCTCGCCGAGGCCACAATACTTAGTAAGAGCGCCAAACAATGGAGCCCTGCAAACCGCAGTGGACACTGCTGTGACTATGCCTCTCCGCACACTAACCTAATCCCGCACTGAAAACCACGACGACCATCGGTGACTCCTACTGATAGAGAAAATAATCATGCTCAGGGGCGCTAAAGTTGCCATTTCTTCCGGCTACCGGGCTGGGATCCGTGCCTCTGCTGTTGCAACGCCATACATGCTCCCACTCGCCTGCTCGCGGGCCTCTGTGCTTGCGGTTTCGCCGGTTGCTACCCGTCTTGCCACTAAACCGGTTGCCAGACTCTACGGCAGTGTGAACTCGAGCCGTTTGGGCGAAGAGGCTGCGCGTGTTATTGAGTACAGCGAGGTGAAAAAGCTTGTTGATCACCCTGATCCGAACGTCGTTATCGTTGACGTGCGCGAGCCCTCTGAGTACGAGGCCGGACATATCCCCCATGCTGTGAACATCCCCTTCAAGTCCATGCCGGGTGCATTGGGTCTCGACGCCGCAGAATTCGAGTCGACATTAGGCTTCCCAAAGCCGGATCCCAAGAAAACACTGTTGTTCTACTGCTTGGGCGGCGTGCGCAGCACGGTCTCCGAGCAGATCGCAAGCACGTACGGCTATAGCAACCGCATGAACTATAAGGGCTCTTACGACGATTGGTCGAAACAGGAGGCTAAACAGGCTTAATCGAAAGACACTTGGCACTCTCTGTCTCTCTGTGTGTTATGCTATTTTTCCTTGTTTATTGTCGAACTTGATGTGTTTTCTTGCATCACTCTCTCCTTTTGCTGTCTTGTTTGACCCCGCCACGCACATACAAACACACGTCGGCTGCTCGCCGTCACTTCCCGCTGCTTGCTCGCTGTCTAGCTGCGCCTAATTGAGATAAATAAATAAGGTCCGCTCCATTAGGCGCGAACACCGACCCAACTAATTGGCTCTATTATATTGTACTATGCTAACATGCAAGGACGAAAACAGGCAGGGACGGAACAGATTACTCGGAGCTTGGCCGACGCTCGGGAAGCAGCTTCTTTTGCTTTTGAGCAATCTTCCGGCGTCGTTTTTCGACGGTCCGTGCAACGTCCCGCGAGCTCATGCGATTGAATCGCTCCTTCAACACAATTTCGCGCTTCTTTGCGCGGCTGATCTTTTGGTTCTTCAGCTTGCCGAGAATTTCCTCCTCCTCATCGCGTTTTTTCAAAGTTTCTAGTCGGCTTCGCTGCGACTTGATGGCCTTCTGGATCGTGTCTTGGTCGCGCGGCGACTTTGTCTTCTTCAACTGGGCTTGGAGGTCGTGGATCTCGGACTCGCGGTAGTCGTCAAGAAACTGGTAGTTTCGGCGGGCTTGGCGCATATCAGCCTTGCCCAACGCCGTGTCGAATCGAGGATCCTGATAAAGACTTTGAGACTTGCTACCCAGGCCGGGAATCTCGCGTATGCGTCCAACAGGGCGTTTGGTGCTTTGCTCACTGGGTCCCTTCATGAGCTAGGTCCGAGTATTATGTCGTTGGGGCTTGTCAATTCCGTGGCTTCTGACTCTAAAGCGTTTGGAGATGGACCTGAACACGCACTGCTGATCAATTGTATGAAAATTGGCAGTGTCTTTGTCGTGGGTGCTCGTGAAAGTTTCACTCCCCTTATTCACTGGACCACAACTCTCTGACTGTGTGCTTGCGCTGTGCTCTATAAATTTTTTGGGTATCTCTGTCGCGACGGGGACACGGGATACGGCCGGATGCAGGTTCTAATCTCAAGAGTGGTCTCCCCCTGCCCTCATCCGTAACGGCCGTGTGAAGCAGAGCGAGGAAGAAGTACACGATCGAAGGTTCTTGCTCAAGCGAGCCGGCGTATTTTGCTCGAATGTTGAAACATCTCGTAGACCCCTTGCACCCCACAAGAGAATGGCCCTCTGACTTAAAGCTCAAATGTGAGTTTGGGCATGCGACTATTGTAGAACTGAGCCCGCACGGCGGGTACGTAGCCGTGGGCCTCGCCGACGGCCCACTGCTCATACTCGATATCGACACATGGAGCGTGATATACCGTTGGAAGCAGCATGTGATGCCTTTGCTGGCCATAAAATGGTCCAAGGACTCACGACACCTTGTTACTGTTGGCACAGACTGGCAGGTCTGCGTGTGGGACATGACAGCCAAAAGCCTGACAAGGTCCAAGCAATTGGATTTCAGCCCCACGGCTGTCTCATTTGACCTCGAATCTCCGTTCAAATTCGCGGCCGTATACGGTACGACGTGCTGTGTGCTCGAACTTTCTCTGGATGATAGCATGGGCGATAAGGTCACGGACCTCACACCGCCCCCAGATAGCGACGTGGCCGTGCTGAACAACGTGCAGTACATTGGCCCCGATCTCCTTGTGTGTGGGACCTCAAAAGGATCTGTTCATTTCTACTTTCATGGCGAGATTGCAGCGTCGCGCAAGCTCAGTACGGGTGCCCTACGCGCGTTTGGCTACGCATCCTCCCGTCAAATTCTCGCTGTTGCATGCAGTGACCGAGCAGTGCGCGTTTTCTACCTTTCGGACGCATTTACGGACACGGGCATCGATCCCGACAGAATCGAGGTTGGTCACAAATTCAGCGATCTTGGTTTGCATAGCCAGTGGAACGCTGTCACTTTCAGTCAGGATGGGGAATACTTGTACGCAGCATCAGATATTCGGCATGGAACTGTCTCTATCTGGAACGTACTTACGCGGTTTGCCGTACGCCAGCTGCGTGGAAACCTAGAGCGACTGACGTGCATCAAATTCCTCCAAGAACGCGTGCTTCTCGTTGGCACGGGCAGAGACTCAGGCGCTGTATTTGTCTGGCGTGCGGACCCGCCCAAGGCATGGGCCTCGCTCATTTCCGAATTCGAGCACATTCCGGACATCGAAGTATACCAGGAAACCGAAAACGACTGGGACCTGCCCAGACATCAGGCGACTGTATCCAATGAGACTGATATTGACGTGTGGACGCAGCTCGAGCCGAATCCCGAGATCGTGATACCGGTCGATTTGTGCTAGCTTCGGTACTGCATGGCCCCGCCTTGGCCCAACACTCAACGAGTCGAGATGATATCATATTGTTTCCCAAACTCTTCCATTTTTCTTTTTTTTTTTCTGCTGGCGTATACTGGCTCATAACAGAACTACATTGCATAGGACCCGGCGGTGACCGAGTACAACGTCGTGAAACTGCATAGGCCGTTCGACAAGCATGTGTACGGCCATCCCCATCTCCCAGGAAACGTCGCACGCGCTGGTCCGTTTATCACACCGTTTCTCAATACCGAAAAGTTAGAACATTCGTAATTTAATATTGCTGTATGCGATTATGTACATAATAATAAGGCCCGTCACTCTTTGATCGTGTCCTGAATGAGCAGCCGGCGGCTCTGTCTATCAAAGGTCTCAATGAGTTCAGAGGTTCCAACATTTGCTATATCTGCGGATACCTCTGTACCGTCTTTGAAAAGAACCTTCAGTTCCGGATTCTTGGCCTGGGCCTCGAGCAGCTTGAAGTCGATTTTCACATCAGACCGTACGCGTGGGGGTAAGTTCGCCATGAAAACTCTACCCAGCTTCGCCGCATGACCGGCTGGGGGGACTCTTATGATCACCGACTTGAAGTATTTTGTGATCATCGCTAAATTCACCGGTTCTTCTTATTCGCGACAAGTCTCGGTGGTCGTCGTACTAGTTTTGTGTTCTAGTGCGGACGACGCCATACCGCTACGCCGACAGTGGGAAGCGGGCTGTCACGCGTGGTCCAGCGACCATGAATGCCTCACTCACGCTCTCTGTAGCTGGCCCGTCCTCTCGTTCATTGTCCCGTCGTTGAAACAATTGTCTTCTATGGATGATGGAAAGGGCTCAGCAAAAGTAACGATTCGTTTCCGGCCCGTGGGGTCCACTAAGAAAATCAAAAACAGCGTTATCAGGGTCCCGGGGGACCACCGGTTCTCGTCGCTGATCAATTACCTAAAACGCCAGGTCGGTCCCGAAGGAAGCTCGATGTTTTGCTATATAAACGCTGCCTTTGCACCACCTCCAGATGCTGAATTGCACACATTGTGGGAGTGCTATGCCGTGGAGCAGGTTCTAAATGTGTCCTACTGCAACACGGTGGCCTTTGGCTGATCCTGGCGAGAATTAATTTATGTATTTATTTTTAAAGGGATCTCAATAATGCACCCTCCAACCGTCGTCGTGGTTTTACAGTTATTTCTGCCTGAAGCTTGTTTGAAGTCGTCATATATAGGATCATTATATTCACAATTCAGACTTCGGCTGGTGCTTGCTGGCATCCTTCAGCTTCGCCTCCGCCTCAGCTACGGCCTCTACCTCAGCTTCAGTGAGCCAGTACAGGAACTTATTAGGCATCTCGCCAGTGGCTTGTATGTCTCGCTTGGCGACTCCTCTAACAAACTTTTCGATGGGGATCGCTGCCCATGGTGAATGGTGCACTGTCCAGCGCCGCCGTCCAGCTTCCCACCAAAGCAGGGCCGGACGCTGTGGCACGTCGATCGCTTCAAGGAACTCTTGGATGTCGGAGTTCTCGTCAGTGTACATGAAATCGAATATGGTCCTTTGTTTGACCGCAATAGGAATGCGTTCGAGAGCACGCAGGAGAATGAGAAGGTCATCATCTTTGTTCTCGTGCGTTGTGAGCATCACAGCGCAGTTGTATCCCGTTCTCACGCACCGTTGGACATACTGATCAAAATTATCGATGCCGACATCGCCGCGTGCCGTCGGACTCGCCTTTGCCTTCTCGCCGCCCACCGTTTTCGTCTCCGCCGTGGCCGTGGCCGTGGCCGTTGATTCTTCGCGGTGTTTTGCGAGATAGCTTGCAATTGCTTCAGGGCCCTCCTGGACAATCTGGTCTGGCGTGAGCTCTACAACTGTTGAGTCAAGCAGTACTTCCTCAATCTCTTCTTCTCCTTCCTCAACTTCACCGTTGCCGGTACCCTCGTCACTAGCATACTCGGTTTCAGGCTCAATATCACTCTCTTCGGTTCCAGTATACTCGAAATCCTCAGCCTCTTCGCCCTCTTCAGCGGTGGGCGTAGGGATCGCCTGGCTTAGTGCCGTGGTCGTCGAGGGCATCGCCGTTGTTGAATCTGCGAGCTCTTCATCTACGATTTCCTTGCCATAGCGGGCAAATGCAGCTCTCTTCGCCTCCTTCGCTGCCTCAATATGCGCCTTTTCAAGCTCGCGCTGCTTGATGAGGTGCTCGAGCTCTTCGGTCTGTTGGTCCTCAAGCACGAACTCGAGCCCGTTTCCCGCATTGTCACGATCAGGAGTCACATCACCACCTTTGTGCTGTCGGCGGTTCATTTCGAGTCCATACTGTTCATCCAAAAACAGCTTGATGGCTTCTTTCTTCATGCTGCCTTTGTAAACGACGGGCGTCTTGTCGTCACTGAGGTAAACAAGCTGGCTGTCTTCGGGGGCCTTCATGCCAAGAAGGTTCCAGGCACCATCAACCCGACGCGGGATCTGCGCGAACCGTAGCTTGCCAAAGTATTCTCTGCTCAGAACTTTGAAAAGTGGGCTGACGTTTCGCGACTTGTACCGTTTCCCAGGAAGCATTATCACCCTGGGAATCTTGTTCACGGCAAGCCATTTCAGGGACTCATCTGTCTCCAAAGATGCCACGTAGTTCCGCAAATGGCTCACCACAAACTTCGTGATTGCCTTGCTTTCCCGTGGACCGTCGTAGCTGTACATCTTCGGTCTGCGACGAGGCAAAGGCTTCCCATCAACAACCACGCTCTTCAGATCCTTGTCAGTGAGCTTCGCAGGCTGGAACACTTTAATTGTGGGGAATCCCTTGACGTTGTATTTTGCACATAGAGGCTTGTTCACATCAGCATCGCAATCCACAGCAACGACGCGTGCAATTCCCTTCAAAGACTTCGCAGTTTTCTTCCATTCAGATGAAAGTTGTTGGCAGTAGCCACACCACGGCGCGTAGAATACAACGGCCGTGACGTTGCCGTTGTAAAGCACCTCGTCTCTGAAATTTCGGGCAGAGAGCTCTGGAACCCCTGTTTTGGCACCGAATAGCTTTGCATTTGCAATCGACGACAGCAACAGGCTCAACAGTACGATAAACCGCATAGTCTGACTGTTGTTACCTTGAGATGCAATTTAGCGATTGTGTAGTTCTCGGCAACTGTCTAGTTATGCTAGTCCGGCCGGTCCTCTAAAGCCACCGCACCTGAGTCCGGGGTTCGTGTAAGGGCACGGGTTATCCACACGCGAAAGTGGGGTTGAGGGGTTTTACAGCCAACAGCGTACATACTAACATGCGCAGTACATCACATACTGGCGTACATACTGGCAACTGTGTATGTGCGTTTACGAGATGTCAGATACGCGTGCCATATGAGTATTGAAGCGAGTTTGTCCACTTACATCAAATATCATATAGAGCAAAAGGCCGAGAATTTAGGAATTGTGAAGCTCGATAAGGTAGTTAGTAAAGTAGCCGGCAGCCAATGCAAGTGCCCCTTTAGCTTTCTCTATTTATTTACAGTCTCTTTTGATTTGAGAACCCAGACATCGCCAACACGCCGCAGGATCTGTCGCACTTCCTCTCGCAATGATACTGTCAGCCCCTTGTTCAGTATGTTAACGACTTGAGGGTAAACGACGGGCACTAGTTGCTCGAAATCGCTATCCTCGAACTCGGAAATATGGCGGAGCGCGCTTTCGAGAATCGGGAGCATCTTTGAGATGTGGCGAGGCTCCGACTCTTTCAAGCGGTTGTAGTCCGACATCACTTGAGCACAAAAGGTCATGAGCTCTTCGCTAACGTCCTGGCGTGCACTAGGATCCGATTCAAACCGCTCCGAAGCCTTGAAGAGTCGCATGCTCACCGAGATGTACGTGCGAGCCGCCTGCGACTCCTGGTGCAGCAAATTAGGTGTTTGCCGGAAGAATCCTCGCTGGTACAATTCGTGCCGCAAGTCATTTTGTCGGTTGAACTCGCGGGCGAAAGTATACGACATGCGGAGTCTCGCAGTGAGGCGCAGCATCTCGACCACGGGGATTGCATCGAAAACGCCCTTTGACCCAACAAGCAGGTCTCGCGATGTACTGATCACGAGCAGTGCCTGCATTGTCTTGGCAGTCATCGATCTAAACAGCTCTGCAGTATCAATGTGCGGATTCGTTAGCACGGAGCGGTCGGTAAGCGACGTGGCCGTTGTGTCCTTGAATAGTTGCACAATTTTGCTGGCAATCAAGTGCCAATGGTTCGCGCTGAACCGCTCGGCATTGTCCTGGATTATGAGTTGCAAGCACGAGTTACCCATCCGCGAAACAGGGTCGTTCTCTTGCAAGATGCACGTTCGGAGAAGCTCGAGGAAAAACGGGTCGAGCGCGTGCTCCAACATGTCAAAGTATGTTGTGAATAATGATACAAGCGACTTAAGTGCCTGTATCAACGTAGATGAGAGCCACAGGCTCATGTCCTCGCGCGCCAGTCGCGACCTGGATGGTGACGGCGACCTCGAGCGTGACAAGTCTGCTGTGCTCTCCGAAGCAGATGCGGGCGGTGCGAGTTGGACATGCGGAACTTGGAGTTGGCTTGGTGTTTGTCGCAATTCAGATGGGCGTCCTGTCCTGCGTTCAGCGCTGCTCGAATCAGAGCTGCGTTCGGGGCTCGTCTCACGGCTCCTTTCGGGACTGTGTGCAGGAGTCCGCTGTGGGCTACGGTGAGGACTTCTGCCGGCCCTGCGTTTCGTTTGGCCATGGAGAACGCTGAACAGCGGGCCCAAGCTGCGCGTGAATACTTCGTCCCAGTCGCTTCGCGCGAACACGCGGCCGTGGTCATTCAGGAGCTTGAATAATACTTCCAAACATCTGCCTCGGACCTCGAGGTCTTGCCCCTTCATCGCGATCTCGCTGAAGCGAGCAAACACCCGCTGGCAAAGCGGCATGTCATCCTTGTGGCTTTCCACAAGCTGGTGGAGCAGCTCAACCGCACGCAGGGCCGTTTTCGCCTGTGGCTGCTCGGCTATGGCGCTGCAAGCCTCAAGATACCCAGGCGGGACCTTGGAGGTTGTTGGGACCGTCACTAAAAGTGAGTACGCAGCATCAACAACCGGGGCCTCGGCCGCAGCAGCCTCCCTAACAGCGCCAAAAATAGCTTCCCAACCGCTCTTCAGTTTATTGCCTCTAGTCATGACCATTTGCATCAAGCACTCGAGGGCAAAGGTCTGAATCCTAACATTACGGTTGTGTCTCAGGGCATGGCTGAAAGGTGCCAGAAACTCTTGCTGAAACGCGAAGTGCGGCATCTCATCAATCTCCAAGAACCGCGTGCTAAGCTGACGCAAAGAGTCGAGCGCGAACATGACGACCTTGTCATTCTTGTGTACAAGAACCTTCGCAAATTGCTCTGCCATGGCCGCATCCCAGAGTTCGGACCAGCCCATGCGGATACGAGCGCTGTTGTAGTAGCAAACATCCACCATTTTCTGCAGGGCAAAGAGTCGCGGCTCTCCTGATGCCATGTTGTCAATCTCCTCGAGGCTGACTCTCGAGAGTGCCTTCACGAAGTACACAGCACCCTCGTTTGTCATATCCTGAGTGTTTGTGAAGATGCGGTCGATGTCCACAACTAGCTCGCGCGACAGCAGTGCATCCGAGATATCTCTGGGGTACGCATTAGACGACGCGCTCTCGCGAGCCAGCAACTGGGCCTTTTCAACTTGCAAAACAACAACGAGGACGTCGTACCAGGAGTCTCGCAGACTATCTCCCTCCGTTAGTGACACGCGGAACAGCGCGTGGATGGCGCCCACATTCTTCCATGCCATATTTTCAGGGTGAGCGAGCAAGGTGGCTTGTGCCAACGTCTGCACAAATGAAACACGCGCAAGATCAACATCAAAATGGCATGCGATCTTTAACGCAAGTTCGAGACCCTCTAAGCAGGCGTTGAGAGCCATTGTATCTTTCAGCTGACTGAACGGATTCGAGATACCGGCCAAAACAGCGAGCCAGCTGAGTTCAAACATTGGTCTGATGTGAGCTGCATGCGACGCATTGTAGTAACCCTCAAATTCGAGGGACGGCGTTGTTTGGAAGAACTGCGTGGCGCGAGCAGTGATAGCGTCGCTCGCAACCTCGTAGGTTTTGTCCTTGATGGCTACTTCGGCGCGCTCGCTCTCGAGCTTGATTTCGTTGTTCTTGATCTCCCGGTAGATGTCCATTAGGAGCTCGGCTCGGAAGTCGACGCCATCGTTCATGCCCTTGTTGTTTTTGATGAATTGTTCGTCGGTCATGCGTCGCTTTTGTAATGCTGACGCGTGCAAATCAGTGTTCAGCATCATAACCGACATGGCCAATACCCAAGCAGCATCTGCCGAGGCGAGATCCGGGTGGATTCCGTCCACAGAGTTGTCATCAAAGTACTTTTTCGCGAACGTCTGCATATATCGGTCGATAATCTGACCCTCGCCTGGCAGCCTGAACTCTTGCAAGCAGTTACGCAGGGCCTGTACAAGTGTCAGGCCATGGAAATCCATGGCATTAATGAACTCGACCATAACCTCTTGGTTCGCGTCTTTGCCCAAAAAGTCACCGAGGCGGATTTTGTCGAGTCCGTCTGTTTTCAGCAAGAGCTTTGCAACTTCGGTGGCATTCGCCGGATCGTGCAACAACCCAGCCTCCACGAACTTGGCCAATCCTCGCGATGGATTGAAATTGAACTCTTGAATAGCAGCATCAAGAATTCGCTTCGAGTGCTTGCGGCTCGCGAACTGGTCGGGATCGTCCGTTTCCGTACTGCTGGAGAACGACGACATACTATCCGAGACTTGGTGGCCAGCAGCGCGGGCCAAGGAGGAGGAGCCGTTCTCGGTGCCTCCTCCTGCCAAAGCAATAGAAGAGCCGTGCTTGGACCCTGGAGCCGTGCTCGTTGTTCCCGAACGCGACCGGCCACCGGCCGAGTGCTCGCCGCCAGCATCCTCACCACGGCGCTGCGACCACAAAACAAGCGATCTCAACACGTTAACCATGGACTCAAGTGCAGCCATTTTCAGCTGATAGTTATCACGGTCGGTTTGCTGCTGCTGGGCCGACGCAGCGGACGTCAACATTCCTGCACTTTGGTTTGTGTTTGATGCAGCAACCAGGTGCGCAATGGCGACGGCCGGCGGGGCATTAAGATCATACACGCGGATATGCTGGCGGTCAATGGACATACGCGTTAGCGGAACTGATGGCTCTACGGCCGGTTTCAGGGCCATGCGACTCACGAGCTCCATAAGCTTTTCGAAGACATTCGGGGCAGCTGGGTCGCAGTCGTAGTTCAAATACAGCTCGACAAGCAGCCTCGGGTCCGTGCAAATCCGAGACAAAATTGTCATGAAGAACAAGCGCTGGTGCATTGTCGCCGTGCGCATATCCATAGCGGTGAAGTAGACTTCCGTAAAGAACACGGCCACCTCGGGCTTGAACTCGCTGCGGAGGTTATCAAGAATGAGCCAAAAGATCTCTACGGTGATTTCGAATGCAGCCGCAACAGGCGAGAGCGCGTTTTGAGCCATAGCCTGCCGCAAGTACGGCTTGATTGCGTATGCAAACGGTTCGGACTCGGAGCGCGATTTGCGCACAGTAATGCGTTTGTTACTGAACACCGAGATGTGGTGCTTCAAAATCATGTGCAGCAAGTGCAAGCTAAGGAGCTTGGAGCGCATGGGCTGGCTCTTCACGTCGCTTTCGTCAATAACCTTCATCGATAGTCTACAAAGCGTCCTGAATAGCAGGCCTGCATCTTGGGTAATATTCTCGAGCTCTGTGCGGTCCTCGTGCGAGTCGTCCATGTCGGGCAACGGCGTGCTCTGAATCTGTTTCAGCGTCAAGGTCGCATCGCCTGGCTCGTTTACGTTGCTTGGTTCAGGAGAACTCTGGCGTGTTTCGCTGTCGTGGCCCGTGCCATTAATAGACGACGAGGATGCTGAGCCCGAGTGTGGATGCGCGGCATGCACGCACCGGTTCTTCACGCGGTCAAAAACGTGGTGCACCATCTGTGTCAGGCTTGCCTGCGCAAGGCTCTGGTTCGACTGCGACCGCGTCACGACGAAAATGTGGTACACTTGGCGCACGGCTCGCATGAGCACGGATCCATGAACAACGAGTTCCTCGTTTGCAACAGCGGCGTCCAATGCGCGAATGATCTGGACCTCAACGCGTTGGTCCGCACCCTCGGCCTCCCACGAGTCACTGACGATGTTCACGGCATCTGCAAGCAGGCTGGTTTGTGATGCCTCGTCCTCTACAATCCCCAAGTAATTAAGCGAAAAAACTTGTGCTAGTGTTTTCAATGCGACCTCCTTGAGTTCGTTGCTCGTGCCGGGCGGCACGCACACCAAACGCAACGGCTCGAGCACCATCTTTGGCGGCGGGAGCTGGTCTGGGGACTGCTTGAATTTTTCAAGGACTAGCTCTGTGGCCGTTTTCAGAGCAGGAATGCGCTTCGCATCCTTTGAGCTAAGGATCTCCTCGAACGTTTTCTGGATAAACACCTTTGCCGGCAGAGACACGGCGCCGTTGACCGTCGTATGAGCAAGCGCAATCGATGCATTTCGCGAGCGACGAATGCTTGCCGATCGACGCTGCCGGCTTGCGGGACTGCTTGGAGTCGACGGCACGCGTTTCGACTGGCCGTTCGTTGCTGGTGCCAGCGACTGCGCAGACGCCTCGCCATCGGCTTCTTTTGCATTTGTGGATTCTTCCACGGCATCAGACCCAGGATAGCGAGGAGCAGAGTCATTTTTCGCGTCCGTAGGCCCGTCAGTAGCGTGCCCGTCCTGCGAGTCGGTCGTGGGCCCCGTGTGCACTGCAGTGTCCAGAGATTCAGGCGCCTGAGTATTTATCTTGGAACTTTCCGTTCCCTCATAGTCATCCAGCGGAACCTCAGAGAGTTCCTCTGGATTTATGACCACTGGCGCACCTTCCTTACTGGCCATGGTACTCGCGTTTCGTCCCTAAACCACAGAAAGTAGAGAACGAACGAACAGGTCACAATCGAGACGGGTAGGAGGGGGCAGGGGAGCCCGGGGGGACCGTAGGGGAAATGTGTGTCACGTGTTTCCACTACCTACTCACGACTTACGCGTAGCACCCAGGCCGCTGAACAACGGCTAACAACACAGTGGGACATTGTGGGCACAGCAGGGCACTGCCACAACGCGAACGCGACAACCACAACTAACGACACCTGCAACAACGGCAGCAGACCACTAATACGCGGCCTATTCAGCCGTGATTGAGATGCTCAATGAACCAGCCCCATGAGCTGGCCGAGAAAATAAACACAGAGCTCGAAACACATGTTTTCAGTGCACTCATTTCACGGTACGGCAGCGCTCGCGAACAGCGCCAGGCCGTCGAGTCTGAGAACGCAAACCTGCTCGCCGAGGCCGCGGCGCTTCCCGAATTTCTGGCCGACGAAATTGAGCGCGTTGAAACACAGATCCAGGCCGAGAAGCTCGTGACTGAGGAGCTGAACCGGCTCATTTTGGAGCGGCGACAGGCGAACTTGAAACTGCTCAACGAATTAGAGGACCGTGACAGTGAACTTAAGGCTGAGATTGCGTCTAGGCAACAAAAAAGGCTCGAAATGCTCCAGGCTCTTGATCGCAAAAGCCGCGAGTTAGCTGCAGCCGAAAAGTCGAGCGGGCTGACTCCCGACCAAGAAGCTGCGAAACAGGCTTTGGCTCTTCTTTCTAGCCTGCCTGTAGACTTGACCGATACGGACTCTACGATTAACGAGAAATGGCTGAAAATCAGTAGTCTTGTTCAGTTCTCCGAGGAGCCGCATGTGCCTTTGCTACAGAAGTTCCCCGAGGTCCAGGAGTTCCTCAAACTGCAGTAAGCCCATGCATTCCTCTGTTGTACGGCGGTACTGTCTAAGTTGTTACTATGTTACTATGGGTGCTTTCGGATTAATTGGATGTGTCTGTGGATACACCTGTGGATACACCTGTGTATACTCCTGTGGATACATCTGTGGATACTCCTGGGACGTATTTGTGTGTACTCCTGTCTTGTCAATGCTTAATTCTACAACGGTCTACACTTTACAACGCGCACTAAAATGCGACTAGTTATGATGCAGGCGCAAGTTCTCCTGCTTTGTGCCGTGCCTTGAAATGCGCAGCAAGGCATCACAGCCGAACCCGTCGAGCGAGTGCAGCTCGAGGGCCCCTCCCCAGTACTCGACGTACAGCCGCGACAATGCAAGCCCGAGCCCGTAGTGCGCCGAGTCGCTTTCTGAGCGCGGCATGCTGCCGAGTGGGGACATGTCCGTGTTACGCAGCTGGTTCAGCTCCTCGGGCGGGAACAGCAGGCTGAAGAACTGGTGGTTTGCGAGCCCCGCGGGCGTGATCGTGCCCTCGGACTCGGGCGTGGCAAACGACCACATGTGCTCGAGCTGCTCGCTGCTAATGCCGCCGCCGTGGTCGCTTATGCGCACCATGATCGAGTCCTTCGTGGCACTCACCGTCACGGCAACGGCGTCCGTCGTCTGCGACCGGATGCACGCCTCGAGACTGTTATAAATGAGCTCGCCAATGGCAAACTCAAAGTGCTCCCAAATGTACGGGAACGTAATTTTCATCGTGTCTGGGTCGCCCTCGAGCACGACGCGTGGCATATCTGACGGCGACACCTCGAAGATGCGCGCAAGGTTCAGCTTCGCGCGCTCCTCGACGGCACTCAGTGCATCTACAAGACGGCAGTCGAGCTTCACTGCACCAATTGTGTCGCCAGCTTCTGTGCCGGACTGCCACGCGTGCGTCAGGCCGGCGTGCTGCTTCACGAACGTACGTCGGCTCAGCCGCGACGTGAGTAGTGTTTTTACAAGACTGTTCAGGATTTGCAGATCCTCGGGCTTGTGCGTGTCCTGCATCACGATCTCGCGCACGCCGCTAATGACGTTCGCGACGACAAACGTGTGCTTCTGGAGGAGCTCGTGGCCGACGCCAAGCAGGCGCTCGTTGTCCTCCAAACTCCGGATCTCGCCGATCTGCCTCAGAGTCTCGAACGAGTCCACGTACTGCTCGTATGTGTGCAGCAATGCCGGGTGGCCCATGAGCCGATACGGCAGCATCTGCATCTGGCGGATGCGGTGCGCAAACCGGATCGTGAGCTCCTCGGCAACGTGGTTTGCGCTCTGCAGGACCTTTTGTTTCGACATGCTCCGGCCGAAATTCACCATCTGTGCCAACGTCAGTGGCCGCGGCGGCCTCGAAACCCACTTGCTCACGTTCGTTTGGTAGAAGTGCTGCTCGTTCAGGTGTTTACTGTTCTCGGGGAACGTCAGCCGCAGGTCCTGGCCGGACAGCATCTCGAGCCGCCTTGTGTGCGAGCAAAACGGTCTTCTAGTCGCCATTTCAAGTCTACGCATTGCGAAATCGGTGCATTCGCTTGCTCGCCATAGGCCCATAATTCATTCCCTCTCCCCGAAATAGTCACCGGCTCACACACCCCTACCGCTCACGGAGAGATGATCACGCGCCGCCCTGCCGGAGACGGCGAGAGAGATACGACAAACTGGCTGGGGCAAGAATCTGTAATCACCGCCTTTAACCACAATCTGTAGCCGCGGTCGTTTAAATGAGTGTGTCTGAGGAGGCAGGCCACTGCCTACACGGGTAGGGGCTAGGGGCCGGGGCTCTATGCTTGGGCCCGCTCTTTTCGGAGGGGTGGGGGGTGCACACTACATAGCTACGTATTCGTTCGCGACTGCGCGCGTGCCTGTGTATTGTCGTACGTTTTCTCGCAAAAGTACATTAAAGCACTTGTGCCTGTCCTGTGCATCTCGCGAGCCACGGGAATGGCGTGCGGGGGCGCAGGGTTTCAAGCCTAGTCGATAACGATACCCTATAACGGCACGCCCGTACCCACACTCCAGTCGGGTTGAGGCCCGAGACTCTCGTAGTGCTGGCAATCTCGCGCGCAGTGTTTCGGTCTCTCCCTGTCTTTCTTTGCCGACGTGTGTATAGGCCCCACGATTTAGCTGCCCCGATCAGACTCCTGAAACCATGTCTGCTAGTGAATTACTGAACCCGCCTCCTGCGGACTGCGCAGAGAACCGGAAGGTCCTCTTCTTCGACATCGACAACACGCTGTACCGGAAAACGTCAGGCGTTGGCAAGCTCATGCAGGAATACATCCGCAACTACATTGAGGAGACTTTGCACCTGAATTTCCAGCAGGCTGAGCTGCTCCACCAGAGCTACTACAAGACGTACGGCCTCGCTATTGAGGGTCTCGTGCGCGAGAAGCACGTCGATGCCATGGACTACAATGCTAAGGTCGATGATGCACTGCCCCTCGAGAAGCATATCAAGCCGGACCCTAGACTCATAGAGATGTTCTCGCGCATCGACCGTAAGAAGTGGAAGTTGTGGCTGTGCACAAATGCGTACCGGAACCACGGCCTCCGCGTCGTTAAGCTGCTCGGAATCGAGAAGTTCTTCGAGGGCATCACGTACTGCGACTACGCACAGGTCCCTATGATCTGCAAGCCCATGGAGGAGTTCTTCTTGGGTGCGATGAACGACGTTGGCGTGAAGTACGACGAGAAGGCAAAGACCGTCGAGCCGGCGTGCTACTTCGTTGACGACAGCGCCATTAATGTCCAGTCTGCTGAGCAGTTTGGATGGGTCGCCGTCAACATTGACGAGCCGAACGAGGCCCAAGTCCCGGAGGATATCGACGCCGTTCCTTTGCTCCCGCCGCTGCGGTCTGGCTCGCGCAAGCGCATCCAGTACTTGCTTCAGCTTCCGGCGGTGTTCCCCGAGGTATTCGAGTGACCTAATTGCATCCTTGCATATTCCTGCAGATCTACTACAGCTCAAAATACAGCTCGGGGCGAGCCATGGCTGTCAAGGGCGGAGTAACCAGTTAGATTCATCCAAATTTATAGAATTTACATGTCTGTTAATCAAAACCACTGTTAATCAAAACCACTGTTAGTCAAAACCACAGTGAAACCACAATACAAATACAAAACAAAAACAGGGTTGGAACGCATTCCATCTCGGCACTCAGTGGCCAATTAACGCATTCCAGAACCCGCGGAATCGCGAAGATCTAGTATACTTCTTTCGCGCGCCAGTAGAAACTAAAAGACTAGCATCTGGGCTGTCAACAGAATTCAGGCGGTCGAATATAGAGTCTGCTTTTGGGTTCAAGCCGTCGGTCGAAATGGCCGTGTCCAAAGTCGGGGCCTCTATAGATACCTCTTCAAGGGACGACAGTGCGGTTGATGTCGACACTGCAGATACGCTGTTGGACTGCTCGTTTTCGGGCTGCGTTAGCTTGTTGCTTGCCTGACTGGAAGTTGATGAGTGTGCTGAGCCCGTCCATCCGTTGATGAACATCATGCTTTTACGCTTCCACGACTTCAGTCTTGCACTGCTACTGCTTGATTTTTCCGTCTTCCTTGAAATCGGCGAATCCGTGGCTGCGTTTCGGAACTGCGGTATCTCCAATTGGAAGCGCGACGTGTTCCCCAACCGTTCTTCGAAGGACGCATCCAACGACTGCGTCCAGTCGGCGACGGTCTGGGCGGCAACTCCAAATCGACGGCACTGTTTTGAGTTTGCTACTGCCTGTTGCAACAGCTCTTTAATGTGAGGAGGGCTTTTTTTCTGGTCCGGTGATCGGGGCACAGAGCTCGTTACTGCAATTGCTGGGGGGCTTGAGTGTGAGCTTTTATCGAGCTCGTATGGCAGGAAAAGCTGTTTCTGATTCGAGCTTTCTTTCGAACTCCAGATAAGAGGTGCGAGTGCAGCGATGGATGAGGCCATAGACATCGAGCTCAGCCGTTTTGACTTGTTGCTTGAAGGCGCCTGCTCAGTGGCTAGAACGCCGAGGCTCGTACTGGACTCATTCGAGTTGGACAGTGGAAGGTAGCCTTTGCGCTGGAACAGAGAGCCTGCTGTTGCTGTTCCAGCCTCAAAGTAGCTCTCCTTGTCCGACGCGTCATCGGAAACAGACTCGTTTCCTGTTTCGTGGTAGACGCTTTCGGTCGCACTACTGCTCTTGGAATTACTCTCGTTGACGGCGTCATTTTCCTTTTGTCCAGCGTGCTTGTTTGGTTCGGTGATTTCCTCGAGTGCTGGCAAGTTCGTCTCGCTTATTTTTTCGCTGCTCTCGTCACTGGCCGGAGCGATTTCTTTATCGTTTTCAGTGGACTCGATCTCAGCTTCTATAGGTTTGTCCTCCAACGCATTGCTTGGCGTGTTGCTTGACCTGTCGCCCGGCGTAGTGCTTGGCGTAGTGCTAGATGTAGTGCTTGATGTAGTGCTTCGTGTAGCGCTTGGTGTAGTGCTTGGCGCTCGAACTTCAATTGTTCCCTCTGGAGACGTTTGAGATTCTGCAGTGACGGCAGGGTCCTGACCTTCAGACTCATGGTTGTGTTCCTGCAAATTCGAGTCGCTGGTCTCTTCAAGTTTATCACTTAGTGTGGATTGTTGCGTCTCGAGAGACTCATTTTGGGGCTTTGGCTCTTTGGGCTCAATTAGCACAGGTTCCATTGCGTTTTCAACTAGTGAGTGCGAGTCAGTCGCGTCCATGCGTTGTGCCTATCTCGTGCAGAATTGGACGTTCTAACGTGGTATTGAACAAACCAGTCGCTATTATAAATAAATGGCTGCATGGCGTGCCGTACTGTCTGCACGCATGCCTGCAACACCTGTGGCATTGTCTTGCATTGTCTTGCATTGTCGTGCAGTGTCGTGCAGTGTCTGGGGCGTTCGATGCGCACTGCGAGTTGCTGCTATCAATGCTCTATATCAATTAGAGTTGGCTACCAGGATACACGCCTTTTCAAATATATTCGCTAGCTAGAGTGTGGATGCTCCTCCTTGCGAGAGTTTACTCGCTGCATTCAAGGCGTCCCTTCAGGGCTCCCCCCCGCCGTCCCTCTACACGGCCTAACCCTGGAAAACCAGGGCCCTTTCTGCCTTGTCTCCTCGATTTGTCAATGGCTGCATAGGACCCCAGCCCTGCGACACGCCATGAGTTATCATGTACGCCCGCATGACACATCCTGAAGAATTAGTACTAGCCAGCTGGGGTTGTGCCTGGCTAATCTTGCCGTGGACCCTGAGTAAGAAGAGCCACAATCCCCACGTATCTCCTCCTGCCCACATAGTCACACATACTAATAGAGTCAATCCCACATACTACTTATCTCTCTCTACATCCCTCAGAAATCACACATTCTCCACAAAACTACAGATAGAAGAATATTCAAACTAATGAAGGCTTGCTTGATTGGAACTGGCGGAGTTGGTTCGGTTGGTGCGCTTGCTCTTGAAAGCGGCGGAAAATGCAAGGTCACAGTAGTCTCGCGCGGTATTTACGAGCACGTTTCCAAGCATGGATTCGACTTCGAGTCTATTGACTATGGCAGCGTCAAAGGCTGGTTCCCGACCCACATTTCCGGATCCACTGACGAGGCCGCGAAGCTCGGACCCTTTGACTACGTCGTCGTCTCGACAAAGAATATTCCCGAGGTTCAGAAGACGGAGGACGTTATTCGACCGCTTATTTCGAAGGGCACAGCCGTCGTGCTTGTTCAGAATGGAATCGGTGGCGAGGAGACGTTGATGGAAGCGTTCCCGGATAACTACATCATCGGTGGTATCTCGATGATCGGATCAGCAAACTACGGCGGGAAGGTCAAGCACACGGGCCACGATCACCTCATTGTTGGTACGTATGACAAGCGTCCCGAGGCACAGGAACACCTCAAAAAGTTCCAAGAGGCGTACAGCGCCTCGTCAAAATCGACGTGCGAAATCGTCGAGAACCTGAAGTACCGCCGCTGGTGCAAGCTCGTGTACAACTCGAGTTACAACACGACAGCTGCGCTCACGGGCCTCGACACGGGCCGCCTCCTGTTCTCTGATCTCCGCCAGACCGTTGTGCTGCCGGCCATGAAAGAGGTCCGCGCAATTGCTGAGGCCGAGCTCAAGGAGAAGCTCCCCGAGGGCATCGAGGAATTCATGCTCAATTCCGACGAGGGCGTGTACTTCGAGCCCTCAATGCTTGTTGACATCAAAAAGAACCAGCCTATAGAACTCGAGGTGATCCTCGGGAACCCCTTGCGCGTTGCGAAACGCGTGGGTGTAGAGGCCCCGACCCTCACGCTCATCTACAAGCTTTTGCACGGCCGGCAATTCAAGCTGTTGGAGCACAAGGGTATTGTGACCGTCCCCGCAGAGCCCTACGATACGTCGTTGGAGCCGATGATGCCGATCCACTTGAAATAAATTACCGTTGGCTCCGGACTTCGGCGCGTGGTTATTCCGCTAATTGCGGGGCTTTTTTAAGTGTTTTCGTAGACTCTTTACTTAGATGGCATAGCTTAGACTACTGCGGCTCAAAAACCATGATGCAATCTGTGTGCTTCACAGTCTGCGTAACCATTTCCCGTGGGTCAAGGGTCGAACTGGAGTACCTGTCATGTCTGAGCACTCTGACTGCATGCTGACAAACTAAACCACCTCGGGTCTTGTAGGTTCCGGCACATCTTCCGTAATTTTACATGCTAGTCCTGACATAATCCCGCTCATGCTTAGTGATTGGTCCGCGCTGACTGAGCGCTATGCATGACGAGGCCAAGGGTGAAGAGAGAGAACACGGATCGCCCCTGGCATCGAGCCGGGAGATTTCACGAGATTCCGGAAACTGATGGCATCCTTGACCATCATACTGGGACCTCGAAGAAAGCAGGACTCGCACGGCTGTGGGCTCGTTTCGAAACTCGCACTTCACGAGGAACGGCGGTCACTTTTTTTTTTGGGGGCCGATCGTACGCCGGTGGCGGTCGGCTTACGACTTACGTGGGCTGACCGTATCCCATATTTACCCAGGGTACGGGGGTGCCTGAATAACCGTTGAATATATACCCGCGACTCGTGAGCCATCCTTCCAAAAAAAAAAGTTGGTGACTCGCCCGCCCGATTGGCTTTCTTGCTCCACGGATAACTAGCTAAGACTTTCGTGGAGCGGTTCCCTACATCCCTACAAGCTACGCATTCAGAATTATACACCTGCACACACCCATGCTCGCAAAACGCGTTCATTTCAGACTCCCGGATTCTTCTCAAACCAAGTCGCGTCGCCTGGATGCTGCGCGCTTGGAAAGCTCTTCAAATGTCATTCTGAGGCTCCCAAAAGACGAGCAGCCTCATGGAGTCATTAGACGCCCCACATCATCGCCCAGTCGAACAGGAGTCGACGCTGATGACAGCGTGGATGGCTCGAGCACATGCGGCGTAACGGATATAGTCAAAGAGGCGTATGTGTCGATCGTCTACCACCTCTACGTGAAGTACTATTTCCGCTGAGCGGCTACAATGGCCACAGGACGGTCTAGGAGGGTCTGTGGCGGCACACAACGCTGCTGAACCGGACGCCGCTCCTGTTTAGCTGGCATGTTATCATCGCTTTTTGCATAGGCTGAATGCCTTTTTTCAGTGGCAAGGCACCATCTCATGTTGTTCACTGAGTACGACAACCGCATAGCATACCTAATAGAGCATGAAATGAACCAATACATACATATATAGCTGGCTCTATATGTTTACGATAGCACAAGACCCCTTCTGACGGCTGACTCTCAGTAGCCCCAGACCATTGCGGTCGCTGAACCGTGAATCTGTTTCACAACGGCCGGGGTCTCATCGATGTTTTTTTTGGCCATCGAGGCACGGCACCCACTCGCTAGAGTTCCCTCACGAGCCCACCAGCCTTCCCTTCCTGTACGTCGATGATGGCCTCTTGACCCTGACCTTGACGTCGACCTTGACCTTGACCTTTGACCTTGACCTTGACCTTGACCTTGACCCCTAAGCTGAGCCTTAGCCTTGGCCTTGGCCTTACCCATCGCGTCTGCTATAGCCAGTGCTTGTTGTGTGGTAAGGGTTGGTGCTAAAGAAAGGGGCGTGGAAGCGAGTCACGGAATGGGACGCGGCTGTCTCACTACTAGCTTTTTTTTGTGGTTCCAACACGTGATCCTGGAAAAACAGTTTGCAAGTTTCAGGGACACTGTGTTGAACAAGCCCGAGTGCTGAATGAGAGCCTATACCGGCCTAAGGGTACTATCGGTAGGACTCAATGTTCCACGAGCATGGCTTTGGAGGGCGTCTCATGTCAGGTTTGTGTCGACCGATGTCTCCAACCATGAAACGGGAACGAGACCGAAGACGTACGAGGAGATCGTGAACGAAATGTCTCGGCGTAGCGAGCTTGTAAGGAGCGGGCCCAAGATGCGGCCTGTGAATGCAAACTTCCGGTCGCACGCTATAATGCCGGAACTGCTGGAACCTATTGCTCTGGGCGATCTCGTCTTACAGAACCTCGACCCGGCCGTCGTTCTGCGTACTCCTGAGGACCCCACAGGCAGCTACCTGCTCGTGAATCAGGTTGGACTGATACGAGAGGTGCAGCTGAACCAAATTAATGCGCGGTTGATGCCACTTGTTGCTCCAAGGCTTCTCCTGAAACCGGGTGCGAGCGTGTACGCCCCAGACGGCACGGCTGGGGCCCCATTGGGCATCACTGCTGAGGGAGAAAACGCTGCACTCGCAGACACGTCTTTAGAAAGACCAACTGGGAAAGTAGTGAGCTGGTGGGTGTACAGACTCGTGTCTGCGCCGCTCCGCGAGGCCTACGTGCAGGCCACGATAAGGGCCCATGACTACCTGCCGCGCGTCCTACGAAGCATGCAGAAGTATCAGGCTCATAATTCGCCAAAAGTGGTTCCGTTCCTGCAATTCGTGGCAGAAACCTTGAGTGCGGCTCAAAGCGAGATTTCTGTGGTGGACTTCTACGCAGTGCGAATGTGCCTGGAGCACTACTCGCTGGAATTCAAATACCAGCTGAACTTGTCGTACACAAGCCCCGGTGCCATCCTCATTCTCCCACAAAGCACAGAGAGCCGAAATATCGGGATCCAGTCGAGCTCTACGCCTGACATGTCGTTTCTGCTGGACTACGCGCGAAACAATTTACCGACTGGTGTTTGTGAGGCCAGGGCAGTTGAGCTGTTTCGAGCCAAATTCCCCGATCAGCAATTTGTTGACTCGGCAGTGACTTCTGAGCTTTTGAAACTGCCCAGAGGCGGTCTCTACGAAAGCAACTGGACAAACTGGATCTTCGAAACGGCGGAGGATCCAAATCGAGCAAAGGCGCTTTTGCAGCATAGGCGCAGAGACGTGCTTGCCGAGGCCAGGAAGTCTTATGATCAACCTGTGTATTGTATTGATGGCAAGGATGCCAAGGAGGTAGACGACGGCATTTCGTTGGAGCAAGTCAGCTCCGACACCTACCGGCTCGGTATTCACATCGCGAACCCGTCCTCTTCGTTCAACCTCAAAGCGGGGCTTCGCCATATCCTGCCTTTGACCTCGAGCGTCTATTTGCATGACAATATAACAATCCCCATGCTTCCATCTCATATCGTCGAGCCCGCAAACTTGATTGCAGGAGCCGGTGCAAAGCCCTCGCTGTCTTTGTTTGTTGATTATAACACAGCCAGCAAACATTTCAGCAACTTGTCTATCGAGCCGTTGAATTTAACGAACGTAGTGAATCTCACCTACGACGAGATCGACAAAACAACGCAGCCATTTAGCACTTTCTACGACGTGGCCGTCAAGCTTCTGAGATCCAGGTACGATGATGGCGCGTTCTCATTTCAGAACTACGTGGATGATGATTTCGAGCTTCTAGGCTTGAAAACAACGCCCCCGGGCGAAACAATCGTATCAGAATTCATGATCCTCGCAAACAAGCTCGTAGCCGAATACTGTAAAGGGTCTAATATTCCAGTTTACTTGCGACAGCAATATGTGCATTTGTCGTCGCCGCAACTCGAAGCGAAATTCGAGAACCATCGGACGTCGAGTGGCGGTCTTTTAGGGCTCCCTTGGCGGCCTCTTGTAGCAAGAAGCAGACCATCTGTTGAGCCTGCTGGTCACTCGGGTCTTGGCGCTAGTTTGACCACTCGATTTACCTCCCCACTGCGAAGACTCGAAGATCTAATAACACATGCTCAACTTGAAGCACACATTCTCGGCAAGAAGCTTCCATTCACCGAATCAGATCTGCATGACTTGATTGACTGGTTGCGGGTGTCCGAGTATCTATCATCACGGCTCATGCGGATGGACTCGGAGATCGACCGGTTGGCGCAACTGGTCCCCGGTATGGAGGTTGATGGAATAGTTTCCACGGCGGCAAAGGACATGCATGGCCAGACTTCAGTCTACATCCCACAGTTCAAGGTCAGTGCAGCCTACGTCGGGCGCAAGACTTTGAATGTCGGTGAGAAGGTCGCATTGCGCATTAATGAGGTGTCCACAGCTGGCCGGTTTGCACATGCCATCTTATCCTCCGAGACTGTTTAGTCTTAGAAGTATAAAATCTTTTCTTTGCATCGTAATGTACATAGCTCATATATAGCGACTAAAACTTTTTCTTTTCTTTCAATACAGAAACGAGGGCCGAACCAAATTCACAGATCAATACGGGCGCAGAACTTATGGTCCTCAACGCCGTACTGGATATCCTGCAGCCATTTCAGCGATTTGGACGCGATATCACCTAGTTGACCACCAGAAGGCAGCTTAACCGCCTCGCCGTGGTAGTTCACCTCCTCAACCGGTGTGACAATGGCCGCCGTGCCAGCACCGAACGCCTCGAGCAACTCACCCTTCTTGTTACGCTCTATGAGTTCATTGATGTGAACCCGGCGCTCGGTGACGACGTACTCGTTAGTGTCCAGGCGCTCTCGGAGCAATTCAAGGATCGAGAGACGAGTGATACCCTCGAGAATAAGGCCGTCCAGGGGCGCAGTAGTCACCTCCTTCTTCTTGGTCTCCGGGTCGTAGAAGGCCATGAAGAAGTTCATCATGCCGACCTCTGTAATGTAACCATCGAAAAGCCACAAGTTTTGAGTGAAGCCCTCCTTGGCAGCAAGCTGCTGGGGCAGCACACACGGTGCATAGTTTGCACCAAGCTTAGCATTACCCGTACCGCCGGGGAACGCACGGGTGAATTCGTCCGTGGCCCTCAAACGGAAAGCTCCGTTTCCGAATGATCCAACGGGCGATGCAATGATAAAGAAGCGTGCCGAGGTCGGCGCGGTCACGCCCAATCCTGCATTGGTCGAGATGAGCGTGGGTCGTAGGTACAGCGACAGACCCCGGCCCTCAGGAATCGAGTCTTTCTCAACAAGAACAAACTTCTTGAGAAGCTCAACAGCACTGTCCACGTCGACCTGTGGGAGTGCAATGCGTGCAGCTGATTTGTTCAGACGCTTAATGTTGTTTTCGGGACGAAAAACGCGCACATGGCCGTCCTTGTCCTTGAATGCCTTCTGGCCCTCAAAGCAGCAGAAGGCGTAGTGGAGCACGGAAGACGCCGGATCGAGCTGGAATTGCTCGTACGGCTTGATCTCGGGAGCACCCCATCCCGTCTTCGCGTCCCAATCAGCAACGAGGATGTGATCACTCATGGTTTGCCCAAAAACAGGGTTCTCCGGCAGAGGAGTGCGCTTGGAAGAAAGCTTAATTGTTAACTTCGATGCGTCGAGAGCCATTGCAAAAGGTTGGACTGTTGTGTGTTGTGAGCTTGATTTTTCAGTGGTCTTCTTAAATTCCACTCGTGACTAATTTTCATTGTGTACGGTGACCATCCCTGTGACTAGTGACTATTTAGACCAGGGTCCAACGTATTGCGCATCCTTGACTGGATAAATCGGCGGGCGGGCTGTCAACATGCCACTTCTAGCAATTCATGTTTGCGGCTCACGCAGATGTTTGTAGTGTGTAGTATATATGTTCGGGTCCGTCGGTCTCGGAAAGCCAAAGAGGTGAAGTAGTACAAGCTTTATTGATTATATTTAGTGAACTACAATAAAATTGGCAACCAATGTATCGAGTAGAGAGTATTAAATTTCAAAATGGCTGGCAGTGTGGTTACGCAAGCTAGTTTGCATGCGCACACACTTTCCAAATTAATTGTCCACTTTGTTGTGAGTAGTGCCATTGGAAAAAGTTGTTTACTAACCATGTTCAAGAGGAAAAATGTCGAGCTAACAAGGAATCCGCAGCGCCAATTGAAAGAGAGCCCATCGCATCCTGGAATTAGACCTTCGCTGGTGACCTCTGTAGCGTGCGTTTCCACAGGCAGCCGAACTCTTGACCGTGCGCTCGCCCATGGCGGAGTACCGGTCGGATCGGTTACACTGCTAGAGGAGCATGGCACAACCGACTTTAACTCTGCGTTGCTGAAGTCAGTAAGTGCACTGGGAGTCAGTGAATGTCGTGAAGGCTTGAAATCGAAAGTCATATGTGTTGGAATCCCAGATTGGCTACGGACATTACCTGGGCTTGCGAAACCAGGCCGCGCAGCCAGGCCAAGCTCCTCGAACAATAGCAAGATGAAGATCGCATGGCGCTACTCGAAGTACGCCAACATCGGTGAACCAGAAGCTGCGTCTAGGTACTGCAAAGATGTGGATTTCAAGACAACCTTGCTTCCGGCACCGCAACTGACCGAGGTCGGTTACGTGTTTGGCAGATCGCTGGACGAACTGCACCGGAACTTGAAAGCCGAGGTCTCGAAAACGCCGAAGGATACTTTTGTTAGAATAGTTGTTCCTTCTTTCTTACACCCGGCTGTGTACACGCCTCTTGAATCTAGTAGCGACCCGAAACAGTTGTATCCATTCATCTACAACTTGAAACAGACAGTCAAGGAGCACGGAAACGCCGTGGCCTTCATCAGCCTACCGTTGCAACTCTATCCTCGGACTCGTTCAGTTGTGGCTGGCTTAGAGCTTCTCAGTGACACATGCATTGAGCTCGAGCCATTCGACTCTGGAGATGACAATGTCCAAGGCTATTTACACATAAACCGGGTCGCTGGTCTCACTGACAGGGGCGAAATGCTTGAGCAAAGAAACGAGTTTTCTTTCAGGCTAACCAGGCACCAGTTTGAGGTATCACCGTACTCAATTCCTGTGGAAACCGGGACCGAGGAGCCGCAAGAAGGTGGTGATTGGTAAAGATTGAATAAATAAGGTGCGGTTATAATGTTGCATTTACTGAACCACAGCGCAACCACGGGACGCAGCGTACAGAAATAGATTAGATGTGTAAGTTTCCGGAGAGCAATGTCTTTAGAAACATACGGTGATTTTCTCTGGTATCTTTGCAGTTTTGGTATCTTGGTATGGTATCTTTATTATGGTACAAATATGTATATTGTCACAGAGTGCATAGGGGTGCAGTATCCCTCGCACGCATTCTTTGCTTAGAATCATTCTCCCTCGAACTTCTTCTTCTTACTGAACCGCTCACGCGTGTGTAAGTCAGTCTTGTGGATCCAGCGAACCACGTACTGTGAAAGGTATATTGAGGAGCCGAGGCCACGCAAAACTGCAAACACGGCTGTCGACCAAAGCACAATTTGCAAGTATACGTTCGATCCTGGGTTGTCCAGGGGTATGAATTGAGTCACCAGCATGACAAGCAAAAGATTGCACAGCATCCAAACAAGCACGACGCGCGACCGGACCTCCCTGAAATAGTCCTGCTGTTTGATTTGTGGATCGATCACCTTGGCCTCCTGCGGCGCACGCTCGCGGAGACTATGCAAAGCATTCTCGTATCCGGTGTCTATATCTATTTGCTCGGACGGCATCTCAACCTCGACAATGTCTTTCCCTCTCGCATCTTTCATAACAACCGCGGCACCCAAATCCATGTTGATCTGATTATCGCCCTTCGTGCCCCACGTCACATCGTGGGTGTTGCAAAAGGCATAGATCTGCAAGGTACAGGTGTAGAGCGGAATCAGCACGAAGTACTGAACAGCCGATGTCAACACATGCCATGGGTCCAAGAACAGGAAGGACATCAGTGCATAAACTCCGTAGGTGCCAATTAACGAAATAATCATGGTCATAAGCACATGCACAGATGCTGAGCTACTGCCGCTCACACTAAATGTTTGGATAACGAAGTACAGTCCAATCGCAGTGACATAGATCGTGACGATACTCATGACGACAACGGTGATCATGAACAAGGCTCGCGCGCCTTGTGGCCGATTTCCGAGCGAGAGAACGAATTGTGCGGCAATTGCCAAAGTCAGGAAATACTTGAAGATGATGAACAGGGCCTCACCACCACCGTGGCCAATCGTCGCGTCGTTGTTAGCAGCAACTGAACCGGCAACGAAGTAGAACGCCAGGTAATAGTTTGCAATGGAAAAGAACGTGAACAACATCGAGAAGAACTGGTACGTGAACTCGAGACACAAGAAGATCTTGCGCACCGTTGAGTGGTCTGTCTTCCAAATCTGCATGAAGTGGGACTGCGAGTAAACGGCGGCGAACAAGGCACCATTCAGCCAACGACGGCGTTGACTGATGAATTCAGCAAGTGTATCGGGAACATCTGTTTCACCCGTAGCATCTTTGACGTACTTCAACACCCACTTTTCGTTCCGTTTAGCAACAAGCTCCCAACACAGGATACGATCCTCGGCTAGGTACATATTCTTTTCGAATATTCCAGCAGCTCGACCGCTTGGCGTTTCCGTCGAGTCGAGAATTTCGCCCTTGAAGTAGGAGTTCAGTGGCCCAAGGCCAGTACCGGGATCGTTCTGTAGGGCTCGGTAGCGGTATGCAGACAGAGCACCGGGAAGTACACTGATGTAGCCAAACACAGACTCGAAGGGCTTGTCCATGATATTACTGATTTTGTACTCGAAGTTCTGTGCAGCTACGAGCGGGTTGAGCAGATCGCGACCAAATCGGCCAGTCATCGTCCTAATTTCACCACAAGCACCGGCAACGTTCGAATCTTCATCAAATGCCTTCCAGAGTTGATAGAGCGTCTTTGTTGACGGCTTCGTGCCAACGTCCAACAACACGACAACATTTGGATTGAGCTGTGGGCATATAGCGTTGAAGAACCAGCGGTGAGAGTTGATCTTTTTGGCGTTTTTCTCCTTCATGCAGAAGATGATTTGAACGGGAACGAGCTGCTTCTCAGCACCCTGGAACCTCAAATCTGGCGTGACGCTGACCTGAGCTGTGTACTCAAATATGTGCGCTTGCACGGGCTCTCCATTAACGAGGTTCTTTGCAACACCATCCTGGTACACGCCCATAGCTGCGAGCGTGTCAAGCACCTTCTGGTTGACCTTTTGGCGACCATCGGACACGATAGTCACGACCACCTTCTTCCATCCCTTTTTACCCCACACCTTGGATTTCGACCGCTGGCAGAGGTACGCGATGTTTTTGAACACAGAATGCAAGGTCCGCGTGAATAGCACCTCGTCCTCATTATACATCGTGATACAGACACAAAGCTCAGTTGCGCGGTCGTAGATGGCCGGCCGAATGGTGAAGCCATTATCAGCAAACTCGTTTGGATCGGATGTGCACGCCGTGTACCTCATGTACACGAACTCATCGCTGTCACGGCGGGGCAGGAAACTGTACAGCTTTGTAGGAATCGGGCAGTCCAAGACAAGGTTGCCCCTCACGAGCTTCACCTGCTTGCGACTAATCGATTTATTGCGTCGCGGCTGTGGTGAGTCTGGAGGAACCAGTGACGCGTCATCGTTCGCGTCCTCGAGAGCGCCTATCGTTGAGGCCCCCGAGAACATCGAGGAAGCATCATCCGAGCTGGCATCAAGTTTCGCACGGCTCTCTGAAGAGAGGGTCGATGCACTCATTGTTGAAGTGGACCTGCGGAGCGCATCAGCCGTGGGTAACGGTCTCCGGGGCTTAGTGTCCAAAAAGGGGTTGTCTGAGTTGCCATTGTCAACGAGACTCAGCCGAGAGGGTCCATGGAAACTAGGACTCGGGGGCAGGTTCCGGCCTCTTTGTGGCGTGAACCCGGGCTGGTCCTCGAAATCGTCATCCTCGTCGTTGAGCATCATACGACGGACTGGCGAGCCCACGGGACTGCCGTGAGCCGAGATCGAGTCTCGCGGAGATCCAATCGGGATCCGGACTGGCGATACATGAGGGGAACCGGTTTCGAAAGGGTTTGGCGAGCGCAACGGGCTCCTGCTCAAGCTTCTACTCGGACTAAGGCTCGGGCTGCGGTTCGGACTGATGCTGGGGCTACGGATTGGCGACGTTGCAGCCGGTGCGGGCGCCTCGGGTAACGGCCGCGATGAATCATTATGCTGATCCATTGTTTTTGTCACCGAAAAGACAGTAGCAGCTGTCGGAAGTCCTTTTTATTTTGCTTGGTCTTTCCTTCTGCCTACGTGAGGTGTGTGTATATACTAGGATGTACATACTGTTGGTTGCCCTTTTGTTTACCCAAGGGTTAGGCACACAGGCGTGGTGTTTTTTTTCTTCTAATTTCGACCCACGGGACAAGCCGCATCTGAAATACTGCGCTTAAGCCGTGCATTTATTCGTATGCCGTTGAGGTATAACCCAGGTACAATTGTGAAAATTCGTTAGTTTGTGTGTCGGACCTGAGCGGGTGCATAGGTAAGCTCTTTGAGCAAGGCCGTGGCGCATGCATACGCGGTGGTGACGCGTCACGCTAAATATAGATCAAGTGCTTGTAAAGCTTCCACATCCAATAACCCGGGTTTCAAGAAAACTGACCAGAATAGAAAGGGCCGAACTTGTTTACGGCTACTGTGTTCTAGCCCACAAGACTTTACATTATTCTACGCAAGGCTGTGACCACGGCAGGCTTGAAGTTCCCTGATTTCTAGCAAGTGTCTAACGATCGCTGTCGCATTCCATTATAATTGTTTATGGTTTTATGCGTACCTGCATTGCTAAGTATTATTTGCATACTTAGGTACGCCTACTGTACATCAAACTAATAGTCGCTATCGAGGTACTCAAAGCCGTAGATCTTCGATGTCAAGCATGTTCGTCGGTTGTTCTTGCCGAGCTCGGCAATCTTGGCCAAGTCCTCGTCGTCCAGGTGAATGAGCTGGTTGTTGGACACGATGCGTGACGGAGTCACCGACTTCGGCAACACGCACACGCCACGCTGTACGTTCCAGCTCAGGGCGACCTGGCCCGCATCGACGTTGTGTTTCTTTGCAATGGCTGCGATCGTCGGGTCGCTAACCTGGCCCTTAGCGAGCGGTCGGTACGCCTGGGGCACGATCTTGTGCTTTAGACAGTAGTCGACGAGGTCTTGCTGGGGCAGTTCCGGGTGGAACTCGCACTGGTTGATGACAGGAACGACGTCCGAGTTCGCGAGCAGCTTCTCCAAGTCCTTGATTCGGAAGTTCGAGACGCCGATCGACCGGACCTTCTCCTTCGGGATCTTCTCGAGCAGCTTCCAAGTCTTGACAAAGTCCCAGTCTTCGTCGATTTTCTGCTCGTCAGCGAGCGGGAACGGCCAGTGAATGAGAAAAACGTCAATGTAAGTGCCGAGCTCCTCAATGGCTTGGTCGATCCACTTCTCGGGCTCGCGCATCTGCAGGGGCCACAGCTTCGTCTGGATGATCAACTCCTCGCGAGGCGTTTTCGATTCCTCGAGCGCCTTGCGCACGTCGCCGTGGTTGCCATACTTCAGCGCCGTGTCAATGCCCTTATACCCAGCGTTATCGAGCGCGTACACCATGGCCTTCACGCCATCGTCACCGTCGGACTGGTAAGAGCCGTACAGAACGGACGGGATTTCGAGCCCGTTGTTCAAGGTGAAAGTCTTAGGTCCACTCATCAGCTATTAATCCTCAACTGTATGAAATAGGAGTAGATAGTGCGAGATCAGAGTACGAGCGTCTGAAAACCACTTATATAGCCACACTCCACACAGCAAGCAACACGCCATCGTTTACGCATATATAGACAGCACGTAGCTATCGTGGGCTAGGGTGATGCGCGCATGCGTGACAGGCGTTGGCATGGTGGAGGGCCTGTGCGTGCGTGCCTATGCCCAGTGTGCTTGTGCCCAGCTTAACAGTGGCAAAGTCGATGGGAAGCTCGTGCCGAACGCAATCGAGGTGCATGGTGTAGGGCCATGTGGGAGGACTGGTCATAGCGCCGTTTTCAAGCACGAACTTTGGGGCACGAACTTTGGGGCACGAACTTTGGGGCTCGAAATTGGAGCATGAACTCGGGGATCTTGTTGAGAGAATCCAGTTAGAGCCGAGTTCAGAGGACAGACGTGGGGGCCCGAGCAAGAGGATTACAGTGCCGTGTGTCAAACAGTAGAATGGGGAGCGGTTTGTTCCAAAGAACCCGCAATCTATACGTATTAAAGTATCTAGTGGATCAAAAGTGTGAAAAGAACCGCTTGGAGGCCGTCAAAGTTTAGGCACGACATGCTTCGTGAGCTTCACCTTGTCATGGTGGCCCGAGGCAAGGAGCTCGCCGTCCTCGTTGAAGATCTGCGAGAAGAAGTAGGAGGCCGATGGCGTGTTTTCCAAAACCTTTGTAACGAAATAAACTGTGGATCCGGCCGGGACGGGCTGCTGGATGTGGATCTTGATGTTGCGGGACAGGCCCATCTCGAACTGGATGCGCTCCATGATGTTCGACTTCACACTCGCGCCTTTCAGGTCGTTCTCGGGAATGTCCCACCAGTTTGGGTCCGCGAACACGGCGAACGTAGATAAGTGGTCGAACATGACGCACAGGGCTCCGGAGTGCATGGCGCCCTCAGAGTTGCGGGCAACTTTGTTTGTGACGACCTTCAAAACCGTGACAGGCAGCTTGTCCGCAGCATCCAAATACGCCTTCACAAACGAGAGCTGGAGTCCGAGCTCGTCCAGGAAGTCCTTCTGCTTAATTCCGCTCAGGGCCGTAAAGCCCTGCTCCGCAATGTACGAAATCGTGTCGTTGTCTAACTTGGCCATTTGTCCTTATTGCATCTCACGAGTTGTATTTAATACTTGACCCTGTGCCCCGCATTATTCAGGGACGGAACGGCCTCCTCGGCACAAGTGTGGTGGAGGTGGTGGTCGTCGTCATGGCTGTCGCGGGAGTCAGAGTAGCAGTATCACGTATCCAAACGCGAGAGCCGGGATACGGCCGGCTCCAATATCACTACCTTACGACACTGACTTACTCAGACGGTCGACACCGATCACGACTGTGCTAGACGAAGAGCCAGCAGCCACACGTGCATTCAGCTATTTTGCTCAGCTCAAACCGAACGAGCATTTTCCGACGAATGCTTCCACTGAAAAGACTTCTAGTCGGTAACCGGGGCCTGTCCCGTGGTGCAAGGATGCTTCCATTGTCGCTTGCGGGCTCGCCACGCTCCTCGTTAATGAGACTTTATTCGGACAACGCATCGAATAATCGCCCCAATCCGGATGCTGAGCACGCACACGGCCCCAGCTCTGGCAAAGCAGCGCCCCCCAGCCAAGCGCAACCGCGTCCTCGGAAACCGCTCAGCCGTGTAGCCATTGGCGGGAAGGCCACGACGGCTCGTAAAGGGTTCAGCGAGTTGTCTGGTGGTGCTGTTTGGACGAGTTTGGTCGTCATGCTGCTCGGAGGCAGTGCACTTGTCTATTTCTTCCAAAAGGAAAAGAAACGCCTCGAAGTCCGTCGCCAGGAAAAGGAGAGACAAGGCATTGGCAAGCCGCTTGTCGGCGGTGAGTTCGAGCTCCAGGACTTCAATGGCAACAAGTTCACTGATAAGGATTTGCTAGGCAAGTTCTCGATAATATATTTCGGATTCACGATGTGTCCGGACGTGTGCCCTGAGGAGCTCGAGATTCTGGCCCACGTGCTGCGGGAAACAAACAAGGACCCCGAAAACAAGAAGCTCCAGCCCCTTTTCATTACGTGCGATCCAGCTCGCGATACTCCTGAGGTTTTGAAGGAATACCTTGGCGATTTCCACCCAGACATCGTCGGCTTGACGGGAACATACCAGCAGATCAAGGACGTGTGCAAGAAGTACCGCGTGTACTTCAGCACGCCGCCCAATGTGAAGCCAGGGCAGTCTTACCTCGTGGACCACTCCATTTTCTTCTACTTGATGGACCCGGAGGGTAAGTTCATCGATGTTTTGGGCCGGAACTACAACGGCCAAGAGGCCCTCGCTAAGGTTGAGGAGCATCTAGATGCGTGGCGGCCAAGCTCGCATGATGACCGTTCGTTTATCGAGAAGCTGTTCAATTAGCACATATGTACATAGTCAAATATCCAAGCTTAAACAAGTCATTGATGTTTGAGATTCGTCTCTTGCAAAGCCCTACTCTCTACAAACATACAATGATGCATATACGCACATATATACCTATATCTTCGTGTACGCAGAGCAATAGGAACAAGTATGTGCGCTCTAAATAGTTGTACTCGCAATAGTATGTGCATAGTCCACTGGTGCTGGGAGTATGGCAGCGTCTCACCTAGTGTAGTAAGCATATGTCGTGGTCAGGAGGAGGAAAATAAAAAAAATGAGGTGAGCGACATATTGAAAGTGGATTTTCCGATATCGAGTCCTGAAGCAAACTCAGCTTCACGAACGGTTCGATGGCGAAGAGGAAAAACGACGAGGCTCCTCAGGAGGTGCCTGAAAATAAGAAGCGGAAGCAGAGTCTCATAGAAAACGACAAGGCCAATATAATAGGCTCGGACGGGCTGTCTCAATGCTTTCGACGGGTGCGGATCCGTATGCATGTATCGCTAGCGCCGGCGTACGCGGGCTCGCCAATTGACGGAATCAAGAAACAGCATCTGGACCCTTTGGTATTGCAATACAGCCCCGAGGCCAAGGGCGTGGTTGTGGCTTACACCAAGCTCCGTATATTGCGAGAAAAGGGGACCTCACGTCCGCTGGGCCGGATTATGAACGAAAGCCCGTTCAGCTTTTTCTGGGTCGCCTGCGATCTGCTTGTATGGTCTCCCCAGCCAGGAGACGTTATCGATGGCTGGGTGAGTGTGCAAAGCCCGGGCCACATTGCTCTGCTCATTCACGATACTTTCAACGCATCAATCAAACAAAAGGACATTCCAGCGAATTGGGAATTTACCTCAGTAGAGGATGATGAGAATGGTGCGAAGTCACTCGGGTACTGGCAAGATGGCCAGGGACAACGCATAGACGGAAAACTCCAGTTCACTGTGAAAAAATTCCTTCATGGCGGACGCACAGTCCTAGTTCTTGGCTCACTTCTAACGCCAGACGATGTTGTGCCCCCTCAGATCGATGTCTCGAAGCATAATAAGCACGAGCAACATCATCGCCATGAAAGCTTGGTCGGCCCCGAAAACGGTGCTGAGAATGGCGCCGCGTCCACTGCGTCGACAGCTAAAAAAATCAAGTTTGACGACTAACTTATTGCTTTAGTGTTATATTACAATGCCCTCACTCTTCCTTATTTAATAAAAACCATGGCTCTGCTCAATTACTCGGAATGGCAAACACGGATCTCAATTCGGGGCCAGTTGGCACCGCCCTTGTATCACGAACCGGCCCTGAACTGTGAGCTCATTTTATTTAAATATATTGTTTATGCGTTTACTAACTTACTTGTATCCAGCGAAGGGATGGTCATGAATGGGAGGGCACATCGACGGGAGGGTACATCGACGACCAATAGTTCTGAAGTCAGCCACGGACCTAGCCCGGCCGTGACGTTCTCCATGCATATCCCTATTGATGTACACACAATTCTAATTACATACATATGCGTACATATATATATTGCAAGGCTTCTTAAAATAAATTATCCAATCGCACGCAGTGCCTTCTCTCTGTCAATTTGCTCCCACGTAGTGGGTTACAGGCTAGGGTACCTAGGGTATCCTACAGTAAGGCGACCTACGGATTTTTGTTTTCTGCGCGGCTCATCTTGGTAGGAGAAGTCGAATTCCAATTCCGAGTGGAAAGCGCGCAAATGTCTCCCCAAAGTAAGTCCCGACGATTGAAATGATATTTTCGGTGCTGCCAGCAATCGATCGGAATTTGCACAAGTTTTTGTGGTTTCACCGAATTATCGGCTCCTTCTCTATGGGGTAATCTCACTAGGAAGAAGTGTCATATCTTTATTTTGAAAATTAATGCATGCGGCTTATGCATGCCACTATGGCCATACCAACAATGCGCGCGTGTGTGACTTTCTAGCTTCTGCACTTCTGTGGCACCTCACTCCGCCGAGGTATCGGGCGAGCCATAAAACATCGGTCCTGCTTGGGATCTGCATGGCGAGGATGCATTAAAAAACATTGTAAAGGGACTAGGGTTGCCACTAGAAAATACGGAAGGAAAAATAGGTCACATAACAGGGCACGGGATATTCCGTGAGGAATAATGACTAACTGATTTAATGTGTACAGACAGTTTTGTGTAAGCTCGGGGAGCAGCAGGTCGCAAAAAGCTTATAAGGCTACGCGAAAATGTATCATCACAACTACGGGTTCAATTTATCATAAATTGAGTCCACTTTGTTCGAGTCGGGGGCTCTTTCACACCCACACAATCCAGTACGGGTGGTGATCGTTAACCCCTGCCTCCCAATGGGGTGTCCAGCGAGCCGCTCAGGCTATCCGCTCGTATCCAGAGCCAATGGCTTCGCACCGTCGATCGGTGTGGGGCGGCTTGAAATAAAATATAAACATAGGCCGGGTGTCTTAATTAAGAATCTTCGGGCGCACGCCATCCCTTCTATAAGGAGACGTTCGTAGCTGCTTGCACTATATCTTTTTTTGCTGCTAGACTCTGCCATTATCCCATTGCAGGTCCCGCGATACAAGATTTGGCTGTGATCACCTGGTATATAATAAGATCCAGAGTAGATAACCGGGACTTTAAAGACGTCTGTATGCTTTATGGCACAGCTTTCATGGCACCAAACGGTCAGGTTGGCCCGCATGGCCATATTTTTTACTCATGTAAAGTTTATGTGGGCTTGGGTTCGCCCTTACTGCTCCATAGGTGCAGCGTACACTTGGCACTGAAGCAATGAATAGCCCTCAATGGCGGATGAACCCTAGCCTACTTTGCGTCGTCGGCCCCAATCGGTGCCTGCCGTGTGCGGTCTGGGGTTTCCTTCCAGGCCCAAAAAACAATTATGTTAGCTAAGCATCGGGCGACGTTCTCTGAACGTTGAGAAGCTTGTATATATATATACATACATAGACGCACACATTCTTCTGATTTAGTGATTCAATATTGCAGTCAGCATTTGTTCCCTGCCCGTTTAGCATTTCACATCATAGACGATGGAGACACCAACGCCTCCTAATGAGAAACCAGAAGCCCTGGAACCAGAAGCAGGCAACGACCAGAAGCAAGAGACCCAACCTTTAAATCAATACGTTGTCGTTCCAGGAAAACCGTTCCCACCCACGCCAGCAAATCATGAAGACTACACTGTAACATTTAGTGATGATGACCCCGAGAGGCCTATCAATCGTCCTATGGCGAGGCGTGTTCTAGCTAAAGCCATTGCCTCTATCTGCATTACCTTCGTTTCTTGGGGCTCTGCATCAATTAGCCCTGCTATCCCTCAAATCAAGGAGCGCTTCCATATTGGTGAAACTACCGCCATTCTAACCGTCTCGCTTTACGTTATAGGCTTTGCTGTCGGACCGATTGTGTGGGGTCCCATGTCCGAGCTTTACGGAAGAAAACTACCTCTCGTGGTTGGAATGTTTGGTTTCACTGTCTTTGGCTTTGCATGCGCGACTGCGAAGGATTTCCAGACTCTAGTGCTGTGCCGTTTCTTCATGGGCACATTCGGCTGTTCGACACTTGTAGTCGGCCCGTCTATCTCTGCAGACATCTTCACAGTTACTCAACGTGGTAAGGCCGTTTCCGGAGTTATTTTCTGTTTGGTTGCAGGACCTATGGTGTCGCCAGTCATCAGCGCATTCATTTCTAATTCGTTCCTGCACTGGCGATGGACTATGTACATCACTAGTATCATGGGTGCCCTAGGTCTTGTCTTGATGGTATTCTGCCTCGAAGAGACTTATCCGCAACTTGTTCTCAAGGAGAGGGCTGTCAAGATCAGGAAGGAGACTGGAAACTGGGCGGTCTCAGCCCCTATCGAAGACATGGAGCTTGACACCAACGAGATTATTCACCGTACTATTTTGAAGCCGTTGCGTATGTTGATGGTAGAGCCCATGTTGCTTCTACTCAGTCTGTACCACGGCCTCATCTATGGTATTCTTTACATGTGTTTGGAGGCGGTTCCGTACATCTTCGAGACGCATTATCATTGGAAGGGTAGTGTTGCGTACTTGCCCTATTTCGGTATGTTTATTGGCGCTATTGCCGTGGTTGCGGTCAACCTGATCTTCTTTGATCCTATGACTGCGTCGATGATCGAGAAAAGTGGCCAGACCAACTATCCCGAATCTCGTGTTCCTCTGATGATGATGTGTGGCATCATTTTCCCTATGGGTATCTTCATGATGTGCTGGGCGGGTGCGTACCACCCGCATTGGATTGTGCCAACCGTTGGTATGGGGCTGCTTGGCTTCGGTCTAATTGGCATTTTCCAAGCAATTCTTATTTATATCATTGATGCCTACCTTCTTGTGGCTGCGTCCGCTATCGCCGCCAACACCTTCTTGCGATCCGCGATGGCAGGTGCATTCCCTCTCTTCACTATCCAGATGTTCCGCACCTTGGGTACGCAGTGGGCTGGTACGCTCCTTGGGTGTCTAGCTTCCGTCGCTGCTCCCGCACCATTTATCTTCTATTTTTACGGCCCCGAAATTCGTAAGCGCAGTAAGTTCGCCACTGATGATACAATTGACCGCGAAGATTTGGAGCGGGAGGTAACTGCAGACCCCGCAACCAGAGCTTCGATGCCCGAATACGAATGGTAAGCATTGCTAGAAAAGCAACCTTGGACGCAGCTACACGAACATGAAGCAGCTTTATAGAGCTGTGTCCAAGAGCACCTGGAGGAGGTTATTAATTTCTCCAATTTGTGACCATCCCCCCCTCCCCTATATTTAATACCATATATATTTTGGATATCTAGGCGTTTAGAGATAATATTTCAAGTTGGCTGAAGACACTTCAATGGTACAAAAAAAGCCAAGTAGGTTAAGAAGGAGCACAAATGATCGCGGCAGCAAATAGCATGAGCTGAAAAGAAGAAGTTACGCGCGGAAGGTGCTTCTACGAGTGTGGTACATTTACGATATTATGCTTCTCCAAATAAGTAGTCTGAGGAGTAGTCCATCCGGATCACGGGCGGACTCGATACGGCTAACTCTCGATAGCTCAGTTGGTAGAGCGAAGGACTGTAATGGTTGTTGTCATCCTTAGGTCGTGTGTTCGAATCACACTCGGGAGATTTATTTTTGACTCCTTCCAGTTGAACAGGACAAAGGTTGTTTGCTTTTTCTGTTCACCTTTTTTTTTTTTTAATTTAATTTGTACGCACGAGACCTTACTCGAGTGGGTCTGTGATAGCTGAAAGACTGTTTTTTTCAGCACATCTGATATTGTACGCGCACACAAGCTTGAACAGTTGACAATGTGCTGCAAATGACCATAAGTTGATTCGCAAGACTCAGACCATATGTGTATATAAAATATATTAATATAATTAAATCAACACTTAAGCCTGGAAGTGCTTGAGGAGAGTCTGGCGCTCCTCGGAGTCGACACCCCAGTTCTTGATGACGACGCACGAGCAGCCAACGACCTTACGGGCGTTGCCCTCACGGTCGATCTTACCAAGACCGGCCCACTCGCCAAGAGCCTTGGCGTCAGAGACCTTGATCAAAGGAATGGGCTCCTGCGGGGCGTTGCAGAGGGCCTCGATGAGCTTGAGGTAAGCAGCCTCGTCAACGCTCTCGACAAGAACGCAAAGCTCGGCCTCGTCGGCAGCAAGAGCCTTGACGGCCTCACGGAGACCACGGGCAAGACCCTGGTGGACAAGGGCGTTGCGGAGAGCACCCTTCACGGCATCCTCAACCGACATCTCACCGGGAGCCGAGGCCTGGGCGGGAACCTCGACCTCGTTCTGAACCTGGACATCCTCAACGTCACTCATTTTTTCGATATTTGTTTTGTTTTAAGCTTCTTCGACAGAGTGGATCTGCTCAGCTAGTATGGTAAAGAACTAAGACTTCTTGGGTTCGGGATGGTGATATTTTTCACGAGGTGTGTCATCAGCAACGTCTGAGTCGAGTGCCCTAATTACATATCTGGAGTGTGACTAAGATGTAACCCTGAGAGGTGTGAGAAGTGGTGGGTGTGGGAAGGACCGCTTGAGGAGTTCGAGCGTACGCCCATCATGCATGTGAGAGATAGACGTCGTCATGTGTACGTGCGTGGTGCCTAGAATGCATGTATCTTACATTAAGCCAATTGTCCCTAATTTTATGTATATCTCAATAATGGTTTATTTTATATTTCTGGAAGCGAATGAAAACTCAGCTCGCTTGACGTGCTCTCTCGGCTCAAGGATCACGGTTGCTGCATAGCATCGTGTCTGATGAGATCTAGGATAATATGTACATGCATAGAATAAATATTAAGCTCAATTGAACTTGGAAAGGAACCGGAACTCGATGTATGCGCTATGTCCATCGACTTCACATAGGCATTGTATGCTAAGTATGCCGTTCGCATCAAAACGCAGACTGATGCGTTTGGCCAGGCGCACGGCCTCGCGGCATTTGGTAAAGCTCGTGAAATCATAAGTGAACATTGTATCAGCCTCCGCAGCAAGAGCCTCGAGAACGTTTGGCTCGTTGGGCAGGCGGAACTCGGTCGAGGCCAAGTCGCTTTGTCCCTTGACCTCGAACTGCGGTGGGTCTAAAGTCACGGAGAACGTCACTTCTTTTGCAACGGCCGCATCGAGATCCTTGAGCACGGTGCCAAGGACTGAAGCCGATAAAATGACCTGTAGAGCCACCTGGTCCACGTCGAACGCGAGATCAAATTCGACATCATTTCCCTCGGAGCTGTAGGCAGTCAGGTCACAAATGGATGTCATTGTGTCGTGAGCAAAGCTCACATTGAATTTTTGGCCCGGCGCATAGTCGAGAAAACAGCCCGCGGCTGCTCCAGCAAGGTCATCAGATGGCGACCATTCCATGAACATTTGCAAGCAGTGGACCAATGCATTCAGCGACAGCGCGAGCTTCGTTTCCTCTCCACCGAACTCGTATGTCGCGAACAAGCTCGACTCGAGGAACAATTGCGCGTTGAAACTGCGCGATGGCGAGAACGTCTGGATTTTAAGCCCGCTTGAGGCAATTGTGACGTGTGCCAACGACTTGTTAAGCCGCAATGACTTCAGCAGCTTGGAAACAGGCTCTATGTATGCTGTGGACGCCCTCCATCGCGAGCTGTCTCCCATGAATATATGTTTACCACCACGCGAAAGATGCCCACTTATCTAAGCGCCTTGTTGTGGCAGAACACTGGAGGGCTATCCGGGGATGGTGTGGAAGATAGCCATATATGTACCGAAACCAAATACTTTGCCGCGAATTAGAAGATTGCTAAATGTGAAATTAGGAAAAGCAGACGAAAAAGTTGCCCGTCCGCGGTGGGGTCTGAAAATATCTCATCTGTAACTGGGACAGGACATCCTAGACATACTAAGTGTGTGCAAATAAATAGGTCAATAAATACGGGATCCGTAAGACTCTATAAGTGGACCCTACAGTTCGGCTTGGTCATCTTAAGCCACCTAACCGGCCAGGCCGTGGCCCAGATCTCTGTAGCCACTGCGTCAGAGCCTCGCGCTGCCCCCTTGGTTTCGAGGAGCTCGGCCCATGCGGCATGAAAACACGCTTTGTGTACGCCAACCGCTTGAAGTTGAAAGTTGTGCCGGCAATGGCAAGGGTGGCTATGGCTGCAGACACGATAGGCATCCCCCATGGCTCTTGCTCAATGAAGTTCTCGAGGTTCATGCCGTATAGGTCAGCCAAAAATGTTGCAAACCCAAGACCGACAGTGAGCACAGACAGCTCGAGCCTGAAGAGGATCAGCGAGTTTCGGTGAGCGTCAATAACGAGATTCATGATCTCTTCGGTCATGGACACATCGCGCACCGTCCGGCGTGCCTTCTGCACAAGCTCATCGGCCTGGCTGTAGTACGTTTCGAGCAGGATCTCTATATCGTTGTAGTCCTGCGGGTTCTGGCCCCTGCTGCTGTCCGTGAGGTACATGTCCAGCAACCCCGGCTCGTCATCTAGGGCATCGTCAAGGGCCTTACGGACGGCTAGCGAGCGTCGGAAGTACCGTTTCAGGTCTGAAGAGTACACAAGCAAGTCGCGCAGCTTCTCGTACTGCAAGTCGCCTTCGAGTTCCTTCATCGCACGATCTACCTTACGCAGAAGCATGTTCAGCTCGACCTCGAGATACGCAACTGCGTGCACGAGGACGATTTCGAGGGCCATCTGCTCGTAGTCCTGGCCCTTCGCGAGCTTTGCGCGGTTTCCAAGCTTGTTCGACAGGTCGTATACTAGCATCGAAAGTCTGTCGGCAATGACGGGGTCCTGAGAGTGGAATATGAGCACTTGGTTGCTCTTGATCAGCACACGCAGGTCACAGATGTTCACGAGAATGTTACTGCCCTTTTGTACTTGAATGTAGGGGACAAGCGCTCGTTGCGGGCCGTCGATATGCCTCAGGTCTCGCGAGTTCAGGTTGTTTTGGCGGAGAAACTGCTTGCGATCCAGCTTTGCTGCTACGGCAGACACCTTGCCTTG
Organism: Starmerella floricola; assembly: GCA_030579735.1. Lineage (NCBI taxonomy): Eukaryota > Fungi > Ascomycota > Dipodascomycetes > Dipodascales > Trichomonascaceae > Starmerella > Starmerella floricola. The sequence continues at coordinate 992,767 of JAKTRP010000002.1, read as the reverse complement.
CTCGTTGAAGATCGTGCATCGCAATGGCGCCTCGTTCTGCTGGGACACTGTCGGCAGCCCCGAACCGGTCATCCGAGGAGCCAGCCCCCGAATTGAGCCCGAGTGGAAGCTGCGCAGGACGGGCCGACCCGAAGTCCCGAGCATACCAAGCACCCGTCGCATCATGGGGTGATGATGACATACCATGCGAAATTATACACTGCTTAAGCGCCTGAACAGGGTGGACTGCAAAGTCCACAAATTAATGAGAAATAGTTTGAGGTTGGTTTAATGTTTGCAATTAGACACTGCATCCATACTCATCGGCCTTTGGAAGAAGCACAAGTCCGAACAATGTTTCACCGTGTTGAGGCTCGAGATTCCGGCCTTTATACAGTTAATTATAGCTGTTGTAAACTGACTAGCACTTCAAGGATAAAATATTTGTGTTAGGTGAGATTGGCCCGCTATGTTTTGATGAAATTCATATACGGCACATAAATGCGCTCACAAAGGTCCATGACGAGAGACTATCTAGTACAGTGCCACTAATTGCCTCAGTTAGGCTGATCGAAAATAATTATGCTTCGGATGTTTTCACTTCCCACGTTTACAGCTGCAAATTTTGCATCGAGCTCAGCCGCATTCCCCATCGAGCTTGACCGCAGATTCGCTATTGAGCGTCGCCATATTACAACTAGACTCTATGCAGTATAGCTTTTGCTCTAAGTTACGGCTCGTTTTGGCAATGGTTTGTTATCATAATCGGTACTGTTGACGCCTAATAAGAAGGTGCTCAACCGTACTTGTAAGGATGCCGGGTCCAGCTCGTCCCACAATAGACTGCTACGAATTGAGCTCGAAACCCCCAAACCAGTTCATGCTGGGTGTCTTACGGAGACTTCCAGCGCAATTCATAAGTTTTAAGGACAATTCTGTTCACAGTTTACGAGCGACCCATGCGCAATTGCAGTCCAAATGCGCAGTTTCACGTCTGACACAGAACGAATTCAAGGATGAAGGTAAATTGCTATGCATGGTGAGCTACATATGATAGGCTACATATTGTACTTTTATTAGTCGAAGAATCTTCTAGTTTTCGAGAACCCAAAGAGGTCGAGCCTGATACGCGGCATGGACTTGTCGCCGAGCAGTTTCAGGCGCTGCTCGAGGGTGCTGTCGATCTCGATCTTGCCGTCCTGTGTCGCTACAACTACACCGCCCGCGCTCTTGGGGTCAATGTGCTTCTTCTCGTCGAGCTGGATCTCAACATCGCCGTCAATCTTCTTCGCCGCCTTTTCAACAGCGCGTTTCGCAACGTCCTCGTCGGCCTCACGCACCGTGACCACAAGCCCGTCCTCGTTCTTGAGCAGGGCCGCGCTTTGCAGAATGAGCTTTGTGAGCAGCTCCTCGTACTTCCCCGCATCCTTGCTCGTATCGGCGAGCTGTTTCGCGGCCTCCTCGAACACGGAGTCAAGAATCTCGGCCTTGGCACCAAGCACGCGCAGCCTCGTCTTGTTCGCAGTTGTGGACTTGATGATCTGCTGGGACATGGCCGCCTGCTTGTACTTGCGCTCGTACTCCTTGTCGATGGCCGCGGTCTCGGAGCGCACGATCTCGGCCTTCTCGATTTCGTACTCCTCGTTGGCCTTGATGCGGATCTCCTTGGCCTTCTCCTCGGCCTCCTTCTTGATGAATTCGATCATCTTCGTGAGCTCGCTCGCCACCTGGTCATCGCTAAGCCCCGTCGCCGGCATTGCTTCGGTTCGTTGGATGTCGTCGGTGCTTAACGTCCAAGTTCGTGGCTCGGTGTCCCAAGGTGATAAGCCCGGTGTGTCAGCAACCGGGGAGCGCTTGTCTGGTTCTCGGTGCTCAGGCCCTGGCCGTTGAGGTTGTGGTAGTAGGTTCAGGTTGCAGAGGTTATGGTAGCAGGCTATGGCAGCAGGTTTGTGGGAGCAGATATATGGTAGGAGGCTGTGGTAGCAGGTCGTGGTGGTAAAATTCTCGGCCATTCGCGGCGCGGTGTATGGCCATTTCCTTTTTCAATCTACATAAATCGGAATTGATTTGGTTGTGGTTACTGGCTATGCAGCGTATATAAATTTAGGCCTGCGGATTAGGTTGGCGTGGGCTTGGATACGGGGTACATACGAACGCAGTCGAACCGCTGTCGTAGCGGGTCGGGCATTGTACCATGGAGACAGACTCGAAGCCATCAATTCATGCTGAATTTCTCCTAAGTTCGAAAATTCGTAGCTGCGGTCGTCTGAAACCGTCACGGTCCTCCGTTCTTGCGGTGTCGCTCACCTCCAATGGAAGCCGTGCTCACCTAAGCCCAGCAGGCATCACCGATGGGCCCTACCTGCCCACCCTCCTCCAGGCATTGATCACCCACACCCGGTAGTGCCGATCTCCGCAAGCTTAGCAGAGAATCGAAGCTTTGTTGGGATCGCGTGCGTTGATTGATACAAAAGCATGGTGGAGCATTTGCCGAAAAATGTGTCGTTAGAGGCGCTGGCACTGTCGCCGGCCGAGGCACGGGCGTTTCCAAGGTGGTACACGGATCTGTTGCTGAGGAAGCGCACAGACAGCGTCACGATTGGCGACGTGCTGTCATTTCTCGACAATTTTGGCGTGTCGTCTTCGGACAAGACGCTGATCACGGCAATGTTCGGCGAGCAGCTTGTCACGCTCGACCCGCCGCAGTTCTATGTGTTTCTCCGACTCGCGGGCCACGTCCTGCAGGGGAAGCAGCTGCGGCGAGAATTGGCATTTGTGGCGTCGCCGGTACCAAGGCCGAAATCCATTCTCGCATCCGTGGGCCCGCGCGCAAGAGAACGGTCGGATATGGACTCGTTTATGTCGCTCATGAGCGGGCAGGGCGGCGGCGTCAAAAAGCGCAAGAAGCGGGTCACGTTCGACTCGCGGCCGCCCCAAGTAACAGAGGCCGCCCACAGGAGCATGGAAGAACTGCTGCGGCAGTCGCAGATCCAGGCCCAGCTGAACTTACCGCCGCAAATGGCCCCGCAGATCTCGCCCGTGTCGCCGCAGCCCACGGCCGAGCACGAGCCTGAGCCCGAACGCGAGCCTGAGCCGGACCAGCCGATCGCAAACAACCAGTTCGCGCATGTGAACATCGACTCCGTGCTCCACCACGGACAGTCGATGCTCCCCGAGCCGCCGGCGCCGCGCAAAACAACAAAGGCCGGCGACTCCTTCATCCAGCAGCTCACGCAAAGCACACAGCCGTCGAGCTCGCCACAGCCACGGCCGCGTGCGGCCTCTCAGTCGAGTGCATCGCCGGCACCGCCGCCGCGGCGCATGTCGCTGAGCACGCAAACGACGGGCTCGATCGCACAGCACAGCCTGGCACCTAGCCTCACGGGGACGTTGCCGCAAGCGTCTAGCGGGCTGCAGTTACCGCACGGCACGCAGCAGCCGTTTCTGTCGCCGCAGGCCAGTGGGCTCGTGTCGCAGCTCAGCGGGCAGCAGTTCATTTCCCCGCAATCGAGCGGGCTTCAAGCGCAGGGAACGGGATGGCAGCAGCAGCAGCAACAACCGCAGCAGCAGGCTTTGTGGCAGCAGCAACAGCAGCAACAGCAGCAGCAGCAGCCTCAGAAACTCGGTCCTCAGTCGACGGGCTCGCTTCCCATGACCATGCACCGTCCGCCAGTCCCGCCAAACCGCCAAACTGTGATGACTACAGGCCCGCAACTCTCTGCATCGACTACACCGGGCCAGGTCCCGTCCATACAAGTGCCAATGCAGTCCGGTATGCAGACTGGCCTTCAGCAGCAGCCCACGGGCTTCTTCCAGCAAAGTCCTAGCATGCCGGCAAATCTACAGGCGAGCATGCAACCGAGCATGCAGCCGAACATACAACCGAATCTACAGGCGAACTTACAGCCGAATTTACAGCCGAACTTGCAAGTCAGTGGGTTCCAGAACCTGCAGATCTCGCCGCAGGTCTCGGGCATGCAGCCCATGTACGGGCAACAGGCGTACCAGGCGCCCGTCCAGCCATCGGTTCAGCCGCAGAACTCTGGCCAGCATTTCCTGAACTCGGTGCAGAACGCATCGAACCCGGGAGCTCAAAATATCTACCAGATTGCGCCGCCGCCCCATTTCGTGCGCAATAATTCTGAGGCATACAATATGCAGGCCCTTAGAGACCAGATGCCGAATTGGTGACACTGCTCATTGACAACATGAATGTCACATTAAGCGATGACATTTGGCGGTACAAGCCGTGCCATGAACTATGATGTACTCGCAATTAGCCCGATTGCGCCAAACACCGTCTCCGCGTCGAGACGAAAATGCAGAGGAAAACCCTCACGCAAAACGAGCGGGATGGTCCTATCGATTTGACCTGACTTGTCGATTTGACCTGACCTAACTTGCCGATTTGACCTATTGACCTGGTGATTTGGCCTGTCGAGTTGACTTGTCGAATTGACCGGGCAATTGCATTAGGGCGCTACTTTCTACTACATTGGTTACGTTTTACAGGCTCTACGGAGGCTCTTTCTTGGCTTTGGTTCTAAAACGACCGCCAGCACCACCATTTACGTCCACTTTCCACGAACAAGCAAGACCCGCACACACTCCTCGACTTTGCCCTTTGGTGGTTATGCACGACCCACCAGGTCCAGTGTTTCTCACGTGGACGACAACCCAAGAGGTCCAACCGAGCCGTGCCTTTCTGGGGCAAGGTTACTTAGCATCGCGTCAGCTTGTTTACTGGGATTTGTTTGGACGTCACTCCTACACCGTATAACAGCCCACGACGAACCTATCTAGAGGTAGCTAGGTAGGCTGTCCATATTTATTTTATTAGCCCCATCTATTTCCGGGAGTGTGCATGGAAGCATTCAAATCGCTGTGGCGCCCGCGGGGCAACATCGCCATCCCGCATTACGACGCAAGCGACGGCGTCGATCTGCAGGTGAAGTCGTTGCTGTACATGTTCAAACGGCTCGGCATCGCGAAGTCTGGAGACAAGCTTGAGAGGCTCGGCGTGGAGGGCATGACTCCCGAAGACCTGGAAACTCTTGATAGGATGTACAATCTTGCGCGGTTCGAGCAGGTTGTATTCAGTGACCCGCACCGCGTGCTTGTTGACTGGCCGAAAAACCGGTACCGGGCCATGCTCATCCTTGCACACATGCCACAAATGGAACACTTGCCCGCATTCGGTGAACCCCACTTCCGGTTCACGACGCTCGAGGCCGATGCGTCCGACGATGAGTACGTGCGCACACTCGCTCTTAGTGATATCTACGCTGAGCATAACTTGCCACTCGAGATCAGGCAGGAAATCGCGTCGTCAGTGCTCAAGCGCCACAAGGCAAAGACTCTTGAGATCCGCGCAACCATCATACTCGAGTACCTCAGGCTCGTGGCCACGGAGATCCAAGTTGCGAGAATATATAAGGCCATGATGGGCAAGATTTCGCCATCTCACTCGCCGTCGCTTTCTCCTTCCCACTCGCCATCGCATACGCCTTCGCATTCTCCAACCCATTCGGCCATTCACTCGCCCCTTCATTCACGGTCCGCATCACCGACACGAGACCGGTCGCCGTCACCAACAAGAGGGCGCGGGCCTCCATCTCCGAACCGCCCCGGATCTCCGCTACGGTTCCCGAAGGTCGCGCCTACGGCGAACCCGAAGCTCACGTCGAGTCCGAAACTCAGTGCTACTCAGCAACCTTCACCACACCACTCGCCATCTCCGTCTCCACCGGGATCGCCTACTGTGGGCTCGCCGCGTTTGCGCATAAGAACATCGCAGCCGAATCTCAGGCTCGCGGGGAACACGCCAAATCTCAATGCGCACAACGTCGCACCGTCTCTGGATGCGGGTAAGAAGCATGTACTACAGCAGGCGAGGCTAGCTGTGAGGGCCCGTATCGAGAAAGAGATGAAGGCTATAAATGAAATAAAACAGACTAATTAGCCTTTGTAACTAGACAATTGCTTCACGACAGCGCCGCGATTCAGAAACTTACGTCTGCAAGGCCTAAGTAAGCACTGCACTCTGTAGCGTATGTAGGCCAGCCATCAAGACAGTCGATCGATTCTATCGGAAACCAAATTAAAACATATATATATATGGCCGATACAAAAATACGACTAGTAAAAAAGCGCGCTATGAAAAGCAGAGCAAAGAAAAAAATGAGGAGCTACCCGGATTCGAACCGAGGTCTCGAGAAATTCCAAGCTAGTCAGAATCTCACGTGCTAACCGACTACACTATAGCTCCTATTGTTGTTTCAGCATGAGATTCGATTGTATATACATACACACTTGAACTTAAAATATATACCTGTGTCCATTTGTGCTAGTGGTGAATTTGTACCGGTCCCCAAAGAGAGCCAGGCGCTGCTTCGCCAGGTATTCGTACCTTTACTACAAAGCGATTGATTTTTAAGCGACATCAGTATAATGTGCAGTACTGTGGTCAATTCTTACCTATGTACGCTCGTATTAGTAGTGTAGTGAATTGACAGCATCTGTTGGCCAACTGGTGTGGGTACCTCAGCATCTACGTTAGTGCTGGAGTAGCTGTTTTGTGTTTGATACACGAATTCTATTTCATTTTTACCTAGGTACGTGATCTTGGTAATTCCTCGGGCTGTGTATGGCTTTCACGAAATGCGCTTGTGTCATTGACATCGCTAAGCTTACTTGCAATTACACTCGACACGGTGGTAGCAGTTCGTTGGAGCATTTTTGGCCGATCCGTGTTGTTCCGCTTGATGTGGTTCTATTAAAAATGAATAGGCTTCACTGGGCGGTCACACAGGGTCCGCGTATATGTCTCATTACCCTCATTGGCTCTTTTTATTGTCGTCGAGTGTTAATTTGCTGGCTCGGAATGGCTTTGTTTCGCAATAGTCTAGTTCCGGTACCTGCGGGTTCGCTTGATGGCTGCAGGCCGAGAGCAGTTCCTAGGCATCCCAATTGGCTCTCGCATGGCAACTACAGATGTACCGTGAAATCAAGATCGAAATTTTATCAAGTTAAAAAGGGGTTCAGTGTAATTAAAGAAACGCTAATATTGCTACGTATACGGGTAGTCACATCCAGTAGCGTGCAACAAATACTCTTTATCCAGGCATACCGGCTGAAAGACGGAGGGCGTTCAGCGTTAGTCTTGCATTCTTCATAAACCGTGTCCAACTAACTTGAAGAATCTATATTGTCTGGTAATGGATATTAGCCGCTGCGTGTGACTGGGATTGGCTATGGCGCAGTCACGGACGTAGGAATAAGCACAGGATTCTAGGTATATAGAGAAGACTCATTATTATTAGGTCGTACGCAAACGAATCACGGCTGCGTTTAAACTTGCATTCGCGGCGTTTCACGGAGAAACAAGCTCGGCGGTCGCGCGGAGCCCGCGGGTAGTACAGGAAATGCCATTTCTCGGATCTTGGAGCATTGCGTGGACCAAGTGCTCCTTGCATATTTGATACGCCAAGATGCCTATAGGCGAAGAGGTATAGTTGTGACAAGAGGTTCAGGAAGTACCGAAGCCGAAGAACTGACCGCCCTGCTCGGGCTCGACACCAGTATCAATCTCTTCATCGTCTTCATCCGAGAAGTACTGTGTGATGAGGTTGTATGCACGGTGGTAGATCTCCTCGTTCGGGCTCTGCTGGAGATCTGCGAGCTTGTCGACGCCGCCAGCCTCCTCGATAAACAGAGCATACTCGTTCGCGGGTAGCTGACCCTGGTCCTTCTCGAGCTCACCGACCTTGAGGATGTTTGCGAGTCCGTCGAGAGCCACGTTAACAAGCCTTGTGTCTGAAGTGCCCAAGAGATCGCAAAGGGGCTTGATACAGCCCTGGTTCACGAAGTAGCGCATCTGGTCCGGGCGGCTAAGGGCGCCGGACGTTGCGTTCGAGATCGCCCAGCACGCTTCCTTGCGCGTTCGGAACTCAGCCGTGGAGAGCAGATAAACTAGCTGCGGCACGATGTTCGCATCGATCACGGCCTGGATCTGATTTGACGTACCAGCCGTGATATTGGAGAGCGTCCAGCAAGCCTCCTTCCGCAAGCCCTCGCTTCGGCTGCCGAGCACAATCGCGATCTGTGGGAGCGCGCCGGCGTTGATGACCGTCTGCGTCTGGATGTCGTCGCCAGTGACGATGTTTCCAAGCGACCTCAGCGCTGGAGTCTGGACCTGCTCGTTATTTTTGCCAAGGAGCTCGACGAGGCGACGCGGGATGCCGCTGTCAATAACCTCCTGGATCTTGACGTTGTCGCCATCGCTCAGGAAGGACACAGACCAGCACGCATCCACGACGACCTCCATGTCCTGGTGGTACAGCAGCCTCGCGAGCGTCGGCAGCACCTGGCGAACAGTGGCCCAGTCCGGCTGCGGCTGTCTGCCACGGCAGAAGTTCGAGATCGTCCACGTCACGGTGCGGATGAGGGTGATGCGCTGCGAGTCGAGCAGGCCGAGCATAATTTCGAGCGCTCCGCTCGCAAGCACCTGGTCCCGATACCGCGCAGAGTCGCCGGCGATGTTTCCGAGTGCCCACACGGCCTGCTCCTGGATTTGCGGGTTGTCAAGCTTCAAGAGCTCAACAAGCACGGGCATAGCGTTTGCCTCAAGCACAGACCCAGTCTGTTTGCTCGTGCCCGATGCGATATTTGTGATCGCCCACGTCGCCTCGAAAACAAGCTCGTAGTTCGTGCTCTGCATGAGCTCGACGAACCGCGGTACGACGCCGCAGTCAATGACCTGCTGAATCGGCGGGCTGTCCTCCTTCGACAGCGCCCGCCTAAACGCAAGCGTTGCATCGTAGCACCGCTGCACGTCCTCGCTCATGAGGTCGTCTATGAGCGAGGGCAACCGCACGTTAAACTCTTCGTCCGACGCTGCGCTCACGACGGGAGTCGCCATTTCGGGCTCCGCAGACGAGGCCGGCGGGGCAAGCGCCGTTCGGCGCTTCGCGAGGTTCTCCTCGCGCTTCTGGCGGCGAATCTCGACCTGGGCCTCCTCACGTCTACGCCGCAACTCATCCACACGGAACTGGCCGCGGTTCTTGTAATTTGTACGCCGATGCTCCGGCACGTATTGTTGGTATTCGCTCATCGTGTAAATCCCTCGTCGGCCGTCCTCTGTGCGTCGGAATAGGAAGTGCTAAATGGTCAGATGGAGAGTGAATGGCGACGCTCGCTGGAAAAGTTGAGACCGCCGCTCACGTGAGGACCTCCAGGTAGATGGATGCTTACTTCGCGCCTGTTCCCAGCGGTCAACGTAGGTCAGTGTTCGCACAGCAAACAAGCAAGGAGAGGCTCTAAATACGTAGGCTTCTAAAATAGGAGGCGGAAAAGGAGAACTAGCTGGCTGCCGGGTTTAACTGTGCGGCTTCATTTTTTAAAAAAGAACCTTAAAAGTACCCTAAGAACCTAATTACTCAGAACGTGGGTGTCCCTCGTTTGGCACTTTTTTGTTTATTGTTTACATTGGTTTGTTTATACTCTGCATTTTTTTTTTCTTCCCTGCAGGCTTCTATATTACTTCTCCACGAAGACGATGGCAAAATGCACCGTGACGCTATGCACGATAAAAAAGAATGCATCAGCCCGGAATCGAACCGGGGTCGGGTCGAACTTGTGTAATCACATGGCAACGACCCAGTATACCACTAACCCACTGATGCTGATTAGTGATAATGGTTAGACGCGATGGCATATAATGCGCAATCTGCACTGTGCCTGATCTTGGACGTGCCGGCGAGAGAAGGCACCTATACAATATATATAGCCCGTGGACTCATTGAACGCATTTCTTAATTTCTACGAAACATGCCGAGAAAGATAACATGAATTTCGTGAAGCTGGCTGGGGCTGGCTGGGGCTGGCTGGGGCTGGTTGCGTCTCGTTAAGAATCTAGTTTCAACTAATGGGAGACTCATCGGATAATGATCGATACATTATGAATTAATAAGAGTATTAGAAGAAATATGCAAAATAAGTAATTCGTGAAAACTGCTCATGGCCGAAGCATGATTACATGTCGACACCCATGGATTGTACAGCAGGTGAAGCTGTGTGATCAGAGAGCCCGGGGCTGTCAATGGGATCTTCGTTGAGTGATTGGTCAATGGCCGGTCGACCCAAATTGCCCTCAAGGTGATCTAGTGGGGCCTCCTTGCTCGGTATGAGGTTCTGGCCGACGGTTTTGTCGCTAGTTCCTGCCGTCGGCAAACCCCGCTGAAGGTTGAGCTTCTCGGGCTGGTCGCCAACAACATCCACGTACGCAGGCGGCACCAGACCCGTGAGCTGGCGGTAAATTCTCTCATAGCTCTCCTCTAGAGCGTTAGCGTCATTGTAGATCATCGATCCCTCGGCATTGTACCACCTTGCGTTGCGGAAGATGATCCTCCAGTCATTCGAGAGCTGCTCGAAGCTCTGGTAGTACTTCGAGTTGATCCGCTTCACGATCGTCGCCACGCACATTGGCACGCCAATTACCTGGTAATAGTCTGGATAGTGCGACTTAGACGGCAGCTCCAAGAACAGGTCGATCCGCTTGCGGCCATCAACATCAGATACATTCTTCATGCGCTTCACAATGAGGCGGCCAATGTCCGTCAATTGATCGCGAGCCTCGGCGGTCATCGTTTCCTTTACCCGTGGTGGCCGTCCCTTCCGTCCGCTTCTTGGCTTTGGCAATGCGGGTGGAGCAGAGGCCTGCACGGCAGCCGTGGGTAACGGAGGCGAGCCGGAACCTTCGACGTTCTTCGACCGCTTTCTGGGGGGCAGCTCATCTTCGATATCACCCCAATTGCCGGCACGTCGTGCGCGTAAGTGATGCCCGCCCTCATCAATATTCGAGAGTTCGCGCGCACTCGCCTCCAATAGCCTTTGGTCAAGATGCATGGACGTGTACTGCTCAGGCAGCTCTTGTTCACTGAACAGTCGCGGCCGCCCAGCAACGGCATCTTTCTCAATACGCTCTAAATCCATTTGGTGGAACAAGTGGCGCTCGTCTTCGGACCGGGCAAGCATAGAGTTCAGCTCTTCGTCATCCATCTCGACCAACTCGTCTTCCTTACTCTCATTCTTGCTCTCTTCTGCTTCAAGCAGCGTGCGCAAAAAGGCTTCCTGCTCTTCGTTCGTACTCTTGTTATCGAACTTGCCTGCCTGAATGACCTTGCCGTCGATGTCAAGCTTGCCTTGAGCCCGTTCAAGGATATTTTCCTCAATCGAGTTCTCCGTAATAAGTCGCAAAATTCGCACTTCTTTCGTCTGGCCAATACGGTGGGCTCGATCCTGGGCCTGCAAATCTTGATGCGGGTTCCAGTCTGTGTCGTAGATGATCACAGTATCCGCTGTTTGCAAGTTCAGACCTAAACCACCTGCGCGCGTACTCAACAGGAAGCACGAATACGGTGAGTCTGGCTGATTGAACATGCGCAAGAGATCGCTGCGGGACTCGGCCTTTGTCGTACCGTCCAATCGCAAGTATTTAATGTCTCGCAGCCTCAAAAAGTCTTCCATAATGTCCATGATTTGCGTCATTTGGAAAAACATGAGCATGCGGTGACCGGCTGCGCGGAACTTTGGTAGAATGCGGTCGAGCAGCTCAAACTTACCACTGACACGCCACAGAAGATCGTTGTTCTGGCCACTTGGGTTTACGATTTTTTCAACCTCCTCGAAAACAAATGGATGGTTGCACAGCTTACGGAGCTGCATCACGCGGTTACTCAAAGAGCGGACACCGCCATTGACTGAACCCAGAGCGAACGCGCTGTGGTCCAAGAGCTGGCGATAGATTTGAGACTGCAAAGCAGACTTCTTGCATTTGATAACCTTCTCGACCTTGTCGGGAAGATCCTGCTCGACATCCTTCTTGAGACGTCGCAGCAAAAATGGCCGCAACACCTTGTGAAGGCGGCGGATAATGAGCAGCTTTTCTTCTTCGCCAAGGTCCATTCTGTCCGAGGAGCCGGCCTGCGCGAATGGTTTGTTGAACCATTCCTCAAAGCTCTTGACCGAGTTGAAAATCTTAGGAAGCACAAAGTTCAACAACGCCCACAGCTCAGGGAGGTTGTTCTGCAGGGGCGTACCGGTCAAAATTAGTCGATATCGGCTCGTGTAGTACTGTGCTAGGGTTGAGCTGAGCTTCGACTGCGTGTTCTTCATGCGGTGGCCCTCATCAATGATCATATGCTCCCACTTGATGCGTGAAAACAAGTGCCGTTCCTTAATCACGTACTCGTACGTCGTGAGCAAGACCTGGAACTCGCCGCTGCGAATCTGGGGCTGTAGTGCCTTTCGGCTCGCTGGGGGTCCTCGATACACGATCTTGTTGACTGACGGCGCCCACAAATCAAATTCCATGTTCCAATTCGTGAGCGTTGAAAGCGGCACAAGGACGAGAAACGGGCCCTGCACCTTCTTGACCTCAATGAGATAGGCGATGAGCGATATTGACTGGATAGTCTTTCCGAGACCCATTTCATCGGCCAAGATACCGTTGAGATGGTTATTGTACAAGGAGACCATCCACTGGAGGCCCTTGAGCTGGTAGTCTTTGAGTTTACCACCAACCAAGATCGATGGCTGCTCGGTAACGGTTTCCTTCACGCGATGCGCAACCTCATAGTAGTCAACTTTCTCGCGAACATCCTCGGACTCGAGGTCAACATCCTCGAGATCCCCGCCCTGCTGGTCTTTGACGGCCTTTGCCAACCCGGCCAAGAACTTATTGGTTTGTTTTAGAAGGTGAGTGATACGCGCATCCTTTGTCTGGTCAATAAGCTTCAAGTAAGCCTCCTCATCATTCGCACGCAGGAGCTGCAAACGCTGCTTCGCCGTGCGCTCGTAGCGCTTAATTTCTTCGCGCTCAATGTGTTGGTGGAAGCTCACGACGCGAGAAGCAAACACTCCCCTCTGATTCTTCTGCTTCATTCTGTACTCGAGCATCGCGTTCTTGTGCTTCTGAACGCGCTGGATACGTAGATGCTGGGGCAAATTCTCACTCTTGCGGCGCTCTAGAGCCTGCTCGTTAACGAACCTCTCTACGAGGGCCGCATCGTGTTGAGTCAACAGTTTCATGCGTGCGAAATGCACGCGATTCGATCGGTCAATAGCCACAGTGTTGAAATACTGGATGTGTGCGAGCAGATCGCCACGAACTGCAGTCAGAAACGGCTGCAAGCGCAGCTGCCGAGCCTCGATTTCCTCGTCAAGGCTCAGGTGTGGCTTTGCCTCGAGCTCTGCGAGCCTCTGGGACATTTCGTTTGCAATAAACTTGCGGCGCTCGAACTTCATGAGCTGCGCAGAGACACCGAGAGGGAACAGACTAGGGATTGTTAAGAGCTCATCATGCTTCTGCAGGTCCTCAAATTTCAGCGACTTCGGAATAAGGCTCTGCGGGTTCACGATTCGGTCGAAGCCGAGCTCGGACATCATGTCCATGCTGCCAGCCGAGTCGCCAGCCGAGCCCTCCGAGCTCGACGTGAGCCGCCTGCTACGCGAAAGCGTGCTGAGGTTTTTTCCGCCCGAAACGACGAACGCTACGTCGTTCGTGTCGCCCGAACCGTACCTCTGCCGGAACATTTCCTCCTGGCGTTGCTGAGCCTGCCATTGCTGCTGTTTCAAGCGCTTCAGACTCAGCTCCTGGTCCATGTGGTGCTGCTCTAGATGCTGCTTCTTCAGCTCGTGCTGAGACCCCATTGGCGGACCGCCCGCTGCCATCTGCGTTGCCATCTCACCGCCTTCGAGCCGTGGAGATCGGTGCGCAGTCATATCCATCGAAATTTCGCCCCGGTGCTCGTCTGGCCCAGCACTCTCGCCCGACGCTTCGCCTCCAGTCGAGGGGAACGAGGGCGTTTGCTGTATGGGCGGGCCAAAGTAGGGCTCATGGCCTGCCGACTGCGAGCCAATGTCGCGCGGACTCACATTGTCCTCATCAACAATGGCCGTTGTAGCGCTGCCGTTTACGGCCGCAGCGGCCTGGGCGTCAGCGTGGGCCGACGGGCTTCCCCGCTGGGCCGGCCCCGTCTGGTTAGGCTGGCCGGCGAGTGACGTGGCTCGAACCAACGGCTGCTGTGGCCGTTCTCGGCCCTCCTGAGGCACTGCTGCGTGGCCCATAGACTCGGCCCGAGACCGTACACCTTCTTCGACACTCGCGTGCTGCACGGGTGTCGCGGCCGTCGAGTCCGTGGACTCAAGACGTGAACGAAGCTGCGAAAGCATAGGCAGGCGCTGGGCCGGCCCCTTCGAGTTGAACAGCACGTTTTGGACGGAGTCAGCGATACTCTGGCCCGTCTGCAGCGACTTGTAAGCGACCTCCTGGTTGCTGAGAATAATCGCTTCTTCTGGCGTGAGGAGCTGGTCGTTCTTACCGCGCTCGAGATCGCCCTCGTCTCCTGACGGCCGGTACGCCGGTCCCAGCTGTTGCGAGCCCATGAACGCTGGCTGCCCCGGCTGGCCAGGGAGCTGTTGCTGCTGCTGCTGCTGCTGCTGAGGTCCAGGTTGCTGAGTTGCGTCGTTGGGCGGCGCACGCGGCGGAATAACGGGCGTCGCTTGCGGGGTTCCACGGAACGAATGTTGAGACAAAGCTGGCGAGTGCTGCAACAGACTGCCGGTGTGCTCTGCCGAAGCTCGACGCGTCAGCATCTGCGGGGATGCAGTGGCTGCAGGGCTTGCGGCATTAGAAATGATAGGTGTCGACCCGACGCCCGCACCTGAGTGCGAGGACATACGCGAGCTTGCGTAGTGCCCCATTTGGTTACGGCCACTGGCTGGCGGCTGCGGACCCTGAGGCACTGCTGGTGTCGAGGCCTGTCCTGCCTGGGACACGGTAGGACTGCCCGCGTGGCTCGCCGTTCGCGGTTGGGGCGGTTGTGGCTGTCGCGGCGGCTGAGGCTGCGGCTGTGCGGGTCCGCGTGCCTGTTGAGGCGGCGGCTGTGACTTAAGGGCGTCCATGTCGTCATCCTGCAAGTCGCCGAGCGTATTCATGAATTGATTATCCACGGACCGCGACTGCTGATTGTACAGATCCGGGTAGAATAGGTTATCAGACCCATCTGCATCACCGAAGAAATCGCCCGAACCTTCCATATCGAGGTCTCCGCCAATATCGTCGAGATTCAGCCAACTCAAACCTTCCTTGGACGAGTTGTCCTCCTCCTTTTTCTTGTCATTCTCGGCCTGCTCCTGGGCCCGGGCCTGAGCCTGAGCCTGAGCCTGTGCGCGGGCCTGAGCCTGGGCCTGCTGCGCCTGCACGCGTTGCGCACGCTGCTGGGCTTCGAGCTGCGCACGCTGCTGCTGGGCCTGCTGCTGGGCCTGTTGTGCTTGCTGCGCCTTTGTGGGTTTCCGTGCTTTCGGCTCTGCACGGCGGCCAGCCTGCGACGAGGCGCGTTCAAGCCCCCCAGCGGGCACGGTCATTGGCGAGACCATGGGCCGCGAGTTCATGCGCATGTGGTTTGCATCCATGGGCCCGTTGGCCTGGCCCATCTGCCCGAGCTGGTTGCCGATCTGCCCCGGCATCATCTGGCCGTTCATTTGCCCATTCATCTGGCCATTCATCTGGCCGTTCATCTGGTTCATACCCATTTGGTTCATAGCCTGGCTCATGCCCATAGGCGTCTGGCCCATCTGTCCCTGGCCCATCTGTCCCTGGTTCAGCTGGTTCATTTGCATCTGCATGTTCATGGGCCCGCCACCCATCTGCCCCATGGAATCCGGCCCCGATTGGCTTGGATGGCCCATTTGTGGGGGCATTTGCGCCATGCGCGAGCCGCCGATCGGTTGCATGTGCTGCGGAACGTGCTGCGGGACGTGTGGTGACATGGGCGACATGGACTGGCGCATCGGCACGTTCCCCGGTACATTTCCTGGCACGTTTCCCGGCATCTGGTGCATCTGCGGTTGCATCTGCGACTGCATTTGCGATGGCATTTGCCCGTTCATGGGCGTTTGCATGCGGCTGCCGACCTGAGGTTGCATCTGCGGCGGCATCTGGTTCACCTGCTGCGGCTGGTAGTTGAGCTGGCCCATCGCGTTGTTTGGCGGGCTCATGCGGCCCATCTGGTCGTTTATCTGGCTTGTCGGGCCCATCTGCGCGCTGAGCTGGCCACGCATTTGCGGGGCCATTTGCGGCTGCATCTGCGGGGCCATTTGGCCGCCTGCGAGCGGCTGCGACCCGAGCTGCGGGCTCATAAGGCCGTTGCCGTTTGGCGGCACGCCCGAATTCGGCGCGAACTGCTGGCCCTGGCTCATTGCGCGTTGGCGGGCGGCGACCTGCTGGAGGACCTGGCTGAGGTGGACGAATTCCTCGTTCTGCGACGCGGCAGGGCCGAGCTGCATGCGCAGGTTGCTCCAGCGCGTGTACATGAGCTGGAACCGCTGCCGTTGCACGCTGTCGTCGTTCATACCGCTCATATCCGTGCCGGGCAACTACGCTTTGTGGCTTCGCGTGAACAAGAGGTGTGAAGCGTGCCGGGTCCCGCTCACGTCTCAGGGCAGGGGTTTAAGGCACTGCGAGCCCGCCGTGGATCCCAGCACACGCCCAGACACACGCTCGCCTAAACGCGCACGCTCGCCAATCTCCGCGGGCTGCAGCCCCTCGTCCCAGCCAGCTGGGATGGGCCCGCTTAGGCACGGCTCGCCGGCCCACCGCCAAAGGGTTGGGTCTCCGGCATGCGGCACCCAGTACACATGGCTGCGGGAAACATGGCGCCCTGCATACGTCACACCAGGCACGGCAAGGCCCGCCCGGCGGAGATCGCGCACGGATGTTGCTGCGCGCGATCTGCCGGGTTACGGGAATTGGCACGGCCATGAGTCGGAGCCATCCGTGGACGAGGTTTAGTTTGGATAGCTGGTCGGGTACTAATGCTAGTATCGATGAGGGATGTTGCTCTACATACAGTCGTACGTTCGTGTACAAGCTTTCTATGTCTGTAATTCCTATTAGTTGGATTTGCCGTACATGCATGATGTCTGCTGTACATGATGTTTGTTGTACATGATGTTTGTTACGTTGCGCTGGTTCTACTTGTCATTTGCTATACATTCGTTATGTTTTGTACGTGGCGTTCGTTGAGCGTGATGCTCGTTGAGCGTGGCGTTTGTTATACTCAAGACGTTATACTCGAGTTGCCGTACTGTGCACTGGTTGAGCGTTAGTTTAGTCACTTACCCAGGGTGATGGCGAAGTTGTTCATGGATGCAGAGTCGCGGACCTTGCGTTTCGGCACGGGCTCGTGCGTGCCCAATGCATGCTTGCGGAGCAGCCAGTACACGAGCTTTGTCGTTTTGCGCTCGTGCAGTTTCGCAAACCCAACGCTTTCAAACACTTTGTTGACGACGTCGTCGTTGCAGTACCGCGAGTTGTCAACGCATGCCCGCGGGAGCACGAAAAACAGGTACCCGTCCGCCTTTAAGCACTTGTGAGCGTGCACAAGCATGGCCCCACGCGTTCCTGCGTCGGGCACGTAGTTTACAACGAGGGACAGCGAAACAACGTCGAACTCGGGGCGTGCAGTCATGGCCATGAAATCTTGCTGCTTGATCTCGGGGTGCTGCGAGTGGAGGTCGATACGGACGTGGGGATCGAAGTGTTTGCTGCGGGCACATGCATTGTCGATGCGTAAACAACCGACTTCGAGCAGCGAGCCACGCACGGCTGGCAGCCACTCCATCATGATTTTCGACGAGTCGCCGCCGCGCACGCCGGATTGACCCGCAATCGACGCCTGCTGGTACGTTTCGAGCCCGCCAAGCTTGTTGATCTGCGCAGCGAGCGCAGCAACTTCTTGCGTGTTGCCGGCAGCCTCGGCGCCGGCCTGTGTTTTCAGCAAGACATGGAACTTGCGAATGAGTTTTCTCGCACGGTCAGGCTTGATGGCCGCGGGCTTTTTACCGCTCAGCGGCTGCTTGCGACCCATGAAGGCCTGTTCGTCCTGTCCGTGAGCCGTGGCCGTACTCACTTTTGCGAAAATATACTTATATCACATGCTAGTCGGGCCCTGGGGGCCCCGTATGTACTGCTTGCACACTAGCCTTGTGCCTGTTATGGGTTTTGTCAGAGTCGTACAGCACTTGGACGTGGTTTAGGAACGTGTCCGGTTCGAGTCTCTGGGTAGTCCATCGACCCCTAGGTAACTAGGGTTGTATCGTTGACCTTAGGAAGGTAGACACCGGTCAGGTTAGCAATAACGCAGCCAGCTATCTTGTCAGAAACGGCGTCCGGATGGCACGGTCTATGCCTGTCTAGTGCATATGTGCGGAAAATGATTTTTTGCCATTCCGATTGCTTTTTGTTACCATCAATCGAGTAGTACGCTATTAGTGTTTTTGGTGAGCGCCTATTACAGTAAACCCGCTAACCAATGTCTCTAACTCTAGCCGTCAAACAATGGACAAATGTGGATGTAGTTTAGGTTCACAGTATTGTGTATATGTGTAATACGTTCTTTATGGTAATATTTGTTGTATGGTAATATTTGCTGTATAGTAATATTTGCTGTATGGTAATATGTATGGTTATACGTGCTATGGCAAACGTGCCCTGGTAATACGTGCCGTGTGTATTCTTAATCCAGTTTAATTATAAACATCCTTAGCATTTGAACCGGTCAGTGGTGCAATCCGTGCTCACACATTCTTACCACAATGCATTTGCCCGTACCAGCGGGTGCTGATTACGGCGTGGGCGCCACCCTTACCATACACCATCCACATCCACGAACCCATGGGCGCCATTGGAAAGCTGTTCCACTACTCGTTCGACGCCATTCTCATCTCCACCGTCATTGCTGGCGTGCGGCGGAGCACGGGCCTGACACTCAGCCCGTCGGCCGTGGAGAACCAGGACGCGAAGTCGTTCCTACGCCGGTACCTCGCTGCCGGCGAGTGGGTCCTGGACACGTCGAGCACGTTCATGGCCGCAAGCGGGTTCTTTGAGCGCCGGCTGCCATGAACAGCCCACAATTCATGGGCTCGACTTCCGTATTGCTTTTTTTATTTTATTCTAATACTCTTTAATTATTATTTACAGGGGCCCCGCCTTGGCCGAGCCCAGACCCAGGCCTGCCTACGCCTCGACAAGGACCTGCTCTTTTTCAAGAAGATCCGCGAGCGAGCCGTCCTGGCTCATCTCAACAATGATGTCGTGGCCACCCACAAACTCCTTGTTCAAGTACAGCTGCGGGATCGTCGGCCACTGGCTGTACTCCTTGATGCCCTGGCGTAGCTCGGGGTCCTCGAGCACGTTGTAGGCCGCGAACTTCGCCGGGTCCACGCCCTGGTACCCGAGAATCTGGATGGTGTTGCGACTGAAGCCACACGCGGGCGCCTCGGGCGTGCCCTTCATGAACAGCACGACCGGAGCGCTCTTCACGGCCGAGTCGATGGCATCCTTGATCTCGGTTGAGATCGACCTCTTAAATACGGGCAGGGCCTGCGGCGCAAGCCTGCGAGCGGCCAACGGCGACGCGTGCGTAGCGATCTGAGGACGGAGCAGAGTTCTCAGCATGGTTTGTGTGGCAATTAGTGTGGCAATCAAGTCGCTAAATAGATTTGTGCCAACGGCCAGTGCGAGCGCTTGGATTTGGCAGAATCACCTGAGCCCCCGCCCACGCCCGTCCACACGCACGAGCTAGGCAAACTCCCAGCACCTCATCTCAAACACTGCGAGGCCACAACGATGGTCACGGCGAGCCACGCAAAAGCCGGTCCTAAACAGCTAGTCGCGGCCAATTGATAGATTCATTGTGCTCGGTTCGTCGTGTTAAAAGTTCGTGCAAGGTTGTGGCACGTACGTGTTACGTGTGGCTCTGGCTCGTGGTATGGCAGTAGTGGCCTGTATGCCCAGTAGCATGAACAACAGCTCGTAACTTGACTAGTATACAGCTCCCATGGCCAACGATGCCTTTGTGACTAATTATTGGGGCACTGCTTGTTGTAGACGGGGAGGCTACTACGCAGATGGTGGTATACTGGTGGTAGCTGGGGCCTCATGGCAGCTTAATGCGTTCGAGGGCCTAACCCTGATCCTATGAAATGAAATCCAGCGGCAGCACAGAGGCCCAGCAAAGGTGGCCGTGAACGCAGTGGCCATATGAACGAGCCGCGACTCAGGAAACTGGGGACCGACGGCAAGCCGGCAAATAATGGCGGCCAAGCTGGCAAAGGCGGCCGCGGTGGCGCAAACAATCCTACGAGCGCCCCGGGATCGACGGGCTCGGCGGGCCACCCAGGCCGCGGTGCGCACGGGCGTAAACGCACAGACGACCGCGCGTCACACGACACGAAAAACGATTTGAAACGAAAACGCGCAAGTAGCCAGCCCGCACGGCCTGCTCCCGCGCGTCCAGCGCCCACGGATCCGATGAACACGGTCGTGTGGAGCACCGAGCCGCCCTTGAACTACATCTCGCAGGTCGGCCAGGGCACGTACGGCAAGGTGTACAAGGCCGTCGACCGCAAAACGAACAAACTGTTTGCTATGAAACGGCTGCGCCTCGAAACGCAGCACGAGGGATTCCCCGTCACGGCCGCACGCGAGATCAAGCTCTTGCAGGCGTTGCGGCACCGCAATATCGTGCGATTGTCCGAGATCGTTGTGTCAAAGAACGAGATCTACATGGCACTCGACTACATCGAGCACGATCTCGCGGGGCTGCTGCAGAACACGGAGCTCGAGGTCCTGCCCGCACACTCGAAATCCATAATCCGGCAAACGCTGTCGGCGCTTGCGTTTCTGCACGACCGCACGGTTTTGCACAGAGACATTAAGGGCTCGAACCTGCTGGTGACGGCCGACGGGACCGTGAAGCTCGCCGATTTTGGGCTTGCACGGTACATGGACGCGCGTACGCCGCAGGTCCGTTACACAAACCGCGTAATCACGTTGTGGTACCGGCCACCCGAGTTGTTGCTCGGCACGGAGCACTACGGGCCCGAGGTCGACGTGTGGGGGGTCGGGTGCCTGCTCATTGAGGTGTTCAACCGTACGCCGCTGTTCCACGGCAAGGACGAGGTGTCGCAGATCCAGTCGATCTACTCAGTAATGGGTGCCCCCACAGCGAGCAACTGGCCCGAGCACGTCGAGCTGCCGTGGTTCTACCTAATTGACTCGCTCGTGAAACCGCCGGCAGCGCCGCAGTTCGAGCACGTCTTTTCGGGACCCTTGGTCACTCCGGCGTGCCGCGACCTCGCCACGAAAATGCTGGCCATGAATCCAGCTCACCGCATATCTGCATCCGCAGCCCTCCAGCACGAGTACTTCAAGGAACAGCCTCGGGAGCAGCGGCTTAGCCTGCACACGGAAAAAGAATGGCATGACTGGGAAGCCAAAAAGCGAAAACGCGATGATGAGCCATGACCGCCACGACGAGTCATGACCGCTACGACGAGCCATGACGCAACGCCACGGTCTGTGTCACACGACAATCTAATGTATCATACTAATTTATTCTGGCCTGCTTGTTATGCGTTCCATGCCGGTGCCGTGGCCTCCAAAAATTATAGTTTATCTCGGGGACAGCCTCGAGAATAATATATGTGTATATATAGATACGAATACATCTGGTTCACAGTCACAGGGGGCCGCCATTTCCAACGCCTCTCCTCTATTATAGGGGGGATTAGGCCTCATTAACAATGTTTTCAAGGAAGTTCGCGTCCTCGTAAATGAGCGAGCCCTCAACGTTATACGTGCGCGCATTGTTCAGCATGAGCATAAGATCGCTTTTCACGTTCGCAAGCGTCTGGTACTTGCCCGCCTCGAGCTTTGCACGGATCTCGGCCAACGAAATCGGCCGCTTGATGACCTTGAAGTAGTCCGGGTAGTCCTTGCGCGAGGGCAGCTCGGCAAAAACGGCCGACCGCGACCGCTCGGGGTCCGTCGCCGTTTGCTCCGAAATGAGGTCGAGCAGCGCGTTTGCGGACTCGAGCAGTTCAGGCGCCGGTGGGGTCTCGGTCTTCATGCGTTTGCTGCGTTTGTTGCCGTTCATCGACGGCGGCGACCGCTTGTTCCTGCCACGACTCGACCGCGGCTGTGGCGTGTCGTCACGCATCGAGTCCGAGTCGTCGCCATCGCTCACGACGCCGTTCTTCTGCTTCTTGCCGTTTGTTTCGGCACTGCTCTCGTCGTTGCTATCGCCGTCACCTTCGTCTTCATCATCGTCGTCGGCATCCTCGAACTTCGCCTCGTCTTCTTCCCCATTACCATCTTCAGCCGCGTCCATTTCCTGCTGCTGTAACCACTCGGCTTCAGTCAGGCCATCGTCGTACACAACGCGCCGTCGTTCTCGCCTCGACCCGAGCTCCTCATATGTTGGACCAGCCATCTTCTTTCCGATATCTTCCTTGTAGATTGCGGGCAGCTCGTCGTAACTGAACAGCCGCGGCTTGCCGGACTTCTTTTCGTTATCGAGACGCTCGTCGTCGAGCTCTTTGAACTGGATGATTTCGTCGTCGGACCGGGCCAGGATCTGGTTCAGCTCGTCGTCGTCCATCTCCTCTTCCTCCTGGTCCTTGTTTTCGCGGCGTGCTTCTTCGGCCTCCATGAGGTTGCGCAGGAACGCCTCCTGCTCCTCGTTCGTACTCTTGTTGTCGAACTTACCGGCCTGGATCACTTTGCCGTCGATCTCGAGCTTCGACACGGCACGGTCCAGAATCGCTTCCTCAATCGTGTGGTCCGTGATGAGGCGAAGAATGCGCACTTCCTTGGTCTGTCCAATACGGTGGGCACGGTCCTGCGCCTGCAAGTCTTGGAACGGATTCCAGTCCGTGTCGTAGATAATCACCGTGTCGGCGGTTTGCAGGTTCAGACCAAGGCCACCGGCGCGCGTACTCAGCAAAAAGCAAAAGTACGGCGAGTCTTCGGCGTTGAACAGCTTCAGCTTCTCGGACCGCTCCTCGGCCTTCGTGCTACCATCGAGGCGCAGGTACTTCAGGCCGGCATTGTACAGGTAGTCCTCCATGATGTCCATGATCTGCGTCATTTGGAAGAAAATGAGCACGCGGTGACCCGTATTCTTGAACTTCGGCAGAATGCGGTCGAGGAGCTCGAACTTGCCGGACGTGCGGAACAGGAGCTCCTTGTTCATTAGCGTCGAGTCGACGACCTGCTCGACCTCGCGGAACACGAACGGGTGGTTGCAGATCTTGCGCAGCTGCATGATCTTGTTGTTCAAACTGCGCAATCCCGACTGCGGCTTGCCGCTGCCGTTCGCCTCGTTGTTGTCGCCCGTGTAGATAACGTTGTACTTCAGCATCTGGTCGTAAAGCGCGAGCTGTAGGGCGCTCATCTTGCACTTGATGACCTTCTCGACCTTGTCTGGTAAATCCTTTTCGACATCCTTCTTAAGACGGCGCAGAAGGAAAGGTCGCAGGACCTTGTGCAGACGCCGGATAATGAGCAGCGTTTCTTCTTCTGTGAGCTCCATTTTGTCTTGGCTGCCCGTGTTCGCAAACGGCGTGTTGAACCATTCGTCGAACGTCTTTTGCGAGTTGAAGATCTTCGGGAGCACGAAGTTCAGCAGCGCCCACAGCTCGGGCAGGTTGTTTTGCAGCGGCGTACCGGTCAGAATGAGGCGGTGCCGCGAGAAGTAGTGGTTCACGAGCGTGTAGCTGAGCTTCGACTGCGTGTTTTTCATGCGATGGCCCTCATCGATGATCATGTGCTGCCATCTGATTTTCGACAGCAATGGCCGGTCCTTGATCACGTACTCGTACGTCGTGAGCAGGACCTGGAAATCGCCGCTGCGGATAATCGCCTGCTGGGCCTTGCGTGCGTTCGGCGGGCCTTTGTACACAACCGTCTTCACGGAAGGTGCCCACTTATCGAACTCGACCGTCCAGTTTGTGATCGTTGACAGCGGCACAATGACGAGGAACGGCCCCGTCCAACGTTTCTTGTCGATGAGGTACGTGATAAGCGAGATCGACTGGATCGTTTTACCCAGCCCCATTTCGTCGGCCAAGATGCCGTTGAGGTTGTTGTTCACGAGCGAAATCATCCACTCAAGGCCCCTGATCTGGTACTCCTTCAGCTGGCCGCCCACAAGAATGGAGGCCTGCTCGGCGATGGGCTCCTTGACGCGGTGCGCAACCTCGTAATAGTCGATTTTCTCAAGCTCCTCGTCCGACGGCGTGGGTAATGAAGATCCAGCTTCTGCCTGCTGCACGCGGACCGCCTCGCTGAGGCTCGCCAAAAACTGGTTTGTTTGCTTGAGCAAATGCGTGATACGCGTGTCCTTCGTCTGGTCCAACAGCTTGATGTACGCCTCCTCGTCGTTCGACCGCAGCGCGAGCAAACGCTGCTTCGCCGTGCGCTCGGCCCGCCGCGACTCCTCGCGCTCGACGTGGTTGTGGAATTGGTTGATGTGCTTGTGCAGCTGGACGCGGCGCTGCCGGACCTGCTCAACTTGCTGCGCAAACTCGTGCGACCGGCTCACGGCCGCGCGCGTGAGCTCGATCTGCGAGTGCCGGGCCTGTTGTTCCCGCCCGTGCCGTTGCCGCCGCTCGAGCTCCTCGGTCAGCACAAGCTCCTGCGCCGTGTTGTTTTTGATGCGCCGGTTCATGCTGCGCAAAAGGTGGCTTTGTGCGATCGCCGAGTCCTCGGACGTCGCTGCCGTGTTGTAGATGAGGTGCTGGCGAAGACTCTTCTGCTTCGCTAACAGCCGCAAGCCTTTCAGCTCAACAACGGCCTTTGTTTTCAGCATATCGGCTGAGGCCTCGAGCTCGTCCGGAGGCAATAAGTCTGCACGCAGGGCCTCGATCGTGCCGAGGTTGCTCGACATGCGCTCGAGCTCGATAACGCGTTGCGATAACCGGCTGCGCACGATCGTGTCCGGCACGTCCGCGACCTCGCCAAGCAGTTGCTCGAGGCGGTCGTGCGCGTTGCGGGCCTTGTGCACGGGCCGGTTTGGGCTGGCCACGGGCTCGTGAAACTGCGCAGCGGTGAGAAGCTCGTCCCTAATATGGCTGGGCAGGTCGAGGCCACGCGAGAGCAGCTTGTACGCGGCCAGCTGCGGTTTTATGTTCAAGAACGGCGTGGCCGAGGCTAGTGCGCTCGCCGAGGCCTTGCGGTGCTGCTCGAGTTCGGTTTTTCGCGTCTCGTATTCGCGTTGCTGAGTCGCGAGGTCGTGCAGCATTGACGTGAGGTAGGCCATTTCCTGGTGCCCGCTCGACGGCTCCACCCCCATCTTCGCGAGCGCGTTCCTGCGCATGAGCAGCAGCGCAAGTTGCTCGCGCGTTTTGGGCGGGTCAATCTGCGTTACCACGTCGCTTCCCATTATTAACCGTTGGTTGACGCGTGGAGCCTTGTGACTATTACGGTAGTTTCCCCCCTGAAGTTGGGTTTAGCGAAAGCCGGATGGGAATGGGACTTGTGTGTGGAAAACTGGCGGCTGAGTCAGGCCCCGTACCCGGTGACGGGCGACGGGCCATGCTGCGATGGGCCGTGCTGGGACGAGGGTGTTGGCGGTCAGGGTCGCCCTTGCCCCGGTGTACGACGGCGTACGGCTAGCACAACCTGTCGGCGAGGCCACCGAGACATACGCGTTTTGCATCGATTTGAAAGGTCGTCGTCTTCGGCTTATGCGTAGATACTTCGCACTCGCGAGTTTCAAATTTGAGTGACTCGTAGTGGTATTGTTTCGTAGTGGTATTGTTTCGTAGTGGCATTGTTTCGTAGCGGTATTGTTTGTAGCGGTATTGTTTGTAGCGTTTCGTCGGTACGGCTCAACACTGTAGTATGGTAGTGTTCGATTAGTACATAAATGTAGACCTGCTAGCACGCGGCGTTCTGGCCTTTACTCTATTGTGTTGTATTCTTCGTGCGTAAGGCTGGGCTTTACACTATACTGTACCCTACTAACTCGCAGTCCTCTCCGCGAGCCTGCCTGCCTGACATATTGAGGCTATGCCGCCGCGTCCCCGCGCTCCGAAGACTCCTGAAGAGGCGCTGAGCCGTGCGCTGGCGAAAACGTTGCGGCACGCAGCCAAACAGCAGGGCATTGCACAGGACGAGGCGGGATGGTGCCGGATTGACGACATGCTTGCGCGGTCGCCGTACAATAACCTTCGTGCAACCGAAAGGGCCATTTTTGAAGTTGTGGCCACAGACAAAAAGGGCCGCTACGAATTGAGCGACGACAAGCTCCGCATCCGGGCCGTCCAGGGCCACAGCGTGCCTGTCGATGCGGGACTCGTGCCAATCACCAAGCAAGCAGACTTACCGGCCGTGCTCGTGCACGGAACGTACTTCGCAGCCTGGCCCGCCATCCAGAAAACGGGGTTGAGCAAGATGGGCCGCTTGCATATCCACATGGCCACGGGCTTGCCGGGCGACTCGGGCGTGATCAGCGGCATGCGGGCACGATCCGAGGTGTACATATACTTGAACGGCCCAAAATTGTTGGAGGGCCACGTCCTGCTGCTTCGCGCAGCCAATGGCGCAATTCTGAGTCCTGGAATCGACGGTACTATCCCCGTATCGTACTTTGAAAGGGTTACGGACCGGGAGGGCAACGTACTGTATACGGCATAATTGTGCACGGCATAATTGTATACGGCTAACTGTATACGGCTAACTGTATACGGCACAACTGTATACGGTCTGAGTGTTTCATGCAGATTTCCACGCAAATCTGCGAGTAGCCTGGAAATTGCATAGAGTTCAGATCAAGGTTTGCTCTGCGATTGGCTCTCGCCGAAGCCTCTACACTGTGTTTGCGCAATGACACATAATAACACAAACACACATATTGCTTGCAAATACCTATAAGGGCCTGAATCTGTACACCTATATTACGCTCTTTCTAACGCCTGTACATACTAAGCTCGCTGCCACACTATCTAGGTGCACTAGGATCTCCAATATCCTATATCTGCGTCTTAGGCCAGAATTAGTACGCTCGCCTTACTGACGGCATGCGTTCCTCACTCCGTTGGCGGGTATGAGGTTGAGTGGTTATTGCAAACCTTGTTTGTTTCCAGGATATTAACAATTGAGTGCTTCCCTGCTACACGCCCACCGAGGCCTTGGCAATCAAATCCAACTCTAATTAACGGCCGGGATAAGGCAGCGGGATGAACAGGGGGAAATGTATATATAAACGGCGAAGCGCACCTCTGTTGCCTGTCTTCTAACCCGACTCTCGTTCAAAGCCAACTACGCACACCCTCTTTTGCATACTTTTTCCAACACCTTTGATTCATTGAAACATGCTCTCGCTCTTTCTGACTTCGTCGCTTCTTTTCGCTGAGGGCTCCTTCGCCAAGACGCCGAAACACACGGCCGCCAACAAGGTCGAGACCGCCCGTCCCTGGTACGTCAAGGCCGTCTCCGACCAAGTCGTTGACTTCTGCTTCTTCGGCGGCCTCATGGGTGGCATGGGCGGATTCTCGACGGCAGCCCCCGCTGCTCCGAGCACCATCTCTTTCTCGAGCTACTACACAGAGACGTTCGAGACCGACACGGCCACGACCCTGTACACGACAATCCCGGGCCAAGTCGTCACGATCTACGGCTCTGCGGGCGACTATACAACGACTTCTGCTGACCAGACCTACACCACTGTTTTGAGTGTCGACCCGACTGCCACTGATTTCATTGGCTCGATTAACGGCACGTTCACGCTGAGCACGGGCGACGGATCCAGCGACCAGGCAACAGCCACGACCTCGGACTCGCTATACACTCCTACATATACGCCCACGACCACGGCTGCTCACGGCTTTGTTGCTGAGATCGAGAGACTCGAGTCGTACGCGCACGCCCTTGCTGAAGCTATTCTCGCTCCGGCTCAGATGACGAAGGTCCTGTCCGAGGCCTATGACGCCATCATGGAACACGGCTTCATCCACGCTACGCAGGCCGTCCAGCTCGTGAGCAAGGCTAACAAGGCCTACGACGCTCTCCGCACTGACCCGGCTTACGCTGTTCAGAGCAAGAACCTTGCTGCGCAGCCCACGCCTGTGAACTTCAAGAAGGCGTTGGCGAAGGCCACGGCCTCGCACAGCAAGGGCCTTGCGAAGCTAGCCGCCGAGCCAGCTGGTAACAAGGCTCTGCACGATGCCAAAGAGCTTGGTGAGAAGTTCATTCACCAGTTCATCCGTCACGAGTAAACCAACTTTCTTCCTGACTACACTACGTTCATTAAATAGATATACCTACAATGCATTCGTTGAAAGTCAATTTAACACGCACGCAATTAAATGGAATCCATCATAATCGGCTTTGAATCCCACAGTTCTGCCCCCCCTCTGTCCCGGTTCCGCTTTTGCCTTATTTATTATACTGCTCCACATGTGTTTATTATTATTATAAGCGTTGCACATCATTGCCATTTCGCGTCTGCATACACCCACTACCCTATTACATGATAAGCCATGTACGAAAGCATGCAACCTGCGCAAACACGCGAGGGCGCATTGCTTTCACAGGCGTTTTGTATATATATTACACAAGTAGTTTTCGGTAATTATGACAGGTTTATGCAGAAAATAGGCTCGTTGCACTACTTAAATCAAACGTTGCTGGGATTCTGCGCGGTAGGGCCCTCGATGCAGGTTATATTGTTTTTAATTTCCCTTTCGGGAGGGCGCTGAGTAAGGAGCAGTCGCTCCCACAGTGGGCTTGTTTACAAACACCGTCTCACGCTACCACCACAAAAGCACACTGTTTTTATAAGATCACTTCAGCGAAACACACTTTAGACCTCGCAGTTTGAAGTGGTTCGAAGTTCAATCCCATACTTGACGCATTTGTCTAACTGTTGACAACCAGACCTCAACTATTCTAAGTGGTCGGGGGCTACTTCAGTATTCGTTTGTCTAATTTATTCCCCATTCCTTGCAAAGACCAGCATAACCGTTGCTCGCAATACTAAACTCCTCCTTGGAACCTTGTACAGCACACAAAGCATTACATGGTCACAGCGATAACGACTCCAATCCGTGATGGAGCGCGCGAACGGCCATTGGGCCCCATTGACGACAACCAGCAGGCCGTAGGCGCAAACCGCGGAGGTGCAAACGGGCCCCCGCTCAAGCCCAATGTCGCTGCTGGCGCAAATGCCGTGGAAAAGAAAAAGAAGAAGGTCAAGCCGAGCTCGCTGTGCATGACTCCACCATCGATTATTCAGGGCAGTGCCGGCCAGAGCTACCAGCGAGGCCTGTGCATTGGCGAAGGTGGGTTCGCAAGGTGCTTCCAAGTGAACGACGGAAACGGCGAGCTGTACGCTGCAAAGACGCTGGCGAAGGCTGCGCTGAGCAGCGAAAAGACGAGGACAAAACTGCTTACCGAGATCAAGATTCATAGAGCCATGGACCACCCAAACATCGTGAAGTTCATTGACTGCTTTGAGGACGACAAGAACGTCTACATGCTGCTCGAAATGTGCTCGAACCAGAGTTTGGCTGACATGGTGAGCCGCCGGCGGCACCTTTCTGACACGGAAGCCCGCTTTTTCTTCCTGCAAATCCTTGGCGCAACTGCGTATATGCATTCGCGCGGTGTTGTGCACCGCGACCTCAAGCTCGGCAACGTGTTTTTGGACCGATACATGAACCTCAAGGTCGGCGACTTCGGGCTCGCGGCCCGCATGGAAAACGCATCGTCCCGCCGGTTCACGGTGTGCGGCACGCCGAACTACATTAGTCCCGAGGTCTTGAAACAGCCCCACGGCCATGGGTTCCCGACCGACGTGTGGGCGCTCGGCATCATCTTGTACGCTATGCTCGTGGGCCGCCCGCCATTCCAGGACCGCGAAGTCGACAAAATCTACCACCGCATCAAGCACCACGAGCCGTGCTTCCCGCCTGCCCCAAGCACATCGCTGCGGGCGTCCTGGGACCTCATTTCCGAGGATGCGCGCGACCTCATCACGCAGATGCTGCACCCGAACCCGGCCGAACGGCCCTCCGTTGCGCAGTGCCTCGAGCACCCGTGGGTGAGCAAGGGCATGTGGGTATCCTCGATTCCGCTGACTGCGTTGAGCGAGCCCATTTATCTCGCATCCTCGAGTGCAGAGTCCGAGCAAATCTACGCGGACCTCCTCAGAAACACGGGCCTCGACCGCCTGCGCAAACGCTCGCTCGCATCGGCCCACGTCGAGGGCGTCAGCGATGCCGAAATCAAGCACACGTCCAAAAAGCATGTCCTGCCGCATTCGATCTCGCCGCCGAGCACGCGCGACAAGTACAAGCCCGTCGTCGTTGCTGCCGAGGACTCGCCGGCGAACGCGCGCGTGGCCTCGCAGCGTGTGCCCGACTACGACTCTCCTGTCGTTGGCAGAACAAATGGCCGGCCGGCCGACAGTGCCGTTGTGAGTCCCGTTGTTTCTCGGCAAAGAGGAGATCTTGTAGAGGCCATAAATGCAACGAACCGTGGGCCCGCCGTCACGAACGCAGCTACAGCCGCTACGGCTACGACGGCTGCTGCTCCCGAGTCTGGGTCGGGCCGTCAACTGTTCCGGAACCGGTTCAAGTTCCCACTTTTGGCTGCCCGCACGTCAACGGAAGCGGACAAGAACGGTGCTGGTAACCACGAGGGCGAGCACGACAAGGGTGCGAAGCCCGCCACGACACGGGTCAATGCCGTGGGCATTACGGGCTCGAACGCATCGCAAGGTAGTGACGCACGAGGCAGTGACGCACGCTCAATGCTGCCTCTGAACTACGGCGGAAGCTCCGTCGGCACGGCCACAACGGGAGGACCCGTCACGGCGGCAAGGCCGACATCCAGTGGACCGACGCGGTTGCTACAGCGGCCGGCCTCTACGAACACTCGCAACATGATTGGCCCTCTGCGTGTGTCTCTTCGCCAAACGCTGCGGTCTATTCGGGACGCGCTCGAGAGCCCGCGTAACAAGGACGGCATGCTGCCCTCATTCACAGACCCCGTTGAGCCGCCGACTGTCGTGACGCGATGGGCCGACTTCGAGGATAACTGGGGGCTGGCGTACTGCTTCAGCGATGGCAGCATTGGCATTCTGTTCCGCGACCGTACAAGCATGCGCATGGACCCCGTTTTCAATACGTACATGTACTGCGAGTCGAAGTCGCGTCCGGGGCTCATGACGATCCACCGCACGGCAGCCGACACGACGGACCCACGGCGGGCCAAAAAGATCGAAGTGCTGAACTACGTGCGCCGCTACATGGACCGCGAGCTCGGCCATGCCATCGAGCCAGTTCGCCGCGGCGGCGACGTTTCTCAGGGCGAGACCCTGCACTGTATTGTGAAGAACAAAGAGCTTGTGATGTTCGTGCTTACGGATGGGTCGATCCAGTTCAACTTTGTTGACCACACAAAACTCATTTTGTACGACAACGGCACAAAGATCGGCCTCATCACGAACCACCATCAGCTTTTCTCTTGGAAACTCGAGGACGCGCTTGTTGCCACGCAAGCCCAACACTTCCAGCGCATCCAGCTTGCGCCAAAGCTCGCACAAGTGTACAGCGTTGTGCGCGAATACTATCACACGATTGAATGAGCCACGGAACCCCTGATACCTATAACAACTACGTCTATGTATATTAAACTCAAACCGCTGTAATCTCAAACTGCTGTCAACTCAAACTGCTGGTCCCGAATCCCAGCTTTACAGGTGTGGCAGTAATTGATCCTGTGTGCAGGGCCACGGAGTTTGCAGAAATTTGGTTTTCCTCGCGCGAGGCGACGTGATGCTTCCGGGTTGCGCAATTGATCCTATTTACAGATTCGGGCCAAGTTGTATAATACTTTTAGTTTTGTGTGAGATCACGAAAGTTACAAGACGGCTAACTGCTAGCCTGAGTGCCTGTATTTTAAGCGCGTGTGATTACGCGTATGTTTATGCGTATGTTTACACGTGTGTTTAAGCACGCGTGCCGAAAACGCGGAGGCGTTTGATGCCACCATCGGGGATCATGGTGAGTTTTATATGCGTGGCAGCAGGACAATCCTTGCTGACCGGGTAAACGTGCTCCTTGTCGGCCGACGTCTTCGAGACCGGCACGACCTCGGTCCATTTTGTGGCCTCGCTTTTCGCGTCTGCGTTGCTTGGCGCAGACGTGCCCTCGACCTTGATGGACTGCGGGAAGTTACCCAAGAAGAAAGCCGTATCAACAACGATTTTCTCAATTTTAGTTGCAGCACCGAGCTTCACAATCGCCCAGTCAACGTGGCCGGGCTCGCGCGACCGGCTTGTTTCCCAGCCATCGCTCATGTCGTGGCCACGGCCGGGCAATAGAAGATTGTCGGCACTGCTGAAGTGCTGGTCCGACACAGCGATCGTCGTTCCACCATTCGAGATCGAGGCCATATCGAGCACCTCCGACGCGTCTTCCGGGAACACGGGAACGGCCTCGCCGTACACTCGGAACCGTGCAATACCACCATCGGGGTACATGTGGAGACGGACGTGTGAGTACGCAGTTGTTGTGAGCCCGTTGTCCCGCAAGAAGAAATGCTGTTGCGAGGGCCCGCATTCGTGGTGCGCAATGACTTCCTCCCACGTTTTGCCGTTATCCTTCGAGCCCTCAACGGAGATTGCAGGGGCGTGGTTCCCGTTGAAGAAGGCCGTGTCGACCTCAACCCCCAAAATCTTCGCCGAGCGCACGCCGAGCTTGATCACGACCCAGTCAGAGGGCTCTGTGTTGTGCCGCCGTGTTTCCCAGCCATCGTACCACCGGCCAGACGGAACAAAGCGAACCTCGCACACGGGAGGCTGCGGATTGATGAGGTTCACGGCCTCGGCAAACCACTGGTCGCTGAAACTAAGAACCTCTGCGCCGAGCGCAGCACTGCTCACGCAAGTGTAATCTGCTACAGCAGTGTCAAATTCGTGCTTCGAAACTTTTTGAACTTTAGACATCGATTCGATTGTTGCGAAGCTCACTCTACAAGGATCAAGTGGAGCACTCAGGCACCACCACGCAGTCACGATATCTAAGCAGACGCAGGCTGATAGCGTTACTCCGCGGACTCGCAAAGATAAACGCTTGTCTAATAATTGAACGTGACCTTGGGCAGGGCTGGGGCATGCGTGCTCGGTCAACGCAGGTTCAACGCATAATGGGAGACGGACTCGATACAAATATATATATATATATATATGTATGCTTGCGTTGGTTTGTAGATCATGGAACAAGAGTAGGCCTGCTATGGGGCGTCTATACCGTGCGATCTGACCGAGCACTCTCTTGTCGGGCCCTCACCCCTTCAACTGCCGTTCCATGGTCGCGAGGCATTGAACTTTCTACCAACACCGCGGTCTCTGTGCCTACAATAATATTTATAATTGCTTGTCTAGAATTACGCGTTAATGCATTGCGTGAGAACTTCTTGGACTAGCCTCAGCACCTCACGTATGGTGATGGACGATGATTAACGCCCAGCAGGGAAGGGGAAAAAATTGAGCGTGGTCGTGCGATCTCTGCAATATTGAAGTAGCCTTAAAATCAAAATTAATTCATTTTGAGTAATGGCGGATGCCTCAATCCCGGCGTGGAAGCGTGCAGGACTCAAGCAAGTCAAAAGAACGCTGAAACAATCCGAGACAGGCTACGATCCATTGAAAGAGGGCCTAAAGCATGTTGGCGACTCCGCAGACGCACAGAAGCCTGCAAAGCCCGCAAAGCGACAGAAGGTGCCAAAGGCCGAGCGGCCGAAACCCGTGCACGAGCTCGACCAGCTTGCTTATTTGCGCCAATTTGCTGAGGATCGCGAGAACTGGAAGTTTTCCAAACAGAAACAGAACTGGATTCTGAAAAATATTTATACAGACGCCATTGGCGAGCAGTACGACAAGGCTCTGCTCGCCTACATAGAAAGTTTGATGGGCTCGGCCCGTGGCTGGGCCGTGGATGACGCGAAGCAGATCATTGACAACTGGAACGAGTTCATGCAGGAAGATATCAAGAAAGACTCTGACGAGCCTACCACGGAAGACAGCAAGCCAAAGGGTGAGCCAAAGGGTGAGCCAGAGGCTTCGAAACCCGACGAAGACTCGGACGAGCCTGAATCTACGGACTCTACGCCAGCACCGCGGAAGAAGGGCAAAAAGGCCAGCCAAAAGCAGGAGCCCGTGAAAAAGGCGCCGTCAGAAAAGCACGCACGAAGAGCCCAGCAAATCGTTAGCATACTTGCAGGGGAAACGCCGAAGTTGGAATACCTTGACACGGAGTCCTCATAACCACGGTGTACAGTGTACACGGCCTCCTCATCTAGCAAAAGAGGTTCGTATATATAGAAAGAAGTATTTAATTTATGGCGCTGGAACGTGCGTTGGCAACCGCCGTGCCTTGGCGTGCATCGTGCGTTTGCATGGCGTATCCAGTCTCTTTTCTATTGCAGTGTCGTGCCGTTGATTGGCCCGTTTAGTGCTTCTTCTTCGCGTACGGGTTTTGCGGGTCGTTGATGTACTCAGGGGCCTGGCTCATGGCCTGCGAGACACCGGTGAACAGGTAGAATGTAATGCCGGCGCCAGCGAAGAGCGGCCAAAGAGTCTTGGTGACGGGAGTGTTGTAGTACTTGATGCCCTTGAACATGGTGGAGACGAAGATGATGTTGAACCGTGATGGTGAACCAATCGAAGCTGCCAAACTGCCTCGGGGCTGCTTATTCAGACAGCCTTTGCTAGCCGTAACCTGTTCTTGCTTGAGCGCGCGAGCCATGGCACTACATTGATGGGGCCTTACCCTGGACAACGAGACCCAGGGCAGGCAGCACTAAGCACCGGCTGCTCCCTTTCCCTTTTTTCTCTTCATCATTCAAATTAAGCAGCTTTAATTTTCTTCCTGAAATTGCTCAGTGGTCTGGGAGACATATTCAGCTGCGAGAGGGAATACCCTCCGTTTGAGTCGCCTGTTTCTACGCAGTAAACTCCGCGACATAGAATGAGGGAGACATGTATCTGTGTAAGCCTATGGTAACAGTGGTAAACATGTACTGTGGTAAGCATGTATACGCCATGTACACAGGTTATCTATGTGTGTTAATATATATGTACAAAAGACAAAGTAATGGAATAATCAGATCTCATATGCGTGCTGACCTCTGAACGTTCGATGCGACCTGGGAATGTTGAGTGCGACCGTCGAGTGCGACCAGTGGATGTTGAGTGCGACCTAGTGTTGGCCGTATATTTGTTAACACTGGCCGATTACGGCCGGCATGGCATGGCCGAGATGGACTAGCAATTACGGTGAGATCGCGTGCTCGGCCGCGTCGAGCGAGACCTGGAACCGCTCGATGAGGTCCTCCTTCTCCTCGAGCCCGATGCTGATGCGCACGAGGTACGTGTCGACGCCGCACCCGTTCACGAAGTCGAGCTCGTTGTAGTGGGCAATGACCGTGTACGGGCACCCCAAGGTGAAGTTCGTGCCCAAAGACGGCCCCTTAGCAATGAACAGCGAGTCGTAAAAGGCCACGGCGGCCTCGGGCTTGTTGAATACAACAGACAAAAGCCCGCCATAGCCGCCGTCCTCGAACTTAATGGCGTCGTAGTTCGCCTTTGTTGCAGACACCTTCGGGTAGTACACTCTCTTAATCAGACCCTTCGTTTGCTGGTTCTGCACAAGAAGCTCGACAATCGCCTCAGCGTTCGCGTTGATGCGCTGGTTCCGGTCGTAAAAGTCGCGCGAGTTCCGTTCCAGATAGATCGCGTCCTCGGCCCAGAACCCGTCGACGAACTGTGCCTTGATTGTTGACTTCAACTTGTTGTACAGCGGGCTCGTCGAGTTCAGAACGAGGTTCCCGGCCATGACATTGCAGTCGCCGCTGAAAATCTTCGTGAGGCTCGACACGCATATGTCCGCGTAGCTGATCGTGTCGATGTTCGCCATGTTCCCGACGGTGTCGTCCACGACCAATGCAAAGTGGAACTCCGTGGCAAGCTCGCGCAGCTTCACGAGGTTCGGCGTGTTCAGCAGCGGGTTCGAGGGGACCTCGCAAAACACGCTGCTAATTTTTAGCTCGCCACTGCGCAGCTGCGCCTCGAGCTTGGCAAGGTCGCCCGCGTCGTCGCCAAACGGGAAAAACACGCAGCCCGGGCCCCATTTCTGCAGAATCTTGAGCGTGTCCGTGTACGGGAACCCAAAGCACACGGCCTTGAGCGCGTTCGCGTCCGACTGGAACGCCTCCATAACGACGCGGTACGCCGAGAAAATTGCGGCCATGCCCGACGGGTAAAGATACACGTCGTCCGTGGTCACAGAAACCTTGTTCCGCCGCGTGATCTCCTTCGAAATGCGTGTGCGCAGCGCAGGCTTCGCCTCGCTCGCGAGGTTCACGTTCAAGTACCGGCCAAACCGCTCTTCAACAAAGATTTCCTGGGGCTGCGTGGTCGAGCTCGAGGCGGACTCTTCGCTCGCACTTCGCCGGTTCTGGTCAACGGGCGTACTGCTTTTCGCAAGCTCGTCACGCTCCTCGACACGCTCGTGAAAGTACTGCGCATACCGGCTCGAAATTCCCTCGCCCGTGTGCTGCCAGTACTGCTTGGCGACGCCAAACAGGGCCTCGGCAAAGAACACGATCGAGATGTGTGCATCGAGCGTCGGTGCCGAGGGGTTCGGGCACGAGAGCTGCAAAACACGCAGGCTCGCTTCAGGGTGCCTTATTTTAATGAAGTCCCGACACCGTTTAGCCGCGACGTACGTCGAGAAGATCATGACACGCTCGCCCTCGCGGCCGTACTCCTTCTCGAGCTTCTGTGCAAGCTCCTCGATTTTGTAGTGGATCTTGAACCGCGGGTACCCGCTTTTCATGTTTTTCACAATCGCCTCGTCGCCCTCCTCGTACATGACATTGTGTTTCCAGAGCGGGAGCGACACACTCACGGCGTGCACGGCATTCTCGGGGATACTCACGCACTTTTCAGTGGGCGGAGACTGCAATGTATCCATTTGCAATTCGGCTCGACTTTTTATATATCGACGGTTCCCTCGCGTTTTTTTTTTTCGGTGTACTCGCAGTCTTGCGTGCTCAGTGGTGATGACGATGGTGATATGATGGTGATCTGGTGGTCAATGACTCTTGAGGATCATCGGGCCGACGACCCTAATCTAGAGCGCAGGTAATGGCAGGTTGTGGGGCGATCTAGAAAGATACGCAGTGCGATGGGTGGTGGCCGTGCGTGGGTGCCAGGCGATCGGCCGGTCCTCGAGCGTGCTCGACCCACTTACCCCTAGCCCTGAACTATGACGTACGAGCCGATCTTTTGTCACACACGCAAGCCTGGGATCGAACCGTGTGCAAACAGGGAGCACAGAATGCCCGGTTTTGTGTCTAGATGACGGCAACAAAACTTTTCGCGGGATTCGTGTTCTATTTCTACCCGCCCCGGCCCGTCTCGCGCCTCAATGGCCTGCGTGCGAGTGCGAGTGCTCGCCACGGTGCAATTATCGAGCCTACGGACCCGAGTTCGAGTACAACGCATATCCTTGTCGCGAAAGAAGTCGACCGCTTCAAGGTCATAGAGCTCCAAGAAAGGCACACGCACTGCTTAGTTCTGTCTAGCGAGTGGTGCAGCCAGTGCATTGACAAAAACACGCTTCTAGATACAAAGCCGTTTGAATTTACGAAAGATCTTTGCCACGCAGAGGGCCCGAATCCTACAGAGGACCTGAATGGACTCAAAAAGAAACAAACTGAGAAACTTACGAACGGGTCCACCATCGAACCTGTTAATAAGACGCATGAACTCAATGGGTCTACTAGAGAGCCCACTGCACCTAAGGAACCCACTGCACCTAAGGAACCCAATGCACCTAAGGAACCCAATGTGCCTGCTAATAAACCCGAAGGGCCTACGAACGAACTCAATGTGCCTGCTCATGAACCCGACGAGTCTAACAAAGAACCGAATGCGCCCACTAACGAGCCTAATGCGGCGGCTTCTGGCGTGTCTGCGAGGTCCTCTGGCGTTTCTACTCACGACCGAGGTGCCGAAACTGGTAATCCCCGCAACTCTTATTCTCCCTCAAGTTCCCCGAAGCGAGCTAAACATGAGCGGGACACAGGCGTGGCCTTGGTAGCTGCAAACCAGCCAATTGTCGATATTCTGCACGATATTATGCTGACTCGGCAGCTCGAGGGCGACGAGTTCAGTGCTCGTGCGTACGAACGCGCATTAAAAGCTCTTGCGAGTGCCGAGTCGGCGATCGTGAGCCAGCACGACGCCGCGTCGCTGGCTGGAATGACCCCGCGGATGGCTGCGCTCGTCAAGGACATTCGCGGCGGCAGCGTGACCAGCATGTTGACGAGCCCGAGCCGTCAAAAAACGGAGACTCTGAAACTATTTGCATCAGTTTACGGCGTCGGCCCGTTCAGTGCCCGCCGACTGTACGACAAGGGACTGCGAACCCTTGACGAGATCAAGCCACATCTTGACCGGAACGGCCGCGTGTCGATCGAGCACCATGCCGACTTTGTAGAGCGCATGCCGCGGGCCGAGGTTGCGCAACACTACGAAGCCGTGAAGGCCCTTGCTGCCCTCGTCGATCCCGGCCTTGAAACGGAGTGTATGGGCTCGTACCGCCGTGGCCAGCCCGATTGCGGCGACATAGACATCATTCTCACAAAGCGCAAGGCCAGTTTGCGCGAGCTCCAGGGCCTGCACCGCGAGCTTCTGGATCGTATGTTCGAGCAGCACCTCGCTGTGCACACGTTCACGGACGGCGGTGACCGGTGGCTCGGTGCAACACAGGTCATATCGAAATGGCGGCGGATGGATATCCTGCTTGTGCCCTGGAAAGAGCTTGGGGCGGCCCTCATATACTACACGGGCAACGACATGTTCAACCGGCAGCTGCGGCTGAAGGCGAAGCGCCAGGGCAAGCACTTGAACCACAACGGGCTGTTCGAGGCCACGCAGAACCGGCTTCTCGAGGCGCACGACGAGCGGCGGATCTTCGAGCTGCTCGACGAGCCGTGGCTCGAGCCCACGCAGCGCAATATCTAACAAACCAACAGCATCGATAATACATAAAAATATGCTCGAGCCTGCGCACTGTCGATTAGGCACAGGATCTTATACACTGTTCATGCAGCGATTGATAAGAGTCCATAAACGGCACCACAGGAGATACGACGGCTACAAAGGTTCCTGACACATGTCCATGACAGCTGCAAGTTCATGGCAGTAGCAAGTTCACTATATATTGTATATGTACCCGTTCAG
Source organism: Starmerella floricola (assembly GCA_030579735.1). Classification (NCBI taxonomy): domain Eukaryota; kingdom Fungi; phylum Ascomycota; class Dipodascomycetes; order Dipodascales; family Trichomonascaceae; genus Starmerella; species Starmerella floricola. The sequence continues at coordinate 953,621 of JAKTRP010000002.1, read as the reverse complement.
GGCGATGCAGTGATGCCAATGAACAGCAGTTCTAGACAATGTGGTTGCGAGATCGGCATACACTGTCATAATTGCATACTTAAGACTATTGATGTCAACGAGGAGAAGTAGATAAAGGGAGCTTGTTATTCGTGACACAAAGCTGCGATCTAATGCCGCAGTCTCCTTGATATCTGCTCTCACAGTATCTGTTGTTGCGGTACTTGTGTTTCTCCATTCCTAGACAACATATAAGATACGGTGCATGACTGGCATTTCATTGGTATAAGGCACAGAGTATGTTGAATGTATTTATTCTAGTCGTCTTGTATGTTAATGCTGGACGCTAATTGAATTATTTGCTAGCAAGAGCAGCGACACCCGGGAGGTCCTTGCCCTCGAGAAGCTCGAGCGAGGCACCGCCGCCCGTCGAGACGTGCGTGATGTACTTCGAGTAGCCGAACTTCTTGATGGCCGTGGCGGTGTCACCGCCGCCAACAATGACGGTCGAGCCGTGCTCGGCAGCCACGACGGCGGCCGCACCAACGGCGGCCGTGCCCTTCGCGAACGCCTCGAACTCGAAGACGCCCGGCGGGCCGTTCCACACAATCGTCTGCGAGACGGAGATGGCCTCGGAGAACTTCTGCGCGCTGCGCGGGCCGATGTCGAGGCCCATCCAGCCGTCACGGATGCCGCCACGCTCGTCGCTCGCCGTGCCGACCTCGGCGTCAGCAGCGAACTTGCTGCCAATGACGTAGTCGACGGGGAGTATGAGCTCGACGTTGTGCTTCTTCGCGTTCTCGACGATCTCGGGCACGATCTTCGCGCCCTCGGCATCGAACAGCGACTCGCCAATGGGCACGTTGTCCAACGTCTTCTTGAAGGTGAAGGCCATGCCGCCGCCAATGATGAGCTTGTCGACCTTCGGGATGAGGTTGTTGATGAGCTGGATCTTGTCGCTGACCTTCGCACCGCCGAGAATGGCGAGGAACGGGCGGCGCGGGTTCTCAAGGGCCTTGCTGAAGTAGCTGAGCTCCTTGCCCATGAGGAAGCCCGCGGCACGCTCGGGCACGTTCACGCCGACCATGGACGAGTGCGCACGGTGGGCCGTGCCGAAAGCGTCGTTGATGTAGACGTCGCCGAGCTTGCTGAGCGAGGCACGGAAGGCGTCGACCTGCTTCTGGTCGGCCTTGACCTTCTTGCCCTCGCTGTCCTTCTTCGAGCCCTCCTCCTCAATGTGGAAGCGGAGGTTCTCGAGCAGGATGACGGAGCCCGCGGCGGGCTTCGCGCAGGCCTTCTCGACCTCGGGGCCAACGCAGTCGTTCAGGAACTCGACGTCGTGGTGGAGCAAGGTGCCGAGCTCGGCGGCCACGGGCTTGAGCGAGTACTTCTCGACACGCTCGCCGTTCGGGCGGCCGAGATGCGACATGAGCACGACGCTCTGCGCGCCCTGCTCGAGGGCGTACTTGATGGAGGGCAACGCAGCAACAATGCGCTGGTTGTTCGTGATCTTCGAGCCGTCCAGCGGAACATTAAAGTCAACACGAATCAGCACGCGCTTGCCTTTGAGGCTGAGGTCGGAGATCTGGAGCTTGGATGCTAACGACATTTGGACGATTCTGACGGTGGGGGTTGGTGAATGCCAAATAAAGTGGTGGTTACCGGGGTGTTGCGGCACGGTGCCGCAGATTATATAGGCCGCGGGCCTAACGGTAGCGGGTAGGGTTCGTGTTCCTCTGTATCGCAGGGTAGGGGCTCACCGTTCCCAGTACCCGCGTTTGCGAGTCGTATTTTGCCAAACCTCAGCCTTGAGGCATCACCCACCCCGACCCACGCAACACACCCCCGACCCACGCCAAGGACGCTTGCGAAATACGTGGGACTCGCACGCCCTACCACTGTCACCTTACGATGCACGCGATACGCACATGGCGCTGGTTGCGCTGGCTGCGCTGGCTGCGCTGGCGGCGGGGCCCCGATTACGAGGAGGAATTGCCGCGGCTGTCCCGAGACATCGCCAGGGCCCGCATGCGTCTGCTCACGGCCACGAACCGGCACCGCCGCTGGCCCTTCCTGTTTCTTGTGCAGGCCATCGCCATCTACGTCACTTACGTGGCCACTGTCCTGCGCATGGCCTGGCACCGGCACCCTAGGCACATGGTGGCGCTGCCCCTAGCCCTGCTGCTGGTTCTCGCCGTATACCGCGCAATATCGAAACTCACGGCCTGGCGGAAGGGCCAGGTCGACGCACAGCTGAAGCAGCTGACTGCAAAACGCAAAGTGCTGGTTGAGGATTACAAACGCAAGACGCAATTCGATAAGATCCAGCGCTTAATTAGCCTCGACGAGCCCGAGCAAGCGAACGAGCAAGCGAGCCAGCAAGGCCATGCGTCCGCAAGTGGGCCCGCACGGCCGTTGGCGCCAGGGACCGAGCACGGTGGGACCCGTGCCGCGCGATCTGAACCGGGGACCACCAGAAAAACGCCGACCGCGTCACAGGAACCCACTTCGACGGGCCCGCTGCACACGCCGGCTTCCTGGGACGCACGAACCACTCCCGCGGGACCTCTTGCCTCGCAGGCTGCATCGTCCCCCAGCCCCGACCCCGTCCCAGTGTATAATAGGTCGTGGGTCGACCGCGTGCTCGATCTTTTGGTTGGTGAAAACGAGCTCGGGCCTGAAAACCGGTTCGCCCTGATCTGCGCGCAGTGCCACGCCCACAATGGACTTGCGCCGGCGGGGAAGCCCGCCGAGGACGTTGTTTACCGGTGCCGCATCTGTAATTTCATGAACAACGCGCCGGAACCGGCCACGGACGGGCCCGTTTCGGAACCGCCATCGGGCCCGCTAATAGAGCTGGCCGAGCCCGCTGAGCCAATCGAGTCAGTCGAGCAAACGCCAATCGAGCAAACGTCAATCGAGCCCGTAAAACCAACGGAGCCCATTGAGCCAATCGAACCAACGAAACGAGCGGAGCGGCCAGCGACCGCGGAACCGTCATCGGAGTAGCGCCAGCTCGACCCAGCTCGACCCAGCCCGAACTCATCCAGCACAAACACCCAGCACAAACACCCAGCGCAAACACCCAGCGCAACACATGCATCCGCCATTAGATACGCCAGTGGGATCACGCCATTGGAACCGCGTCTCCCATATCCGTAGAGCGCGTCCCAACACGATGCCTTCCGTAACGTCTGTGCCACTATGGCTAGTGGCGGCGTGATGGCTGAATGATCTGTTGGCGTATAATATATACATGTATCTTTTATTTAATCTTGTCACCTCATTTCGTCGGATCGTTGCGCTGGTAGCTCAGGTAGCCACGCATCTCGCTCGTCGGCAGCAAATCAAGGTATCGCTCGGCAAGATCCTTGCAGTTCTCCTGCTGGTTCGGGCCCTGCGTCTCAAAGCACTTCTCGAGGGCCTTGCGCACGACGTCCAAAGCGCGCACGCGGATCGCCTGCTCGCGGATCATAGAATCCTGAGCCTGCCGCACCTGGCGGTGGTCATTATAGTCGATCTCGTCAAACGACACCGGTTCGGGGCGTTGGTGCGACATCTGTCTGGCTCTGGTGCTTGGTTGTTTCAAACAGGGATGCCCTCACTGGCTTATTCTCTTGCTGAGTAAGGCGAGCAGCCGGGCGATGTTAGGTAAGCGCCTAATTAGCAGTTCACGCTCTCACGTTCTCACGCTCTCACGCTCTCACGCTCTCACGCTCTCACACGCATTTATGCACATGTTACAGAGGCAATTCGTCCTTTATATATATATTTATATATAGGCCGCTAACTGGATACGTTAGGAAATTTGCATCTGATTATACGTGGTCACACTTCGTTGCGTGTATCGCGTACAGGTGGATATGTTCTCGTTCGTAACGGGTTGACTACATGCTGAGCACTGCTCCGTAATAATTAATTAAATAGTTGGGCCCCGAGCGCACTGCTTCACTCCGGGGTCTCAAGGAAGAAGTAGTTGCCGTTCGACTTCTGCTCCTGGTCCATCTGCGAGCCAAGCTTGTTGATACGCGGGCGGTAACTCGTTGGGTCGCGGCGGAACGTCACGTTCAAGTTCTTCAAGAACTTGTTGCAGCCCGTCAACAGCGACTCGGGCGAGTTCGCGTACGCGTCTACACCGGGCTCACCTTCGAACACAATGACACGGTCCGCAAGGTACGTAGCCATGATGAAATCGTGCTCGACAATGAACGCGCTCTTCTTCGAGTGCATGATGAACCGGCGAATGACCTTCGAGCAAATGACACGCTGCTCGGAGTCGAGGTACGCACTCGGCTCGTCAATAACGTAGATATCGGCGGGAATACCGAGCGCCAGCACAATGGCAACACGCTGCAACTCACCTCCACTCAAATGCTGGACCTCCTGGTCAATGATGTCGTCAATGCGCAGGGGCTTGCACACGTCCGTCTGGAACTGCGGGTGCAGGAACGCAGCACGGATCTTCTTGAAGAACAGCTGGCGAACCGTGCCCTTGAACTTCGGCGCAATCTTCTGCGGCTTCATCGACACGCTCATCTTCGGGAGCTGCGTGCCGTCATCGGGCGTGAGCACACCAGCAAGCATGCGGCAGAACGTCGTCTTGCCCGTGCCGTTCTCACCCATCATGACAATGATCTCCGAGTTCGTGAAGCTACCTTGCTTCAGCGACAGCTTGAAGTCACCCATCGTCTTCGTCATGGTCGGGTACTTGAACGAGCGCTCTTGCTCGGCCTCGACCACGTCCTGAGCCTCAATTAGTCGGAACTGCAGCGAGTCCGCGCGGAATCGCATGTTCTCGGACGGAATGTTACCGTCAAGGAACATATTGATGCCCTCTCTGACCGAGGCAGGCATGGAAACCACGCCGTACACGGACGGCACACCGTATAGAATGCATACAAAATCGGACAGGTAGTCCAACACGGACAGATCGTGCTCAACACAGATCACGTAGTTGTCGTTCGTGACGACGGACCGGATAACGTTCGCGGCGTGCAAACGCTGCTTCACGTCGAGGTACGAACTCGGCTCGTCAAACATGTATACATCGGCCTTTTGCGCAGCGGCCATGCCAATGGCGAACCTCTGCAGCTCGCCACCACTGAGCTGCGCGACTTCTCGGCTGCCGAGCTTCGACAGCTGCAGAGTCTCGATTATGTAGTCAAAGTCCTCGACGCGGCAAGTCGGCGAGTCCTTGGTCAGCAGCTGGCCGACCTGGTTTTTCGGGCCCTTGATGGCCTTCGGGATGTTGTCCACGTACTGGGGCTTTACAATTGCCTTAAGCTTGTTGTCAAGCATGCGCTGGAAGTAGTTCTGCAGCTCCGAGCCACGGTAGTGCACGAGAAGCTCCTGCCAAGACGGCGGGTTCTCGAACCGGCCCAAGTTCGGCGTCTCCTTACCAGACAAAATTTTCAGGGCTGTACTCTTGCCAATACCGTTACTTCCAACGAGTCCCAGGACCTGGCCGGGCCGCGGCATGGGCAAGCGGTGGAGCTTGAACGAGTTTGCCGAGAAACGCATACTCACCTCGCTTTCCAAGTTTGTAGGCAGATTGATGATCGTGATCGCACCGAAGGGGCATTTTTTCACACAAATACCGCAGCCAATGCACATTGTCTCGCTGATAAATGCAATTTTCGAGTCCGGAGCGACCTCAATACAGAACTTACCCGTGCGCACCACGGGACAGGACCGCTTGCATTCCTGCTTACACCTCCGCGGCTTGCACTTGTCCGCGCTGACAATGGCAATACGCGTCTGTTTATCCTGGCCAGACGACATGTATTAATTTACAACACCTACTTGCCTTTGGATTGTCCGCGTTTTGACGAGTAACTGTGTTCGCTACACCACCTTGTAACACTCCCTCGCACGGATGAAAAATTTTGTCAGCAACTATGAGTTGATCACGTGTGGGCCATTTTTACGGCTCTGGCTACGCACATCTCCTCGAGGGTCCCAGCGCAATGTCAGCAAAATAGCCGGGCCTCTATTGGCTCTAGTACTCCTGCCGTATCGAGTGGCACCTAGATAAGATAAGAAGCGACGTACTGGTGGTCTCTGCGCATTAGGCTGTGAATTGCATGTGATATACTTCTGTAAGCTACGCTGGCTGTACTTGCTGTGCTGGCTGTGCTGGCTGTGCTAGTTGTGCTCGGTAGTCGGAGGCTCGGCTCGTCTGTTCCGGTTTTATTAGTTCAGTCTAGGCGTTAGTATTGCATGTGTCTGCATGTGGATATTACGAGCATACCACTACAGGTACATGGGCAATAAGCTGTGCTTAGACGGGGTGGGTCCGTAGCTTCCTGCTCTTTGCATGATTAGTAAAGCACTCTTCTGGACTCGTACTAATGCAGCTCGCTAAAGCGAATGGCTAATATATATATATGCATTAACAGATATATACATATGAGTACTAATGGGAACCTCGAGCTGTGTTCGCCGCATGTTGGGTTCACGGATTAGTTCAATGTCTCATATGCATGGTACATATGTGTGCAACGTACTTACCACTCGTAAGCACGCTCGTAAGCGTGGTGCCATTCAAAGTTGACGAGGGCCAAGGAGTGAAGTCCTGTTTATATCGTAACTACAAACAGTCTCGCCACACAAAACAATTGCAAAATTCCAGCAAGTGGTTCGGACTTCTGCGCTGCTCCCCCACCTCCTCGGTGTGCGCAGATTCTCGGTGACGGCAAGGGTGCCATGCTCGTGAGACGAGGGTTCGCTAGTCTTAGCCATTAGCGGTACAATGGTGGGGATGTTGCTTCACCGGGGAAGGCCGGTTCCGCCGTGAGCCCAGCGAGCTATTAGCACGTAGCATGAAAAAGTAAATAGAAAAAAACACAGGACCGAATTCTACATCGCTGAGGAGCTGTGTGACATTCAGAGGTGCGCTCAAGTCCAGACGCAAGGCGGACGAGAAGCTTTATCAGTTAATCTCCTCGCGGCGCTGGCCCTAGCCCAGATAAAATGCAGACATGCAAAGCTCTAAAAAGATTTAAAATATTAGGCGAATCGCCAAAATCCGCTAAAGTAACCAGCGATTGGTATGAAGATTTACCCGAAAGATTTGTAGCGATTATTATTACCGGCGGGCCGTTGGCCAGCCCGCGGCCCAGCGAATCGCAGAGATCATCAGGGCTGGGGGATGCCTCACCTTGACGCGCACGCTGTGCATGCAAACCCTACCCACGACATGCTGATCTCGTGGCACACGCACATACACGGTCCTATATATACACGCATATATAGCCTCAGTGCTTCTCTACAAGGTTTTTCCCCGCATTGAAATCTATTGAAATGAGTCTACCCGAGCCTCAGAACTTGGACCACCACCTCGGGGCCATTGTACAGCGCCGGAAACCGAACATCTTCAAGCTGTTCTACAAATATGAAACAATCCCAAAAATCTACCAGCTTTCGGCAGGAATGCCAAACAGTAGACTGTTCCCCGTGAGCAAAGTCGAGGCCGACGCCTTGGATATTCGCGAAAACCTCGGCGGTGCCTCAACGCCACTGCACTTGACCCCAGAGGGCAATAGGACCGAGGCCGCCATGCAGTACGGCCAGGCCAGTGGCCTCCCGGAAATGCAGGCCTGGATCTCGGAGATCACGTCAAAGATGTTCACTTGCCGGTACAAGGGCGGGTTTCAGTCCATGGTGAGCCTCGGCTCCACGGATGGCTGGTACAAAACGCTGCAAGTCTTGTCGAACGAGTGGCTCGAGCACTACCCCGTGGACTGGCGCCAGGGTATCATCACTGAGGAGTTCACGTACTCGCTCGCAGCCGAGGCCGCGCGCGTTCGTGGCCTGAACATTGTTCCCGTGTCCATGGACGGCGAGGGCTTGCTTCCTGAGGCCCTCGAGTCGACGCTTGCCGAGTGGGACTCGGCGAAGGGACAGCGACCGCACCTTCTGTACACCGTGTCCATTGGCCAGAACCCCACGGGCGCCACGGCGAGCATTGAGCGGCGGAAACAGCTGTACGCGATCTGCCAGAAGTACGACATCATCGTCGTTGAGGACGAGCCGTACTGGTTCTTGCAGTTCGACGGGCGCCACGAGCAGTGCTACCTCGACATCGACGTCGATGGCCGTGTTATTCGGCTCGACAGCTTCTCGAAAAACTTCGTTCCGGGCGGTCGCATGGGCTGGATCACGGGCCAGCCGAGTCTTATCAAGCGCATTTACCAGCTAGCTGAGGAGGCAACGCAGCAACCGTCTGGGTTCACGCAGCTCGTTGTGCTCGAGGCCATGAACCAGTGGGGCCACGACGGGTGGCTGCAGTGGCTCAACAAGCTGAAGGACGAGTATGAGGAGCGTCGGGACATCATGGTGAAGACCGTTGAAAAGTACAAATATGTCGGCCAGGACCTCGTGCTCGACTTCAAGCCGCCGGCCGCGGGCATGTTCGTGTGGATCCATGTGCAGTTCCACACGCACCCGCTGTCTGCGAAGTTCAGCATCCCCGAGCTGTCGAGGGCATTCTGGTCCTTCAATGCGCACCACGAACAGCCCGTCCTCATCACGCCGGGGTACTTCTTTGCACCGTCGCAGACGAATGCTGAACACATGTCCTCCTACATCCGCATATCGTACGCGCCTTCCGAAAAGAGCAACCTGCAGAAAGAGTCTGACGGGTTTGGCAGAAACACGCAAGAGTTCTGGAAACTCACTAATGAAGCGACTATGCGCGATCTCGTTGAGAAATTCCCCTCTTAATGTCGCATAGCATGCAATGATCAAGGGGGGTTTGGCTGTAAGCATGCCCATCTACATAGCGCCTACAAAGTGTCCATATATACATTTTATATCGTACACGTAGCCCACGCCAATGAGGCCAGTTTGATTTCTCGAATGTGCTCTAGCGTCTACATGGTGTCTACATGTCTACATGGCGTCTACACAGTATCTACGTAAACAATATACATCGTGTCGTGGCCGGCAACGAGGCGAGTTCGACTTCTCTATTGGGAGACTCTATAAACAAGCGTCTATTTTGAGGGAGTCCCGTGTTGGCCGGTCCTGCCAAGTCCTTGGCGGGCTCAAGGTGATTTTGGGTAGATGGCGACTTATGCCTCAGCAGCGCCGGTAGAAGTGATGCTCTATTAGCGTTTTAGGTATATATACATGCCCGTGCCATTCATGTGCGTGTCCGTGCGTGGTGTCGGGGTGCCTATGTATGGGCGATATTTATCCGTATGCGTCAGGTGCATTCATATGTACGCTTGAAATCGGGCCTATTTGCACGCCTAAACTACGCAAATTGCACTAGGTTGCAGCTACATAAATTCGTGGCGGGTCCGTAAATGTCGCTTCCGCGGCTACACAGATTAGCGCTGTCTCCGCGGCTACATAGATTAGCCTTTCTCAGCGGCTAGATAGCCTGATTAGCCTTTCTAAGGCTTGGGGCCCTCGCTCCTGCCCAGGGCCAGGGCTTCTCCGCTTACGGTTATCGGAGGCAACGTCGAGAGGGGCACGAGCCCAGGCACACTCAATCTAACTCCATCCTTATTTCTTGGACTCGGTTCGACTCGTGTGCACTAGTACCACAAAATAAAAAAATGCAGTTGACGGATCAATTTCGCCGGCGGACGCCCGTGGAGATCGGCGTCATGAGCCTTGTGTTCGTCTTCCTGCTCCTCATCATATACACGCTCATCCCCGACGCGGCCGACGACATTGTGTCCAATTACTGCCCGCAGCCGGAGATTCAGGCCTGGAAGGGCCACGGATTCAATGACAGCAGCTTCTTCTACACGCCCGAGTACCGGGACTACTCCGTGAAGGCGATGCAAGGTGCGATCCAGGTCCCCAGTGTAAGCTACGACGACATGAAGATGGACGTGAGCAAGGAGCCGCGGTTCCACATTTTCAAGAAGCTGCACAAGTACTTGTGGCGTACGTTCCCGCGGTCGGCTGAAAATGTCGAAATCGTGAACGAGTACGGCCTTCTCTACACTTTCAAGGGCAAGAACTCGAACTTGAAACCCGCGGTTTTCATGGCCCACCAAGACGTCGTGCCCGTCAACGACGCGACGTTGGATCAATGGGACCACCTACCGTTCGAAGCGCACTTTGACGGCGAGTTCCTGTACGGACGAGGAACGGCCGACACGAAGGACTCGCTCGTGGGCATTCTCGAGGCCGTAGAGTCGCTGCTTGTACAGGGCTGGACGCCCGAACGGACGCTCATTCTGTCGTTTGGGTTCGACGAAGAGATCAGCGGTGGGCGAGGTGCACGGACGCTCGCCCAGGAACTCGAGAGGCGGTACGGCAACGGCGGTATTGAGCTCGTCATTGACGAGGGCTCAGGACTGACGAACGTTTACGGCTCGCTTATTGGCGCCGTCACCGTGGCCGAGAAGGGCTACGTCGACATTGTGGCCTCGCTGAACACGCCCGGCGGCCACTCTTCGATGCCGCCCGACCACACGGGCATTGGCATCATGAGCCAGCTCGTCAAGCTTCTTGAGGAGCACCCGTTCCCGTCCGAGCTCGAGGACAGCAACCCGACCGTCGGGTTCTTCCGGTGCCTTGCCGAGCACTCGAACACGATGACGAAAACGTTCAGGCGCGTGATTCTCGACCTCGATTCGGGCAAGCACCGCAAGTACCTCACCAACCACATCGAGAAGGACCCCGCGCTGAAGTACTGGATCCGCACGTCACAGGCCGCCGACGTTATCAAAGGCGGCGTGAAGGTCAATGCGCTGCCCGAGAGCGTCGAGCTCATGGTGAACCACCGCATCAGTCCGAGCAGTGGAGTAGCGGCCGTGGTCGACCGGTTCGAGGACCTTGTTGTCGAGATCGCCGGGCAGCTCGGCCTCGGCGTCGAGTCGCACGGCGAAACGCTGCTCGACACGACGGATCGCGGCCTGTTCAACATCACAACCGACACGAGGCTTGATCCGGCGCCCATTTCGCCGCACGTCGGCTATGCGTGGGACCTCATTGGCAGTACGACCCGCTCGATTGTCGAGAACTTCCCGTTCGCGAAATCGAAGGAGGTTGTCATGGCTCCTGCGCTGTTCCCAGCAAACACGGACACGCGCCACTACTGGAACCTGAGCCGCGCGATCTACCGGTACAAGCCCGTGCTCATCGAGGACGCGATCAACTTCCACACGGTCAACGAAAAGCTGCGGTTCCGCAGTCACTTGATGACTGTGGCCTGGTACTACGAATTTATTATTCAATCGACGCTGTGATATAATCGGTGGTGGGATGAGACAATCCACAGATCCGGGGCTCCGTGCCGCTGATAATAACGATGATAAGACTAAGTTACGTTTACATATACATGTTCAACGACAACGCCTCATTTTTGTTGATTATTATTCCCCCCTTCTGCTTTTGGTTTCCGTTGGATCTCGTTGAAATCGTCATTGACATATATTTTCCATGCAAATGCATGCACACTGGCTCGATGCAATCTCCGGTGTTTACGGCAATCAATCAAACCTAAACCCATATCTGCATCTCAGCATGTGCATATCGGACATATCTATCTATATATATATTTTGAGTACCCTGCAGCAGCTACTAAGAGATCGTGCAAGATAGCAAGATCAAGCACGAACCATACCTTTTCTCGCCATGCTAGCCGAGCTTTCATTGCTTCTTTGTCTCCCAATGGCCCTCGCGGCCCCGGCTCCGGCCTCAACGGCAGGCAACGTCTACACGCACGACTCAGTTCCCGGGTACCAGCTGAGCTCGGCGAATCCCGAGGCCCTTGGTCTTGATACGGTCAAGCAGCAAGCCGGGTACTTGGGCACGCCGTCTGGAGACCAGCTGTTCTACTGGTTTTTCGAGTCGCGATCGAACCCTGCTGACGACCCCGTGGTTATTTGGCTGAACGGCGGGCCGGGCTGCTCTTCTCTCGAGGCCATTCTGTTTGAGAACGGGCCGGCAAGTCTCAGCGCGAGCAACCAGATCACGCACAACCCGTGGTCGTGGAACGCTGATGCGAACGTGCTGTACATCGACAACCCGGCGAACGTCGGCTTCTCGAAGGGCCACGCCGTCTCGGACTCAATTGCAGCCGGCGAGGACTTCAAGAACGCAGTCCGGCTTTTCTTCGAGCAGCACCCCGAGTTCACGAAAAACAAGTTCATTGTCGCCGGCGAGTCGTATGCGGGCCGGTACGTCCCCGTATTTACAGAGGCGATCAACAGCTACGCAGACTCACCGGTAAAAGTCGAGAGCATCATGATTGGCAACGGGCTCGTGAACCCCGTGTCCGAGTACGCGAGCTACGAGCCGATGCTCTGTGGCCAGGGCGGTTGGCCCGCCGTGCTGAACAATAGCGAGTGCCAGCAACTGCGGAGCCAGACGCCGGGCTGCACGAGCGCAATGACGCAGTGCATGGACAGCCTGAACGGGTTCGACTGTGAGATTGCTCAGGTTCAATGTAATCCGATTCAGAACAGTTTCCTGAACAGGAACCCCTACGACATCCGCGATGCAACTTGCGCGCCCTCGAAACTAGGAATGTGCTACCCTGGGCTCGACGCTGTCCAGAATTACTTCAACGACGCGACCGTGCAACGCGACCTTGGCGTCGAAACGAGCTCGGGCTCGACCACAAACTACCAAATCTGCAACACTCAGGTCGAAGGAAACTTCTATAGCTCGAACGACCCGTTCGAGCCAACGTTCAAGAACGTGACGACGCTGCTCGAGCAGGGCACGTCCGTGCTCGTGTACAATGGCGACGCAGACATCATTCTGAACTGGCTCGGTGGCCGGATGTGGACGCGCGAGCTTGCCTGGTCCGGGCAATCTGCGTTCGATGAGGCCTCCCAAAATCCGGTGGACTGGGTTCCAGCCGCCGGCAAAAAGCGCGGTGAGATCACGAACTACGGCAAGCTGACGTTTTTGCGTGTTGCTGATGCCGGACACATGGTCCCGCACGACCAGCCCGAGTCGGCGTCGTACATGCTGCGTTCGTGGATCCAGGGCGACCTCGCATTCCAGAAAAAGTTCGACTAACCGTACGCTGCGTAGCACCCTCCGTGAGTTCGCGGCACCGTGCACAGTTGTGTTCATGCTTGTATCCATGCTCGTGTGTCCATGCTCGTGTGTCCATGCTAGTGTATCCATGCTAGTGTGTGCGCGGAGGCGCGTACCGGTCTCGTAGGTGCGTGCCGGTCTCGGCTCTTAGCGCGTGCGTTATCTACAGTATAGTAACTATTCAGAGAGCAAAAATAAGTAAACCCACAAATTTCAGTAGTGGCTCAGCGGCAGCCGACGTTCAGTGGTGGAACAGACGGATCGGGTTCTCGACGTAGACAATGTCGAGCGAGTCCGCGGCCTCGAGCACGGCCTTGTCCTGGACGCTGCCGAGCGGGGCGTAGATGTACTTTGCTCCGGAGCGCGCAGCACGGTAGACGTTGTCGCTGAAGGGGAAGAACGCGTCCGAGGACAGGGCGACGTTCGTGAGCTTCGACAGCCACTCCTTGCGCTCGGCCGGCGTGAGCGGCTCGGGCACGGTCTCGAACTTCGCGTTGAAGTCGTCGCGCTCGAGGCCAGACTCCGGGACCTGGCCGGACACGAACAAGTCGATGGCGTTCGACTTGTCGGCCCGCTTCGCGCCCTTCTTCCACTGGAACGCGAGGACCTTCGGGTGGAAGCGCAGCCACCAGTTGTCGGCCTTGTCGCCGGCAAGCCGCGTGCAGTGGATGCGCGACTGCTGGCCCGCACCGAGGCCGATCGTCATGCCGTTCTTCGCGTAGCACACAGAGTTGCTCTGCGTGTATTTGAGGGTGATCGTAGCGACGGTGAGGTCGATGACGGCCTGCTTCGGCAGCTCCTTGTTCGTGCTGACGACCTCCGAGAAGCTCTCGCTGCCGAACTTCGCGTCGTTGCGCTTCTGCTCGAGCGTGATGCCGAACACCTGGCGCTGCTCGATGTTGCCCGGCTGGTACTCGGGGTCGATCTTGAGGATGCAGTACTTGCCGCCCTTCTTTGCCTGCAGGATTTCGAGCGCCTCCGGAGCGAAGTCCGGCGCAATGATGCCGTCGCTGACCTCGCGGCCAATGATCGCCGCCGTCGCAAGGTCGACCTTCTCGCTCACGGCAATGAAGTCGCCGAACGACGACATGCGGTCCGCACCGCGGGCCCGCGCGTACGCACTTGCCACGGGCGTGAGCTCGTGCTTCAGGTCGGCGACGTGGTAAACCTGCTTCTCCTCGTCCGACAGCGGAAGGCCGACGGCAGCTCCGGCCGGGCTGACGTGCTTGAAGCTTGCGGCCGCGGGCAAGTGCAGGCTCGTGCTGAGCTCGCGCACGAGCTGCCACGCGTTCAACCCGTCGAGCAGGTTGATGTAGCCCGGCGAGCCGCTCAGAATCTTGAACGGGAGCTCGCCGCGGGGCACAAACGCCTGGGCCGGGCGCTGGTGCGGGTTTGCACCATAGCGCAGGGGCAGCTGCGACACGTCCTCGGAGTACTTCTTGCGGAAGAAGTCCGAGATCGCCGTGTCGTACTCGGCCGTCTGCTCGAACGCCTTCAGTGCGAGGCTCTGGCGCGTGGACTCGCTGATGCCCTTGCCAGCGTCGAGCTCGCTAAGGAACGTTGCGTAGTCGTTCGGGTCGCTGAGGATGCTCACGCGCGCGTGGTTCTTGGCCGCTGCACGCAGAAGCGTCACGCCGCCAATATCGATCTCCTCAACGGCCTCGGGGATCGTGACGTTGATCTTCGCGACCGTCTCCTTGAACGGGTAGAGGTTGCACACGACGAAGTCGACCTTGTCGATACCCTGCGCGTCGAGGTCCGCGACGTCGGAATCGATGTCGCGAGCAAGAATGCCGCCGTGCACGGCCGGGTGCAGCGTTTTCACGCGACCGCCGAGCATTTCCGGGGCCTTCGTGATGGCACTCACGTCCTCGACGGGGAAGCCGGCCTCGCGGATCATGCGGGCCGTACCGCCCGACGCAAGGATCCTGATGTCATTGCGGGCCAGCCCCTTGGCGAGATCAAGCAGGCCAGTCTTGTCGTACACGGAAATGATCGCCGTTTGCTGGCTCATGGTGTGGTGAAGCTGGATTTTTCTGGCTGGGCGCCAGTTAGTCAAAGCCCGTGCCCACGCTGGACGGTGTAGCCGCATCACAATAAATATACATATAATAAAGTAGGACACTATACTCTCCACCGTGTACCTAGGACTGCATGTAGAGTTCACATCTAGCATTGGTTAATAGTATTGTACATAGTACTTGGTGCCGGGTAGCACTGGGTACAAAGCACCGGGTACATAGCACTGGGCACCGGGTAGCGGGTACTGGGTAGATCATGGTTTACCCTGGTGCATAGCCGGGCTTCGAGGACTTGAAGCTTCGAGTGCTCGCATGCTTGCATGAGATACGTGGAATGCAAAGGGGCCGCATAGTAAAGTGGACTTTCTAGGCCGTACATGCCGCCGTATATGCCACCGTATATGCCGTACAGATAGCCGGGCATAGTACTGGTATAGCAATGAGCGCAGGGCTTCGCGTGCATGGCGTGGGATAGGCACAGTCAGTACATATTATAGATAGTTTTAAAAAGTGCGTGAGCAAGCGTGCGCACGCGTTCAGCGGTAACGCCAGAGGCTGAGCGTGTTGTGCTTCTTCCAGATGTGGCGACGGCCCGAGCGCGTGTTGTTGAACAAGTGGCCCTTGTTGATACCGCGGGACTTCTTGCCCGTCGAGGTGAGGGCACGCGACTCGCGGTGCTTGTGGACCGGGTTCGCGATCCAGTTGATGCGCGGGTCGCGGCGGATGGCCTTGTGCTGCGGGTCGACAAGAATGACCTCGTAGTACTTGTTCGTCGAGTCCTGGTTCACCCAGTACGAGTTGAGGACACGCAAGTTGCCGCAGCGGCGACCGACCTTCTCCTCGGCGATCGCACGGTGCGTGCGCTGGTTCTTGAGGTGCGTCACACCCTGGTTCGTGGGCTTACCGTAGGTGGCACCCTTGTGCGCGTGGCGCTTGCGGCCACCGCGGCGCACACGCACGCGGTAGATGACGTAGCCCTGCTTCGCCTTGTATCCGAGACGGCGGGCCTTGTCCGGGCGGGACGGGTGCGTGGCACGGTGGATGGCCGCGAGCTGGCGGTACTCCCAGCAGCGGACGCGAAGAAGGAAGCGCAGAACGTCCGACTGCTTGTTGCGCGAGATCTCCTCAAGATACTTGTAGGCACCCATGGCGAATGTGGTATATGGCTGGTTTGGCTGGCTGGTTGGAGGAAAGATTTCGTGTGAAATAAATTGGGACATGAGATCTGAGTGGGTCCAAAGCCCTAGCTTACTAACTACTCGGCAAGGACGTGCCCGTGCACAAACCCGCAGGAAGGACGGAAGCCCTGGGCAAGGTCTCACTGGGCAAGGTCTCATCCTGCCCGACCCTACGCATCCGCACATCCTCGCCTAGGAGGACTGGCCTGGCCTGCGAGGCCCGGGCTGGGAGGTCGAATGGCTGGGACGGCGTGACGGAGGTGGGGACAGTGGCATGGCTTCAGTTCATGAATTGTATGCCGCAATCAGTATTACTCCTTGAACAAATGTATGGTGATACTTCGTTAGATATGTATTTGATTATTATTACTGTTCTGATATATTTTCGACTAATCTTGTCGAGCGGGTCAGGTTTCGTTAGGACACGCACAGGCCGCCATGACGAGTCGCAGCCCCAGCCGTGCGTCCTCGGAGAGCCGTGCGCCGTCGGAGGGCCATGCTCTGTTCGACAGCCCCGTGGACGGTCGCGAGGCGCGAGGCAGAGTCAACTGGAGCCAGGTCGATGAGGCGCTTGCGCTGCTCGACGACCTCGACGTCATTGAGATGGCGAACCACGTCGTGACGCAGGCACGCATCAAGGGCCCGAAGGAGGCGTTCAACGAGGCCGGCACGGTGCGGTACCAGCTCGCGAAGGTCCGCCAGCAGGTCGCGTACTTGAACGAGACGATCTGCAGCGAGACGCTCGAGGCCCAGCACCAGCGCATCCGGGCGCTACAGCGGGCCAATGCCCACAAGCGCGAGCTCACGGAAACAGACACAAACAGGGATGCAAATACGGATACAGATAGGATGGACGCGGACAAGGTGGACGCGGACAAGGACAACAACAACACGGACAACAACGACACGGACAAGGACAGGATGGAGCCCGACAGGGTCGGGACAGACAACGACAACAAGGACATAGAAATGCAGGACGCTCCACAGGCCTGACGCTGAGTCTGAGCAGTCTGAGCATTGCACGACATCTAATTGGTGCCATGGCTTGTCGATATACTCGCCAGCACTTACGCTTTACAGCTGGCGGTTGAACAGCTAATTACTTGTACACGTTTAAATGTGCATAATGTGAGCCAAGGCAATGTGCGTACGGTTTATTGGCTGCATTACCTTAATGGTAAGCAATCATTGACAGCGTACATTTGTCCGTATTTACGGCTATGCCTGTTCTCGTCTTGGTCTCGCCTTGTGCGTGGATGTAAGTATGATCAAAGTATGCAATTCAGCTACGTTGTATGTTCGGTAATTATTTATGCTATGCCTTAAACAGCAGGCTGTGGCTCGTTGCCTGTACTGCGGTCGTGACCTTGCGCTTGCCGTGCATATCTTAACATGTGTGGACTAACAGGTGTGAACTTAACAGGTGTAGTCTTAACGGGTGTAGTCTTAACGGGTGTAGTCTTAACAGGTGTAGTCTTAACAGGTGTAGTCTCTACTATATTTACATTGTCAGATTGTTCGTTACGTATTATGCTATAAAAGTGGCTCGTGTGTGGCTTGTTGGCTGTTGGTTGTTGGTTGTTGGTTGTTGCCTATATGCTTGTACCTGTTGGCGTGGCTGTTGCCTGTATGGCTCTCTGGCGATGGCGCTGGCTGTGGGATAGCTGTTGCCTATGTATGGCTCTATGTGTACGGGGTATGGCTCTACGGGGTATGGCTTGGCTATGGCTTGGGATGTGTCATCCGAAATTTTTCAAACAGCCACACGCTGTGTAAGCGAACGAACACTGGAAACCAACAATGTCCGTTCCGAGTGTACAAGACATCCATGACCTCGGGGATATGGCTCCGACCGCGCCCGGCGTGTGGACGAACCCGTTGTTTGCTGCCGTGAACAAGGCCATCCAGCGCGTTTCGGACCGCCGCAACAGCCTCGGCCTGTCGAACCCGGGCCTCGCCGAGAACGTGAACCGCGAGGTTGCGCGTGACGTCTTTCTGACGCCGTTCTTCTACTCCGGCCTGCGTGCCGACGTCTCGAAGAGCTTCTCGCTGCAGCCCGCGTTCCAGGTCAGCCACGCGCTTGCGCTCGGCTCGCCCGTGCTCCCGAGCTATGCGTTTGCCGCCGCCTTCGTGAACGAGAAGACGCTGTTGCAGGGCAACATCGAGACGGACCTGTCGCTGAGCGGCCGCATGCACTACACGTGGAACGGCGCCAACCTGTCGAAGGCGCAGCTCCAGATCGCGGACGGCCAGCCCGCCATCGTGCAGCTCGAGCACGACTACCTCGGCAGCGACTTCAGCCTGAACCTGAAGGCCATGAACCCGAGCTTCCTTAGTGGCCAGTTCTCGGGCGTGCTCACGGGTTCGATTCTGCAGTCGCTGACGCCGCACCTCGCCGTCGGCCTCGAGTCCGTGTACTCGTCTGCGGCGAGCCCGGACATGGCGCCGAGCGCCGCAAACTCGTACTTCGGCCGCTACGCGACGCCGAACTGGATTTTCAGCGCGCAGATGCTCGCCACGGGCTCCGCGACGCTGAGCTTCTGGCGCAAGATCGCCGACAAGGTCGAGGCGGGCCTCGAGTCGACCGTCGGCTTGAACACGCAGCAGGCAATGATGACCGGTGCTCCGCCGACCCTCGAGGGCACGACGGCCATCGGCGCGAAGTACGAGTTCCGCCAGAGCGTGTTCCGCGGCCAGATAGACTCCGACGGCAAGGTCGCGTGCCTCGTCGAGCGCCGCGTGCTGCCGATCCTGTCGCTGACGTTCGCCGGCGAGATCGACCACGCAAAGTCGACGTCGCGCGTTGGCCTTGGTCTGCAGCTCGAGGCCGGCTCCGAGGAGGTGTTCGAGCAGCAGCAGCAGCTCATGCTCGAGGCCCAGCAGAAGGAGGAGGCCGCGGCCGCTATCCCGGGCGACGTCACGCCGTCTCCGTCGGCCTCGGGCTGAACGCGCGGCTACGTACAAGTACATAACTACATCTCATACACCCACAAATACGCCCACACGCGTGTTAGGTCACGCAAGTGCTAAGCTACGGCAATCACGGTGAGTGCTTAATGAGGCAGGCGAGACCGGATCTGACTCGGGATCAACCGTTGTGTGCTGAATAGTGTATAATCTTTCGAACTCAATTTGAGTCAATTGTGCAGCTCAGTACGCCTATTGATGCGCTCGATCACGAACACCACCTTACCGACCTCGTCCAGATCGGCATGCTTTGGCAACAGTGCACAGATGTGCTCCTTAACCGCGTGTTGAATATGCATAAATACTAGATACGTATCAGTTTAGTGTAGGCCTGTGGATGCGCTTGATCACAAACATGAACTTTACCTCATCCAGGTCAACATGCTTCAGCCCGGTGACTGCAGCGCCATGACTCATGGCAAACTTGTCGAAGTGTTAAGCTGAGCGTTTCCTAGGTAGTTAGTATCGTCTGGTCACAGATCCATCTCACTATCCTAACACCTTTCGACAATCTCCTGCCACCGCAAGATCTCCTTCGTGTTCATGACAATCTAATAGGGACCGTTCCACGGCTTATGATGGTCGCAACGACTCGTAGTTATCAACGCGAGTCCGGCAGAGGGCAAAAGAAGTTCCTATACAACGCAGCCGGCCATACCTACTGCCCGCCCTTGTCTGCCAAAGAGCCTTCTCTCGCAGACTCAGGTGTAACTAATACATACTTGATACACCTGGATATACATGGGCCGCTCATTTCGAGCAATTCTGTACTAAATATGCGCACTGCAGGTCAAATGTAGTTCTTGGGGTAGCCAAAGTCAAGACGTGCGCCCATCATATGCTTGAGTGCTTGGACAACCTGCAATGTTGCACATGAAGGTAGAGCCACAGGGAGTTGGGCCACTTGGGCACGGAGTTGGCGTATGCTCGCAGCGCACACTATAAATATTTAATTATGAGAACTGCCATATCTGTCTCGTACCTCGTATAGACTTGACGTCGTTTACTTCAGACCACAGGTACAAGACTACAGGTAGAAGGCAAGCAAGCCCTGTCTTGAAAAAAAGCAAATAGATCCTGTTTTTGGTCCTCAAGGAGGCGTCGAGTTAGACAGTGGTGTACTTGTCCGCAAGCATTCGAAACATGGGTTCCCATAAACGTTTCTATATCATACGAGGCGCGGCAGTGATCATGAGTCGTGCAGTGTGCGCCGTGCAGTGTACGCCTACGCATGCTCGAGCCAAAAATACTTTCTTGCTCATTCAC
Organism: Starmerella floricola; assembly: GCA_030579735.1. NCBI lineage: Eukaryota > Fungi > Ascomycota > Dipodascomycetes > Dipodascales > Trichomonascaceae > Starmerella > Starmerella floricola. The sequence goes on along the minus strand of JAKTRP010000002.1, from coordinate 933,193 downwards.
ATCTAAGTCTGAATCTAGACAAACCCGTGCTTGTTCAGGATCCTCAGCGCACGACGACAGTGCTGGATCGACGATCTCCTTAATTAGACTAGTCCAGTGCTTGTTCAGTGCTCGAGGCATGCTCAGACTTTTATGTCTCATGCCATAGACTTGCTCGTCGAGGTCGAGAATAACACTCACATGCGTGCTGTTTCGTATAAATGCTTGGTCGCAAGTTCCTCTGTATGTGCGTGGCTGAACGCAAGTTCCTTTATATGTGGGTGCAATGTTCTGTGTATATGCTGATGCTTAGTTGATGGTCGCCATCTTCGCCGTGCTCTTATGCAAACTGTAGTCGAGCTCGTCCACGCGGCCGCCCATCTGTTCGATGCGCTCGTTCTGGTCCGTGACCTCGTCGTTGATTTTCAGGCTGAGCCCGTGCAGACGCTTCGCGGCCTGCGAGATCCCGTCAAGGTTCTGGTCGAGCTCGTCTTCGAGCGCATCGTCGTCGCTGTCCGCCTCAAACTGATACATTTTGCGCTCGGGGTTGTCGCGGTTCATGCGCTGCCTCGCACGAACGGCCGTTTCCGAGTACCCGTAGCCGGCGCTGTTCAAACCGTCGGCGACGCGCTGCTCGGACTCGCGTTGCTGGCGCTCGAGCTCCTCGCGTTCGAGCTCGTCCATGCGCCGCTCGCTCTTGAGGCGCTGCTCGCGCAGCTGGTTCCGGCGCCGCGAGTTGAACGGGTTCGACACGTTCGGGATAAAGATCGACCGGTTCAGGCGCTGCAGCTCCTCGGCGTTGCGCTCACCAACGCGCGCCTGGACGTGGCCGAGCGACACGGTCGTGGCCGAGTTCCCGAGCCGCTCGCCCTGGTCGCCGAGCATGCCCATGGCGTTGCGGCCGCTCGTTTCGGCCTCGGCCGCGATCTGCAGGGCCCGCCGCGTGCTCTCGACGCTCTCCTGCTTCGTTTGCCGAATCTCGCGCTTCACATACTCAACGTCCTCGTCCTCGGAGTCCTCAAACAGCTGCTGCCCGTTCGCGCCGGCAGTCCCGCTCGCGCCGTAGCCCGACGAGCCGTAGTTCCCGCCGTAGTTCGGGGCCGCGGCCGTGTTGTACCCATCAAACGTGTCTTCGCCAGCGCCTGCGCCGCCGGAAACGAGTTCGTCGTGCTGGAAGTCGGAGGGCAGGTGGTTCAGCTCGTCCTCGGGGTCTTCGGACGCCTCGGGGACCTGCGGCATCGCCGGGCCTCCTAATCCGCCCATGGGACCACCGTTCGGGCCCGTGGGACCGCCAGCTAGCGAGCCACCAGCCGCGGAGGGTGCAGGCATGGTTGCGAGCCGATTTGTCGCGTACTGCGGGCGCTCGAGGTTTGCCGAGCCCGTGAGCAGCTCGTCCTCGTCCTCGAGCTCGGTCTGCGTGCGGTTCAGTTCGTCGAACTCGGCCGCCTTCGGGTTCGCACGCCGCGGCGCTGCACCGAACAGTTCCTGGCGGGCGGCCGTGGTTGTTGTTGACTGGTTTGTGCGCGTGCGCGTCAACGGCTCGCCAAACGCGTCCGGCCGGCTACGCTCACCCCCGAGCGAAGTGAACGGGGCACTCTGCTCGGCACCTGGCTCAACACCACGCTCGGCACCACGCTCAGCGCCACGCTCGGGAGCACTAAAGTCGTCGTAACCGTTGCCGTAGCCAGCCTGAGAGCCCGCATAACGGCTCCGCGGACCCTCGTAACCAGGGCCAGCCCCAGAACTGGGGCCAGGGCCAGAGGCAGAACTAGGACCAGGACCAGAGGCAGAACTAGGACCTGGCGCAGGGCCGCCGTTTGCGTATCCACTGCCATTGCCGGTAGCGTGAGGGCCGGCATGGGAGCCCGCAGCGGCGCCTGGATCGCCGTAGGGGCTGCTGCTCGCCGCCATCGGGGCCCCGCCGTACGGATTCGAGCCGTACGGGTTCGCGTTTTGCGTGTTTTGCGACGCGTACGGGTTGCCTTGCGGCTGCACAACGGCGTGCGGGTTCCGCGAGTCGACCTGGCCTGGCTTCGCACCGGTGCCGCCGCCGTACACAGCCTTCTGCTGCCACGAAAACGTCTTTTCGGCCGGCGCTACGTGCCCGCCGTCGGGCGTCTCGAACGTCTTGCGCGATTTGGCGGCGAGGTCCTTCGCCATGTTGCCGAATTGCGAGAACTTCGCCGGCTGGTGGCCCTCGAACGTCGGCACGTTGTGCTTCTCCAGCGACTTCTTGACCTTTTCGTCGCTGTGCTCCTTCGGAGCAAACTTCATGAACTTGCGCCGGATCATCTGCACTCAATGCCGTCGGCGTGCGCGCAGTTTCTTGGTTCAACGGCAGTCACGTCAGGGGCAGTAAGTGCTGGGGCAGTGTCGGGCCAAGCAAAACACGGGATGCCGGATGCGTAATCGCCGGGCGTCCCGTGACCACGCCACCACGGGGTCCTCTACTGTACAAGGCCCGTACTAGGCCTGTACTTGTGATATACTTGTGATGTGCTAGTGATACTTGTGATACTTGTGATACTTGTGATGTGAGTGTGACGTACTTCTACGATGTAGTTCTATGCGACGTATGTGATGTATTTGTGAATTGTCGTAATTGTGCGTACGCAGTGATTAGCGAAGTCAGTATGAGATCAGTGCGTCCGAGCGAGGAGTACGCGAGGTCACGGTTCCTATGGCATTGGGTCAAGTACCTTTGTTACGCGATTTTTAGTGTACTCTGTTGCCTGAGTTTCTTGTATTTCGTGTGGTGTATCTGTGCGTCAACTGGATGTGCACTTGTTTACGATGCTAATACTGCGCTCGTTTTTGGGCATTGCTGTGCACTTGTTTATTGTGCTATGTTATTTGCTGTGCCTAGTGCGCAGCTTACTTTACTGGTTGTCGTTGCGTCCTACTTTGCCTCCTAGCGCGTTCCTTCGTGCTCCTCGATGCTAGCACCTGCATATGCACGCTTTGTGGCTGTCAGCTGACCGGAAGCGCTATTTTTTTTGGGGCGCCCGCGTTCGGCCGAATGGCTGAGGGAGCCGTGGAGCGAGCGTGGATCCGGACGTAAAAAGCCTCAGCGTCTCCCACCAACATGAAATTCGTGGCTCTCGTGAGCGGCGGAAAGGACTCATGCTACAATATCATGCATTGCCTGAACGCGGGCCACGAACTCGTGGCCATGGCGAACCTGCACCCGCGGGCAAACCGCCCCGACGAGATCGATAGCTTCATGTTCCAGACCGTCGGCTACAAAACCGTCGAGGCCATTGCACAGTGCGCGGGCGTGCCTCTGTTTCGCGCTGAAATCAGCGAAAACGAGGACGCCGTTGTGGACGAAATGGCCGCTTTGTTCCGCAAGATCAAGGCGGCCTGCGACTTCGACGCCGTGAGTGCCGGCGCCATTGGCTCGACGTACCAGCAGGTCCGCGTCGACCGCGCATGCAGCCTTGTTGGTTTGCGCTCGCTCACGTACTTGTGGCAGCGCGACCAGGCCGAGCTTTTGCGCGAGATCGTGGCCTCGGGGCTTGATGCACGCATCATCAAGGTTGCGGGCATGGGCCTCGGCGAGCGCCATCTCGGCAAGTCTCTACGTGAAGTACAGGACGAGCTCATCGACATGCACGCGCAGTTCGGCCTGCACCCGTGCGGCGAGGGCGGCGAGTACGAAACGATGGTGTTCGACGCCCCGTTCTTCAACTGCAAGCGCCTCGTCATTGTGCCCGGCACGGAGCGCGTTGTTGCGCACTCGACGGACGACGTGTTTTACCTCGAGTTCGACGTGTCGATTGAAACGCACACGGAACCGCCGCGGCTCATCGAGGTCAGCGTGCCGCCGCTCATTGGCCCCGAAATCCCGGGAGCTTCCGAGCTTGCCGAGCTTGCCGAAACAGCAGCGCATCCGGCGTCTGTGCACCGCGTGACGGCTCTTGGGGGCGAGTGGCCGGACGTCGGTGCGTTGCCCGAAACGGCACGGGCCAGCGCCGAGCACCTCACATTCTCGGCCCACGGCACGTTCAACGAGACGTTCGCCGCGGCTCAACAGTACTTTGCTGCACAGCCAGTGGGGGCCGGGATTATGACGTGCTTCCACATCTCCATAGCCCTGAAGTCCATGGCGAAGTTCGCGGAAATGAACGCGCTGTACATCAAGGCGTTTGAGAGCGAGTTCAAGGCCCTCGGCCACACGCCGCCGTCACGCGCGTGCATCGAGGCGGCGATCCCGTGGGACATCGAGCTGACCGTGCACCAAACTTGTGTGCGTGACGCGTCCGCGAAGGGCATCCATGTGCAGGGCCTGAGCTACTGGGCCCCGGCGTCAATTGGCCCGTACTCGCAGTGCCGGCTCATGTTCGGCGTGAGCTACGTCGCCGGCCAGATCGGGCTCATTCCGCAGTCGCTGAACCTCGTGTGCGGCGGCGTCGCCGCCGAAACCGTGCTTGCGCTCCAGAACGCCGTGCGCATCCTAAACGCCGCACACGAGTCCGCCTCGAACTGGACGCCGCGCATGGCCATTGCATACATCACAACCGCGGCGGCGTTGCCCGTCGTGCAGCGTGTCTGGAGCCGGTTTGCACGAAGCGTGCCGCTCGTCACGGCCGTCGTGAGCGCCCTGCCCCGGGACGCGCACGTCGAGTGGGCCCTCCAGGCGTGCGACCGCCGCTACTTCTCGTATTTTGTGCCGGACAGCGACGAGGACGAGGCCGTGTACAGCGCTGAGCCCGAGGTCCTGCACGCCCTGCCGTCGGGCTACATCCACCGTGCGGGGTTCCAGGTTTTGCAAATACGGTGCAACGCCCCGCTGCGGGACGCAAGCCTTGTGTTCTCGGCCGCGAACCGGGCCACGGCCTCGCAGCACTGGGTGCCCGTGCAGGCTGTCTACTACAACGGAGCGCGGGCCGACGAAGTATACGTCTCGTACTAGGCACGAAGAGACACTCGTGTGCCGAAACCGTGCTTGCCACGTGCAAGAAGGTCCACGGGCGGGCTTCACAACGTCCTGCCGTTCTTGAATGCCTTGTGCATGGCGGGTCACTGTACTGGCGCTCGAAGTATGTAGGCACGCCCGTGGCAGGATCCATGCGGGCTTAAGCGTTGTGTACATGTCCCGTAGCAGGCTTAAGCATCTGCTCTACGCACTCTCTTAGGGGGCTTACTCGTAAGCATGCGAGCGTACTAAGTATATGACAGTAGCTAGATGTCCGAGGCTGCGTGCTAATTTCTAAGTATAGTGCCTCACAAAGTCTTATCGGCTTGTCCTAGGTTGCATGTGGGCCAACCCCAGGCACGGGACCGTGCCCAGAACCACCGCTCGGCGTGCCGTTGGCCTTATGTAACGGCCGTCCTGGGCGTGGGCCTTATATCACAGACGACGTCACCACGAGCACCACACGACAAGCACCACACGCCAAGCACCACACGCCAAGCACCACAAACACGGCAAATATCAAGGACAAATGGGCATTAAGGGACTTGGAGAAGTGGACCAGAAGTACGACGGTGCGAACTTGCGCGTCGGTATCGTGCACGCGCGCTGGAACAGCACGATCATCGAGGCCCTCGTGAAGGGTGCCGTGGACAAGCTCCTCGAGCTCGGCGTGAAGGAGAGCAACATCTTTGTCGAGAGCGTGCCCGGCAGCTACGAGCTCCCGTTCGGCGTGCAGGTGCTGGATGGCACGCACGAGGTCGACGCCATCATTGCGATTGGCACGCTCATCAAGGGCTCGACAATGCACTTCGAGTACATCTGCGACGCAGCCACGCACCAGCTCATGAAGGTCCAGTGGGAGCTGCGCAAGCCCGTCATTTTCGGCATTCTCACCTGCCTCACGGAGCAGCAGGCGCTGGAGCGCAGCGGTCTTGCCCCAGGCAGCCACAACCACGGCTCGGACTGGGGTGCTGCGGCCGTGGAGATGGCGAGCAAGGTGAGTACGGCGAAGGCCGCCGGCAAGTCGAACTTCTTCTAGATCTCAGCGAGCGAGGTCGGTAAACCTCGGCTAGCGTGAGCTTCTAGTCCTCGGCTAGCGTGAGCTCGTAAGCTGAACAGCACGTACATAAATAGCACGTACATATGAGCGTTTGGCTCTGTTCTCCACGAGTTTAGGCTCGCCGCTGCAATTGTGCCTATGGATACGGTAAGGCTCTTGAGGGCTCTGGCAGTCTGACTGGTTGTATAAGTTATGAACAAGCTCGCGTTCGCTCGTTATTAGATTTGAATAAATAATTAGTGCTCGCCGCGTTTCTTGCCCATGCGGCGGGCCATGCGCACGGCATCTCGCCGGCGTTTGCGCAGGTTCCGGTTCCACTCGCCGCGGTGCTCGAAGAACTCGGCCTCCCACGCCTTCGCGTCGAAGTCGCCCACGAGCTTTGCCGTTTGCGACTGCGACCGGAGGTACGGCGATGCTTTGTGCTCGAAAAACAGCCCGAGTTTCGGCGGGGCTGGTGCTGGAGCACTCACGGGCTCAATAACCATCGGCTCAGGCTCGGGCTCGGCGGCTCCAAACAGCGTGAACGGCGCCTCCGCTCCGAGTGCACTGCGAAGTGCTTCTGTAGTGTTTCCCGTCACGTTTGGCGTGAAGTGTGTGTTTGTCTTGGCAGGTTCAGCGTCGGTCTCGTCGGCCTCGTCGGCCTCGTCGGACATCTCCACATCCACGAGATTGTTTCGTGGGACTTCACGCATATTTTGTGGGGCATTGCGCGGAACAAGCTCGATCTCGTTGTCGGAGTCGGCCTCGCCAATGTCTCGTGCCGTTTCCTTGAAATCCTCGAAGTCGCTGTCACTAAGGTACGCGCTCTGGCGGGCCAAGTCCTCGGCAATGCGCTGGGCCTGTGCATGCTCGTCGTGGAGAGCGGCCACGACCTCGACGGCCTTGTTTTCGGCGTCTCGCCATTCGCCGTCGACAAAGTAGTGCGTGAGCTTCGCGAGCGGGCGTTTCTCGATGCCCCACAGCTTGCGCTTGCGCATCTTCGGTTTGCGCAGCTCGCCCTTGATTTTCACGCGGAACGTCGGTTCTTCCCGCACGCCGCTGCGCTCGCGGCCGGGGTACACATCGATGCGTCGCCGTGGGGCCGACCGGGCCCGTTTCAGCTGCTCGGGGTTCAGTGGTGCGTCACCCTGTGCACCCACATCCATGAACGCCGTGTATTTCGGTTTGGCCTCCTTGATCTCGAGCTTCGACTGCCGAAACGTCACGCCGTGCAGCCCCGTTCGCAGCATGCCGTACTTTGTGCGGTCGAGGTCCATGTCGACAAACCCAAAATAGAAGTCGCCGAACTCCTTTTTGTGCAAAGTCAGGGGCGACGTCCGCGGGCCGTACCGGTCGAGACGCTGCTCCAATTCGCCAATTCGCTCGGCCAGCGCGGGGCTGATTCGCCCAATGTGTATTCTCATGGCCGGTGGTGTCTTCGCGATATTTTTTTGAGGGTACGGGGTACAAACCTACACGCAAATGTGGTCAAGTAAATATGAGGTAAAGGAAATGTGGAGTAAATAGCGATTAATGGAGAGGAAAGTAATAGCCTCCGAAATTATAATCTATAGAGAGTGGTCGTAATAGCATTCGAGATTGGGAGTTGCGGTGTAGTGGTGAACACATGTTTACTGATTTACGCAACAAAGGTATGTTTCATTCGCGAGAATATGGTGTGCAATGTTAGCGAAGGAGATTCATGCTACGAAGAGTTTTTGCTGAATTGCATGTAGTGAGCTCTTGCAGGCATGCGATATGTTTATTACTGGACACCTAACAGGCCACTAACAGGCCACCTTAGAGACCACGAGAGGCCATTGGAGGATTAATGTTACCTACACATCGTATGTGATCAGTACGATGAGCACTCTATACGGATGTTGGACTTGCGAGCAAGCGATGCCCGAGGAGCGTTGCATGCTTAAGGTATTTTACAATAAATAAGTTACTGGCGGAACAGCCGTGCAGCGAGTTCGCGGCACCCGCCAACGAAGTGGTCCCAGCCACCGCGTGCAGCGTCGCCGTTCTCCTCGAGCCGCCGCGTGAGGTAGTCCTTGCACTCCTTTGCCGGGCCCCAGGGCACGTACTTCACGACCTTGAGGCCGCGTTGCGCGAGGGCCGTGCTCTGGTCGTCGTTCATGCCCATGAGCTGCCCAAACACAATGTCCTCGTTTGTTGCCGAGCTGAACCCCGCGGGGGCCTCGGTCTCGATGCGTTTCGCAATGCTGTCGCAGCTGTCGTAGTTGTGCGACGCAACAATGAGCCGGCTCACGGGGCCCTCGCGCTTGCCGCCTTGCTTCCAGTCCGCGAGCAAGTGGTCGAACATGAGGTTTGTGCCCGCGTTGTAGGACGCATCGCTGTCGGCCTTCGTGCGGTGGATCACGTTCCAGCGGTCCGGTTCGGAGTGGATGTACGCACCGCGCACGAGCTTCATCGCGACCTGGTACGCGCCGGCCTTTGCAAGCTCGATCTCGTGCTTGAGCAGGTCGAACGAGCCCTGCAAGTACATCTGGACCGTGCCGGCCACGACGACCTCGCCGTTGCGGTTGAACTCCTTCATCATCTCGCGCTGGATCGCGTAGACGCCCTTCTGCAGCCAGTCCTTCTCGGCATCAAACACAATCACGACTTTGCCCTCGCCGTGCACTTTCGCGTGCTCGCACAAGTCCCGGCACACGGCCACGTACTGGGCCCAGCGGTCCTTGTATGCGGGGTTGTTGTAGTTCGCGAGAATGTCCGCACTGCCCTCCATGAGGCCCGTGGGCTTCAGCGCCACGTAGCCGGACGCCGGCGGGGTTGTCGTCTCGCCGGCCGCGTACCGCGTGGCGGCCATCTGGTTCTGCTTCACGAGGATTTCCGTGATGCTCTGCTTCACGGCCTCGATGCTTTTCGCAAACGCGTCGCCCTCGAGGCTGCCGTCGGCGTCCTCGACGGCGTACGAGAGCATCATGTTGCCCATGCCGCGGTCCATGAGCTTGAGCCCAGTGCTGCGCACCTCGGTGAACGTCTCGCCGCCGGTATAAACGGGGCACACAAACGCCTTCACAAGGGCCGTTGGCGTGTACGGCAGGGCCCGCGTAGCGAGCTTCAGCAGCCAGGGCTGGGCCGTGACAAACGACAGGCCCGTGTAGCAAAACAGGTCCCAGTTCGTGTACGTTTTCATGAACGCCGGGACGCCCTTTCGGGACTGTGCCGACTCAGCTGCGTTCGTGAGCGGTGCGTGGGCCTTGCTGGGGGGCGTGAACACAGTGGCCTGGTGCCGCTGGCGAGTCGAGGCATGGCGTCTCGCAATCGACTTGAGGAGCGTGAGGTCCTGGCGGGCCGGGCGGTAGACGAAGCTCATTATCGTACTCAATTCCTTCACTAAAACAGTCAGAAGGTTGCAAATCGAGCAGTCCCACCTCGACCCAGTTATATATCCTGTTATATATCCACGGGGCCGGCCTGGCGTCGAGCACGCCGAAAACACTATCACATGATGGTCGACGATGAGCTTTTCCCGGGTCAGGTCTATGTGGAGCAGGGCCTACTCGGGGTCTGCACCAGCGTTTGGGACTTTTGTTAGAGGGGGACGTGCAGCTCGGTGGCATTACACATTCGGCGGTAGGGGCTCGTGCCGAACCCCACGGCTAGCCTGCAAATGCCGGGTGAAGGGCGGAGCCTAAGGGCAGGATCCACCGATACGAAATGCGTCAACTGATAAGCCCGTAAAACATGCCACGGCTCGTGGAGTGCCAAAACAATCCCACAAATCAAATTCGATTCGGCTCTAAATTTATATATGTCAATTAATTCTAGTGCGTGCTTGCGCTTGCTTCTTATGCTGCGAGCTTCTTATGCTGCGAGCGAAGCCAGTAGGCGGCGTATGACGCGAGGGCGTATGACGCATTGCGGGCTGCAGTGTATACGAGCAATGCAAGTACTTACATAGCCGAGCTGCATATGATGGGGAATGTGTACGAATTGCGGCCAACTTGACCTGGCAGTTGATCGACTTGTGCTTTGTTAGGACGCCTCTTTCTCAAACCTTGCTAGTATAACGAGAAACACAACCCATGCAGAAGCTCCAATTGGTTTCAATGCACGACCAGCATGTCCGGATTGACAGGAGAGGATCCGCCTGCGATTCTTGTTTCAAGGCGCCGAGATAACAAGTCAGTATTTCATCCAGTGGTACATCCCAAACAAATCTACAAATACTTTAAACGCTACATGCTTGCCACATATGCAAATGCGACATAGTTACCTACATAGCCACCTACGCAGTCACATCCACTCATTTACACAGTTCCCGCATTCTAAATAGTACACTTCCCTGGTACGCCTGCCTGCATGCTGCAATAGGCTCGAGCAGGAGAGAATATTGTCGTGTTTGTTCACTACCAAAGAATATGTATCGAAATTCGTAAATACATATGAGAGTTTCCATAACAACGTAGAACGCAGGGGAGTTGGGTGCAATGGTTACAACATATAATTAACTGCCGTAGGAGTGAACATCCGAGGTACAACTTACTAGTGCTTTACGTAGATAAGTAAAACAACATTGCAAACAAAAGGCTAGCAAACTCTACAATCTTGGACCTGGGATAAGCACTGTGGCCAACGGACTCGTAGATGCGAGCAACTGCATGGGAGGCCATGCCACACTATTTGCTTTAATATAAGTAAAATAAAATGGTCTAGCGCTACCTTTTTGCGTCTCCGCAACACGGCCTGGTCCTGGACAGGCTACAATGGTTCGTGGCAGAGCAAGTATGACACGGACTCGCCGTTGTGGAGTCGTCGGATCGCCTCAGCAATGGTTGCGCTGATATCTATTTGCTTGATCTTCTTGCTCCCCTGCAGAGCGTCTCTGAGGGGCACGCTGTTTGTGCACACGACCATATCCAGGCAGCTGTTTTCGATCGTTTCTTGGGCGTTGCCCGAGAAGATGCCGTGCGTGACGAGGGCAATGACGCGTGTGGCACCGTGGTCGAGCAGGGTCTGCGCTGCCTTCGCGAGCGTGCCACACGTATCGGCCATGTCGTCCACGAGAATGCACAGCTTGTTGCGCACAACGCCCACGAGCACCATGTCGGCGACCTCGTTTGCGCGGCGGCGTTCCTTGTGGATGAGCGCAAGCTCGAGATCGAGGCTGTCGGCGAGCGAGGCTGCGCGTTTCGCCCCACCAGCGTCCGGGCTCACGACAACCGCTCTCTGGCCAGCAGATTGCAGTATGTTGTTCCTCATGAAATGCTGGACAGTGGGCCCAGCCACGAGATTGTCCACAGGAACGGTGAAGAAGCCCTGGATCTGCGGGGCGTGGAGGTCCAGCACAACGACGTGGTCGCAGCCGGCCTTCTCGAGCATGTCCGCCATGAGCCGGGCCGTGATGGGCGCACGGCCCTTGTCCTTGCGGTCCTGGCGTGCGTAGGGGAACAATGGGATCACGGCCGTGATCCGGCCGGCCGACGCGTGCTTGCAGGCATCGATCATGAACAGAAGCTCGATAACAAGGTCGTTGAGGCGGCCGTGGCCCGTTTGCAAGATGTAGACGTCCGCATCCCGCACGCTTTCCTGGAAAAGAACGACCGTCTCCGTGTTCGGCATGCGCAAACACTGCACATCGGCCATGCGCACGCCGAGACGGTGGGCCACGAGCTCGGCAAGCTCAGGATGGCTCGAGCCCGTGAGCAGCTTGATAGTGTGGTTTCCCAGCATATTCACAGGAGGCACAATGCAAGGTTACTATGCAAGGTGACAGGGCAACTATGCAAAGCTACTAGGCAACTGTGCAAGGTTACGATGCAAGGTTACGACAAGACGCGGTGCTTCAGCAAGGAGCCTTCGAGCAGAAGCAAAATGTGAGTGCACAGCCGTAGACAACCAGGAACCTGCCTACGCTCGCTTGTTGGCTAAGGTCACACCTTTTTTTGTTGCTGACTACGCGGGACAGGGACACGAGGGTCCCCGGCCCCACGGCCCACACGTTCTTGGCTTCGGATACGTGCGTGTGCATGTTTAGCCTTGGCTGAATATGCTGTTGCCCTGGCCTAAAGTGCTTGTCTTAAAGTGCCTGGCTTAAAGTGCCTGGCTTAGTGTCCCGTCGTCAAGGCCGAAACCATTGAAGTGGACTTGAAGACAATGGGGAGGGTTCAACGTCCCGGGACTCGCCTCGCTTCGCGGAAAAGTCTCACCGTTCTCCTATTTCTCCTAAAGTGGGGATTATAGCTCGACGCGCTGTGAACTTCGGTTACTTGTTCAAGGGCCACGGGCAATTGAGGACTGCTCACGCCGAGGCATTTTTGCTCCTTATTCGCTGTGGTGAGTCTCTAGTAAGCACACAAGGCGTTTACTAGCTGTGGGGTACCAATTTTCGCACAACGCGCGCTGCCGCTCCAGATTTGAACCTTATAGGCCTATTAATAGTCAGGCTTTTCGTCAATTGAGAGAACATCTACGATGGGTTCTAGTTTATGCATAGGCCGCCAACCAAATGCCCGTCTGCCCAAACACAGGCTGTGGAGCTAACTTCATGAAAGCGGGAAATATGGGACCCTACAGTGGACTGGCAGAGCTTCTGATTCTGCTTTGCGTGCTCATCGGCCTGAATTTTGGGCAGGTTGACAAGTAGGTTGTGCTACGCTGGGAAACTATTGTTGTCAAGTTTAGCTAAATACTACAAGACCATATTTTACAGTCGTCCCGTCAATTGTCATTGAATGTTAACGGCTCGTGGCGTAGTATCGTGGGACTTAAAAGAGATTTCTGTGTTCTGAGCTGAGGTCTGGTATGCTATTTTTGTTCAATTGGGCCCCAAAGGTGCTCTGTGTGTGTGGGCAGAGATTGAAAGTCCGCTGTACTTAGGCTCATGCAAACTTTCGCGCGGCCCGCATTGCAGACCTCGAGCTCAAACCTTATCCGCGTTGTGTATATATGACCGACTTCTTTGTGGGCACATAGAGAGAGCACTCATACGAATTGCTGAGCAATGCTAAGGCCCACTGGAAAATGCTCGCTCGATGTTCAGAGACAGACACTGCAATTGGTAGAAGATTACTTGGCTGAGAAAGGTTACTCTCGTCCGATCGTTGACTTGAAGTGCCTCTCCGCATATGACGAATCGATGTCCACTTTGGAAGTCATCGAAAGACTATCTATCGTGCTCGAGAGTCACCCACCTTCATTAATGCTCGGTGTAGCGGCCTCATTTTTCCCAGAATACAGCTTTCAGTACTCTGGAAACCCGAAAGATCCCGTTCCAGTTATAGCTGTGACGGAAGACGGCCCGAAAACACTATATCAAGTAGCGAAAGAGGTCTGTAGAGCTGACAAGCAGAAGTTGTCCTGTCCAAAGGAGTATGAAGACACTCTTGAGAGCCTCCTCCCGGACTGCTCTGACCGGCCTTATATTCTGGACGTTTTTCAAGAGCTTTTGAACGATCGGAAATCATACATTTTTGGCTACTGCGGTTTCATATCCAGAGTCGCACTTTTATTCCAAGACGAACCTGAGTTTTTGAAGAGACTAAATGCACATCTGCCTACTAGACGTCCAAAGATTCAAGTGATGATCCTGGAGAAGAAAAATGGACCCAGTCCAGCGCTTGTCTTTTATCCCTTCTGGCAGTTTATAGAGTACGTTTCTATAGAGGGATGCAAGGACCTGCTAGACCGGGTCGAGCATCACGGGCGCCTGTGGCTGCAACACTGTTCGTAGCGTTAAATCTCACAGTACTTATGGCAGATCCTGGGATCCTCGGTTTGGAAGACCATGGGTTGGTCCAATGACACTCGGAGACTGTCGCACGAGAACATGCATCAATGGATGACGGACCAAAAGAATTCATTGTGAGATATTGATCAACCCGATAATACAATCTCATTTGCTCGCGTTCAATTAGACGAATGAAGCACCCATGTTGTCTTCGGTGTAAGTAATTTACTAAAACGTGCAATGAATTGGCAACGGACAAGCACAGCATGCTCTGGCTGGAGCAGTGGGCTTTCTCTTACAGCCAAGCGTCGCTATCAGCGGACTGTTCTATAACTGATGGCGTCGATTAGTTCGACGTTTTGAATGTCTGCGACTCATTTTTTAGTGCTTAAGGGGTTCATTTACGAGTGTTCCTCGATTCAAGTTAGGTCTGGTATAATTATTCCTCAATTGATTCTCAACAATGCGCTGTGATCTACTTATACTTCTGCGGTGGAAAATACGGATTCAATTGTAGAGATTTGTGAAAAGCAACCCCGTTGTTTAGGTTCGTGCAAAGCTTCACACGGTAGGGATTGCAGACCTCCGCCTCAAACCTTATCCTGATTAATTATAAGACTGGACTTTTGGCGGGCCGAGAGAGTGCTCATTACGCATTACCAGCTTATGCCAAGGCCACCTGGGAAATGCTCAGCCGATCTTCAAAAAGAAGCCTTACAGCTGGTAGCAGATTGTCTCAGCTGGGAAGAATATCATTTTCCGCTTCGTGCCGTCGAGTCTATCAGTACTAGCCACATAGATGCTTCAACTTCCACTTTAGAGGTCATTGAGAAACTCTCTCGAATGCTGGAGGACTATAGACCTTGTTTCAGTTCACCGCTCAGGGACTATTCACCTTCGTTATTATTACTTGGCGTGGCGGCCTCTTTCTTCCCAGAATACTACTTTAAGCTCTCTCAAAACCCAGGAGAGTCCGCTTCAGTTATAGCAATGACAGAAAATGGGCCGAAGACACTATACCAAGTAGCGAAAGAGGTCTGTAGAGCTGACAAGCAGGAATTATCTTGTCCGGAAGAGTATGAAGATACTCTTGAGGGCCTCCTTCCAGACTGTACTGATGAGCCTTATTGCCTGGACGTATTCCAGGAGCTTCTGCATGAACGTAAGACATATGTGTTCGGCCACTGCGGTTTCATCTCTAGAGTTGCGCTCTTATTCCGCGATGAGCCTGCGTTTCTTAGGAGCCTGAACGCTCACCTGGCCAGTTCAAAAATGGAAGTCACAATTTTAGAGCGCTCGACCGGACCCAGTCCAGCACTCATAAACTTGGAAGCTAGGCAAGCTGACGAGTACGTTTCCAAGGAGGGGTGCCAGGAACTGTTGGACCGTGTCGAGCACCACCGGAGTTTGTGGCTACAAAATTGTCCATAGCTTAAGCTCTCAAGACCCCCATAGCAGGATCCAAGATCCGTTGTATTGAAGAGCATAATACAAGTTAATGATACTAAAGAACAATCCAGCGAGCAGTTGCATCGATAAGCGATACAATTGAGAGATGAATTCTGGCCGATGATATAAACTGACACAGTCATCTCATCGCTCGCCTTTAATAATACAAATGAAACGCACGCATTGTCTTTGAAATAATTGCATCTAAGTAAATCAACAGTGTCCCAACGTTTCTCTGTATTCTCCTCGTAGTTCTGTAATTTAAGGACAAAGATTCTATTCGTAAAATTGTGAAGTTAAACCCCATTGTACTGAAGTTCTTGCAAGCTTTTGCATTGCCCGCATTGCAGACCTCGAGCTCAAACCTTATCCGTGTTGTGTATATATCACCGCGTTCTTTGGGGGCATGTACAACGGTCATAGTGAGCAATGCCAAGGCCAACCGGGAAATGTTGGCCCGATGTTCAGAGACAGGTCCTGCGATGGGTTGAAGATACAGTAACTGTCAAAGATGAAGTTAACGGCAATCCAATTGGGAACTTTAAGGGCTTCTCCTATGATGACAACTCGGTATCTACTTTGGAAGTCATCGAAAGACTATCTGTCGTGCTTGAGGGCCATCCACCTTCATTGATGCTCGGTGTAGCGGCCTCATTTTTCCCAGAATACTACTTTCAGTACTCTCAGAACTGGAAAGGCCCCGTTTCGGTTATAGCTGTGACGGAAGACGGCCCTAAAACACTATACCAAGTAGCGAAAGAGGTTTGCAGAGCTGACAAGCAGAAGTTGTCCTGTCCAAAGGCGTATGAAGACACTCTTGAAAGCCTCATTCCAGACTGTTTTGACCGACCTTATATCCTGGACGTTTTCCAAGAGCTTTTGAATGACAGGAAATCATACGTTTTCGGCTACTGCGGGTTTATTTCTAGAGTCGCACTCCTATTCCGAGATGAACCTGGGTTTTTGGCGAAACTAAACGTATCTCTGGCCTCTCGGCCCGATTCAAAGCTTCGAGTGGTGATTTTGGAGAAGGAAAATGGACCCAGTCCAGCGCTTGTCTTCCGGCCCAGCAACCAAGCTATACAGTATGTTTCGAAAGAAGGACAGCAGGAGCTGCTGGACCGGGTTGAGCATCACCGGAGTCTGTGGCTGCAAAATTGTCAATAGGTTTAACTCTCAAGACCCCTATAGCAGAATTTGAGATCCGTTGTATTAAAGAGCATAATAAAAGTCAATGATAGCAAAGAACACAATCTAGCGAGCAGTTGCATGAATAGTCAATACACTTGAGAGATTAATTGCGGTCAATAATATAAACTGAGACAATCATCCCATTGCTTCTGTTCATACGAGAAAAATACAAGCACTGTCTTATTTACATTTAATTCAAATGCATAATGCGGGCTACTCCCTGTATCGATTGGCGCTGGAGCAGAGGGTACTTATTTCTCCATGCTACGGGCCTTAATACGGCGTTTCGAATGTTTGTGGCTCTTCTTATAGTGTGTCAAAAGCCAATTGAGGACTTTTGCAATTTAATTTAGGTCTTACATGACTTCAACAACCGATTCTTCAAAATGCGCTGTCTTTTGTACACGTCTGTTGTGATGGTTCATTTGCGGCTGCAACATGTACACATCTGCTTATTGAATTGCCGGTCAGGCTCGTTTCACTTCCCCGTACCCACGTGCGCGAGCCTGCAGTTCGGCACCAAATTTGGTAAACATACGTACCCTGGACCTCAAACGCGGATTTCATGCTATGTAGATGTAAGGAAATCGTAGGAAGCAAGTCACCTAAACTTAGATGCTCATGAAGGTTCGGACGGTCTGCATTACAGTCTCCGGGTCAAACCTTGTCGGCTTTGTATATATATCCAAGGCTTTCAGGGATGAAAGAGCACCTACACGAGTTGCCAGCTAATGTCAAGTCCGCTCAGTAATCTCTCAAGTGACCGCGATCAATGGGTTCAAAAATTGGTTGATCAGGCTATGTTGACGACAAAGAACTACTTAGACCAACATAAACTCTCGCTTGCAGTCGCTAATGAGATGTGTTCAGCCGACCTCAACGACTTGATGACCCCTCTAGAATTCATTGAAAGATTCTCTAAGATGTTCGAAGGCCACCCGCCTTTTTTGTTGCTTGTCGTAGCGGCCTCTATGTTCCCAGAATACAGCTTTCAGTTCTCTCAAAACCCAGGAGGCTCACTTCCAATCGTAGTTATGACAGAACGCGGTCAGCAAACGCTGTATCAAGCGGCGAAAGAGGTCTCTAGATTTGTTAAGAAGAAGATACTGTTCCCAAAAATGTGTGACAGTACTCTTGAGGACCTGGTACCGGATTGTTCTGATCGTCCCTACATGCTGGACGTATTCCAAGAACTTTTGAGTGACCGAAAACAAGGAGTTTTCGGCTTCAATGGTTATATCTGTAGGGTCGCGTTTCTATTTCGACATGAGCCTGCTTTTTTGAGGAGCTTGAATGCATACCTTGACCGTTCGTTCCTCCAAGCGACGATTGTTGAGAATCCAGACGGACCCAGTCCGGCGCTTGTCTTCTTTCCCCAGGAGGAGCTTCTGGAGTTTGTTTCCAAAGAGGGGTGCGAAGAGCTGGTGGACCGCGTTGAGCACTACCGGAGTCTATGGCAGCAAAATTGTACATAGCTCCCAAGTGTAGCAGACTCGGGAATCTATTAATTGCAAGGGGAATACAATAAAATCCACAAAGAGTCGTGCGGGCAATCGTACCAACGAGAGATGCATTACGTTTACGGGACAACAACGAGTCAGTCATCTCATTAGCCGCGCTAAATCACGCGAATGAAACTGTCTTTACAGCATGCTATGTTATACTCAAATGCATTGAGATCCTCGACAACACGTGGCTTAAGTTACCCCCCTGCGTCAACGGCCTATCGCCGCCATTGGTCTAGGGCAAAACCTCACCCAGGCCATGTGGACAGGGCACTTAGTGTCCTCTGCTATAAATAGCTGAGTTGGGTACATACTATATGTTAACTAGTTACTACATGTTAAACTAGTTTCTGCTGTCTAGTTATCCTACTATACATCAGAGCCTGTGGATTCCGGTTCCAGGCTGACCAGCAACATATGTATGATTGGCGGGGGACTTGTCAGGTACCTCCCTGTGTACATGAGATATAAATAAATGAAATTAATGAGCTAATAATCAATTAATGTGGAGGATTGAGCGCTATGCGGTAACGCTAGAGTAGCGACCACATGCCTGACTGATAAATCAGCTTATTTCAGGTAGCCTCATACTTGCGAAACGCTGGCCGATAGAGCCACCCTACAGCTGCTGAGGCATGACTCCAGGTCCGATGGTAAACTTCACCGTGTTGAAGGGTGGCTTGTCGGCTATGGAAATTTCAGATTTCCTCTGCACGGGGGGCTTGGCCGTCAGGTGCAGGCTGCTCCAGTACACTGGAGTCTGAAATGCCTGACGTTAAGGTGATATGGCTGAAATATCCGCCCAGCCACGTTCTCATTGTCCGTGTGATAGTATAGCAGCTCAGAGCATAAGATATTTCCTGTACGAAAGAATCTCTACGTCCAGGGAATTGCAGGGAAAAGCGATGCGCTTTGTGCAAAAGCTTCGCACGGTACGCGCTGCACGGTACGCGCTGCAGACCTCGGGCTCAAACCTTATCCGCCTTGTATAAAAGACGGGGTTTCAGGTGGGCCGAAATCGTCCGCACTACGAGTTTCTAGCTAATGCCAAGGCCACCTGGGGAATGGTCGGCCCTCGAGATACAAGCCTTGGATTTGGTAAGAAGACAGTTATGTGATATATCGTTCCGTATTGTCGGTGTCTGGCTTGTTTATTATCATAAAAAGGCGGTCTCTACTCTGGACATCATTGAATATTTCTCCATATTGCTCGAGGGCCACCCGCCTTCACTACTGCTCGGCGTGGCGGCCTCTTTGTTCCCAGAATATAGCTTCCATTTGTCTCCACACCCAGAAGATCCCGTGCCAGTTATAGCCATGACAGAAAATGGGCCGAGGACACTGTACCAAGTAGCGAAAGAGGTCTGCAGAGCTGAAAAGCGGAACTTGGAGTGTTCAAACTATGAGGATTTTCCTGGGCACCTCATTCGAGAATGTTGTAAGGAGCCTTATATTCTAGATGCATTCCAGGAGCTTTTGGATGACAGAAGGTACGAGCTTTTTGGATGGGTTGGTTTCATCTCTCGAGTTGCACTTTTATTCCGAAACGAGCCTGCTATTTTAAGGAAAATAAATGCATGTCTACCCAATTCAGCAGTGGG
Organism: Starmerella floricola; assembly: GCA_030579735.1. Taxonomy (NCBI): domain Eukaryota; kingdom Fungi; phylum Ascomycota; class Dipodascomycetes; order Dipodascales; family Trichomonascaceae; genus Starmerella; species Starmerella floricola. The sequence goes on along the minus strand of JAKTRP010000002.1, from coordinate 913,809 downwards.
AATATTAGAGAAGCCCGACGGACCCAGTCCGGTCTTTGTCAATTTTGGCATCATTTGCACTACAGAGTTTGTTTCCAAAGAGGGGTGCAAAGAGCTGTTGGACCGGGTCGAGTATCACCGGCGTGCTTGGATGCAGAAGTTCTCAGAGCATTGAATTTCACGATGCCTATTCGTTGTTCTAAAAAGCAATCCGATGGCATCAGCAGGCGGGGGGGGGAGGGCTGTTACAATAACAGCCAACGCACCTGAGAGATACATAGTAGCTAATGATACAACGTAAGATGATTGTCTTATTGCTCGCGTCAAATCATTTGAACGAAACACAAGTGTTGTTTTTGAGAGTATCTACATTATATTAAAGTGCATCAATGGGCTCCCAATGGTGTTCAGTGCCTTGCTTACAGTTCTGTAAGAGAGTGTGTTTGTAAAACGGTAAACTTCGACCCCGCTGTACCTAAGCTCGTGCAAGACTTCGCATGGTACGCAATGCAGGCCTCCAGCTCTAACCTTATCCTTGCTTTATATATATTCGAGGGTTTCATGCACAAAGCAAATACTAGTAAGGAAAGCTAAGCAATGCCGAGGCCGGCTGGTAAATGCTTACGCGTCATTCAGAGACCGACTGAGAATCTGGTGGACACTTACTTAGCCTGGAAAGGTTCCGGAGGATCCTGCTTCAGCAATTGGGAGGAATTCTCCAATTATAAGGAGTCGATGTCCACTCTGGAAATCATTGAAAGCCTCTCTGTCGTGCTGGATGGTCACCCAGCTTCAATAATGCTCGGTGTTGCGGCCTCTCTTTTCCCGGAGTACTGCTTTCAGTACTCCCGAAACCCGAAAAACTCCATGCCTGTTATAGTTATGACAAAAAACGGACCAAAATCGCTATACCAAGTAGCGAAAGAGGTTTGCAGAGCTGACAAGCAGAAGTTGTCCTGTCCAAAGGAGTATGAAGGCACTTTTGAAAGCCTCCTGCCAGATTGTTCTGACCGACTTTATATTCTAGACGTTTTCCAAGAGCTTTTAAATGAGCGGAAATCATACGTTTTCGGCTACTGCGGATTCATTTCTAGAGTTGCACTCTTATTTCGAGATGACCCTGCATTCTTGAGGAGATTAAACACATTTCTGGCCAATCTACCCAATCCAAAGCTGCAAGTGATGATTTTGGAGAAGGAAAATGGACCCAGTCCAGCACTTGTTTTTTACCCCTACGGTATATCTATAGAATATGTTTCCAAAGAGGGGTGCCGAGAGCTGTTGGACCGGCTTGAGCATCATCGGCTTCTGTATTTCCGGCATCTGGGGCTGCAAGATCGGCCATAATTATAACTTTCGACTAAGGAAATTATTGCTAGCGCCAAATCGCACAAATTAGAGACTTTCCTGGATACTTATACTCAATTTGCTAAAGCAAATCAATCATGCAAGCTCTTCCGATCTCTCTGTATCGAATTGACATGGGGCCGGTGCATCAAAGTCCGCTTCGGGCGGTCCAACATGGGCTGACTGGAGTACCACAGGACCATTAAATACCGTAGCATTTTCAATATATGAATGTTTGGGACTTAGATCGTAGCATTTGAAGGTTCCAGTCATTTGAGGTTTTATGAATTCAGTCTAGGTCCAATAATAACATGATTTGTTTCCAGTTGAATATGTAAAGTGCTCTGTGCTTTCTTGAAATTCTGTGATTGAAGAACAGAGTTTTTGTTTGTCAAATTGTGGCAATCAAGTTGTGCTCACGTTCGCGCAAACCGTCGCACAGTACATGTTGCAACTCCAAATTCAAACCTTATCCCTGGACTATAAACGAGGTTTTCTGTCAGTAAAGTGAACACCCTCACTGATTGCTACCTTATGCAATCGCCGTCCACTGAATGCTCTTTCAGTAAGGAGGAAGAGGCAGCGGACAAGGCATTGGACCTGGTGGACGACTACTTATCAGGAAAAGGACTGCCGCAGCCAATATCTATGCTAGGAAGGGGGGGTGTCGATACTGAGAATTATATCTACACTATGGACGTTATTGAGTCGCTCTCTAGAGCGCTAGAGGGCCACCCACCTTCATACCTGCTTGGTTTAGCGGCCGCGTACTTCCCAGACTACGACTTCCAATACTATCCGGACCCCAAAGATCCTGTCCAAGTTATAGCTATGACAGAAAACGGCCCGAAGACGCTGTACCAAGTGGCGAAGGAGAGATTTCAGGCTGAAGCGCAGAAGCATTCCCTTCCGAACGAGTTTGTGGATACTCTTGAGGGTCTAATTCCAGACTGTTCTGGCCAACCTCATATTCTGCACGTGTTCCAAGAGCTTTTAAAAGACCGGGGGTCGTGCTTTCTCGGATACTACGGTTTCATCTCTAGAGTTGCACTCTTATTCCGTGATGAGCCTGCGTTTTTGAGGAAACTGAATACACATTTGGGCAGGTATGGGTTTCGAGTGACAATTGTAGAGAGACTCGACGGACCCAGTCCTATGCTTGTTTTTCCTTGCAGCTGGGCTATAGAATATGTTTCCGGAGAGGGGTGCCAAGAAGTATTCGACCGCGTCGAATATTACCGACATCTGTGGCTGCAAGGCCATCTATAGTTTTTAGTCTCTCGATGCCTACTATACTTCCTTCTAAAGAGCAGTTCCATGATGTATAGAGACAGTGAAATTGCAAAAAGCGCTGATACACTTGCTGGGTTAATTATGGCCGATGATATCTAAGATTCCGAATAAAGATGAGGAGGAAACGAGATCACAGTGTACAAGAAAATCGTCACCTCGAATGTACTAAGCTGTACCAGATACCGCATGATTTGCTCATCGTCGTGCTCGAAGACCGCTCGCTGGCTTCTCATGAATATGTAAAACGTGTGAACTCTCTAAATACCGGCTGAATAAAACCCACTAATAGTCGACCAAGATAGTTCCCGCAACAAAGTTCTTCTCCATCTACTATAATTGTAAAAATAGTCTTATCACGCTGCACAGCAATTATGCAAAACCTTCACGCAGTATGCATTGCAGACTTCTATTTAAAACCTTATCCATTTTTTATAAAAGGCGAGGGCTTTCGTGGGCCGAGAAAGTACTCACTACGAGCTACTAGCTAATGCCGAGGCCACCTGGGAAATGCTCGCCCGATCTCCAGAGAAAAGCCATGAAATTCGCATATGACCATTTATATACAGTTGTGTCACCTCAAATCTGCGACAGCTTCTTTTTGGAATATTTTTCTCGCGAATCAATTTCCACTTTGGAGGTCATTGAAAAATACTTGATATTGCTTGAGGGCTACCCCCCCTCAGTATTACTTGGCGTGACGGCCTCTTTCTTCCCAGAATACAGCTTCCGTTTCTCTCCGCACCCAGATGATCCCGTCCCAGTTATTTCAATAACGAATAACGGACCTAAAACACCATACCAAGTAGCGAAAGAGGTCTGCAGAGCTGACAGACAAAAGTTGTCCTGTCCAAAGGAGTATGACGACACTCTTGAGAGCCTCCTTCCAGACTGCTCGGACCGACCTTATATTCTAGACGTTTTCCAAGAGCTTTTAAATGACCGGAGGTCATACCTTTTCGGTTACTGCGGTTTCATCTCTAGAGTTGCACTCCTATTCCGAGATGAGCCTAGATTCTTGAGAAGGCTAAATACATTTCTGGCCAGTTCGAGGCTTAAAGTGGGAATTTTTGAGAAGCCGGACGGACCCTGTCCGGTGCTTGTCAATTTTCCCCCCGGTACGCCTATGGAATATGTTTCCAGAGAGGGGTGCCAGGAACTGTTGGACCGTGTCGAGCATCTCCGGCTTCTAAATCACCGGAGCCTGGTGCTGCAAGGTTGTCCATAGCTTTGGGTTTCACGATGCCTATCATTTTTCAATTCAGTGACATTGGAGAAAAGCTGTAAGGGCAGTTGCAGGAATAGCGGATTTACTTGAGAGATGAGTTGTGGCCAATGATATAAACTGTTGTGGTATTGGTCGCATCAAATCGTACGAACGGAACGCAAGCGTTGTCTTATTCACCTCTGATTCAAATGTATAACATCGGCTACCCTGATCCCTCCGTATCAAATTGGCTCCGGAGCGGTGAGTGGTCGGTTCCAACCGGGGAGGGGATATCACCGGTTTATTGTTTCGTGATGGCATCAGCTTGTACTAGATTTCGAATGGTTGCGGCTCATTTCTTAGCATATTAAGAGTCAGTTTGGGTTTCGTGAATTCAATCTGAGTCCAATGATTATAGACGAATATTAGAGGTTGTCTTTGTCCTCCTTGCAATTCTGTGATTAGGGAACGCACTTTGTGTTTACGGCAATCCAGTCGTGCTTACGTCGGCGCAAACCGTCGCATAACAGCCATTTCAGCTCCAAGGTCAAACGTTATACGTGGACTATAAACGAAGTCTTCTGTCAGTGAAGATAATATCTAGACTGATTGCTAGGTAGTGCAATCGCCGTCCACTGAATGCCCACCTTGCGAGGAACGCGCTCTGCTAATGATAAAGCATTACTTAGAAAAACAACCGTACCCTTTTTTTGAGCTGAGGAAGTTTCTCAATTGTAACTGGACTACATGCATCTTGGACATCCTTGAAACACTCTCTAATGTGCTCAAAGACCCATCTTACGGAGTTTATTGCTATCCGGAGTCAATATATCACATTTTGATAACGGCCATAACAGAAATTGGCCTGAAAACTCTGTAACAAGTAGCAAAGATGGAGGTCTGTAGAGCTGCTAGCTGAACCTTTTTAAGCCAGACGAGTCTAACGATACTCTTGAGAGGCTGTTCCCAGACTGTTTCGACAAGCCTCATATGCTTTACGTCTTCCAAGAGCTTTTAGATGCGGAAATATTACGTTATTGGCCGCTACGGGTTCATCTCTAGAGTCGCGCTCTTATTCCAGAACGAGCCTGCTTTTTTGAGAAGCCTGAATGCACATCACACAGTTCCGGCCTCAAAGTGATGATCCTAGAGAAGTCAGATGGACCCAGTCCGGTGCTTGTGTATTATCCCCCAGGTACAATTTTTGGAGCTTGTAACAAAAAAGGGGTGCGAAGAGGTGCTGAATCAGGTCGAGCATTGCCGGCTTCTGTGGCTGCAGAATTGTCCATAGGTATATCTTACAAGTATCCGCAATAAACTTCAAGACCTTGTATCCAGAATAATGAGATCTTTTACAATGATTCCTGGAAGCCATCGTACGAGAAGTTATATCAATAAGCTTGAGAGATACTCATTTGCTGATGAAATGACCGTGAGACAGGTATCCCACACACCAGGTGCAATTAAGACAAAGCGGTGGCATCTTCGCGAAGCTAGTAGGTTTCAGCATGTACTGGGGAGCGCTGGATATCACAAACTGTGCTACTATTCGTGCTCACAGACCGCCCACTACGAGTCCTCACATGGTTTGAACCTTTGACCTTTATGAATGCCAATGTTAGTGAGCTCATTAATATTGGGTTTCGAATTCCATACAAAAGCAACTATCACAAGGATGGAGAAATAACATATATGCATAGACTTAAATTTTGTCAGTATTGTTTACATGCCTCTCTCCATTGGAGAGAACTAGCATGAGTAGCAAGTTAGTGGCAAGGTTGCTCACCCAGCTCCCAAGCTCTGCAGCTGAAGAGTACCGCTTGACTTCGCGAGTAGTCCCATGCACCTTCGTCAACTTGGGGAAGCTTCCGAAGTAATAACGAATCGATGTCCATGATCTATGGCAGACGGGCGCGCTAAATTATTATCAAGTCGATCGCCTTGAAGCAATTATTATGAGGCCCGTCAACCAGAAAACAGGAAAAGTACCCTCATCCGTCTGTCTTATCATGATTACCTATCACTATTTGTAGGCATTGGATGGCTCTGATTGGATTATGCTGGGTCAGCAGAAAATATGGGGTCACTGTGGACATTTCTGTTGCCTTCTAAATCGCTCTCATCTTGTGCGCGGCGGGCTACCCATGGCAGGCTGGCACATCGGTGCCGAGGGCTGGCTGGCCTGTCTGAGGTAGCATCCTGAGTACTCGTCGACCCGTCACCATAGACAGATAGCCTGCATGAGGCAGTGCTTAGTTGGTCTCTCTCTATTTAGGGTAGGAATCCTGGCCCGGTGCGAGCTGCGTGCCAATCGGAGCGCGTTTCGAATGTGATGGTTCGCGCAGTACAATCTCGGTCTGACCAGTTCGGCTCCGGGTCAAAACGCCATAAAGTATATTTCGGACCGTACGCCAGTGGAAGATTCTACATTGGGTACTTGGGCCTGTGTTTCCTGGTTGTCCTCTTCATTATGGTCTCTATCGTGTGAGTTTTGCTGGTCCTGTTCAGAGTGAGAGTGAAATTCTTGAGCCAGTGCTGGCTGCACGCCGTTAACAGCATGGTTTGGGTAGGGCTTTTCGCGCTCTAAATAGTCAAATAGTGCTGATCACGTACAATAATGGGCGCTTGAGCTGGTCACGTCTGGCTGCCCTGTCCATTACGGTCTATAGAGGGCGTGCGGTAATATTCCATACGTAGTCCAATGGCAAGACCCGTACAAAGAAGCGCGCTTGGGCCGGTGCTGTCTGCCCCCCCCCTGTCCAGTAAGGTCTGGAGAAGGCGGTTCGCGAGATGCTATCTCTCATACCTAGTAGTGCTTCGCTCCTCGCTTTCCAGACAGGATGGCCGGATCGGTGCTTAATGACTGCACGGCACACTGTGACCCCGAAGGAGCGCTTCACGCGGTACAAACGCGTCCATATAATACGGCGAAAGCTGATCAATTCACTGTAAGGTGCTCGAGCTGGTGCTGTCTTGCTGCCCTGTTCACGACGGCTCGGAGAGGGAGGTTCATGCGGTTCGTCTGATTTGTGCTCAACTCAAGTATCGCGGCTCTCGGAAATAGCACGGCAGAGAACTCGGGTCGGTTGTGTCTGGCTGAACGGGCGCTCACTGATTCGGGTATTACAAGCAGCATCGGTAGCAATAGAACGGTGCGCCCGAGGAATGATCATTCTGTCTATCAGGGGTGGAGGGGATTAGTGCTTTTAATGTGACGCGTATTTCTAGGCCTTTGAGGAGATCGGCTGGGCATTTCGAGGCTCAATAGGCTTCTTGACTTCGGTTTACTTGACTTCCCAACTGTCTCTGAGACTGGAAATGCTTCTTTTCTGTGTCTTTCCCGCAGGTCTATGAGACGAGAAACAATTTGCACAGTGTGAGTCTGGCGGGCTGTTAAATGAGGCTATTTATAGACACGCGTGCCTACCTTGAACTTGTGGAGAGGGCATTGCGGTGTTTTCGGCCCTACCCTCACAGGCGGTCGTCGCTATAGCATGATAATCCCGAGCATGCAAATTGCAGCTCACATTGTGAACTCATTTATACAAACAGCGAAGCTGAGCTACGGTTCAACGAGATGAGGCGATTCTGACATCGTGATTTTGAATTCTGTCATGATGATTGCTTCCCACAATTATCTCGTCCGTCCCCCCCACAACCTCTTACAGTTTCCATGACGTTTGGCAATAGTCATTGGAGGATAGTATTCCTCATTAGAAGGCCGGAGAAGGCCGTGTAACTCCATGCTCAACGTAACCCTTACCTATATGCACCTGGCCTCTGTAACCCCGTGACTGTGGTTTATGGTGCCACTGCTAGTACCGAGGCGGTATTCCCCAATCGGGGTGATTAACCCTTACCTCTATAATCCTTCAGGGTTGGAAGTTCTCTGAACCAGCTTGTATAAAAGGCCCCGTGTGCCCTGCACTGGAACTTGTCCAGTTGGATTTATCTTTCTCGTTTGTCAATGTCAGAAGACCCATTTGAGCCCGCCTTGCCGTCGTTTAATCGGCACAAATCTACGGCGACTACCTCTACGCAGTCGCTATGGACCAAGAAACCACACGCATTTACGCCGGGTACAGAAACTGTTTTTATGCCGAACCCAAGTCTCCATCCCGTGGGTACGCCATCTGTGAAAGACCCACAGGCGGGCTCGCTAAAGCACCATTCTGCAGCGAGCATTTTCCAGCCTATGTATACGACGCCGCCACGGGAGGCTTCATCGAACCGGTATGGTATGTCTGACTCCTCCATGAGCTTTAAGGACCCAGTGCCGTTCCGGTCCGAGTTTGTTCCTGGGCTCCTTCCCGATGACGAGGCAATTGGCGAGAAGTTCAGCGTCGACATTGGCGAGAGCGTGGAAGACGTCATTTCCGGGCTGAAGCTGCAGGTTGAGACGCTTGTGACGGCAATCATGATGTCCTCTGGGGCCAGCGTAAACGATTTTGCAGCCACGTCTCTGCAGGGCGCCGACGCCATCGAGATAGCGCATCGTATCATGGAAAGGCTTAAGCTTCTGCGCGAAGAGAACGAGAGGCTCGCGCAGCTGGCAAACGGCACGCTTGCGGCAAAGCTAGAAGCACGCAATGTTGAGCTAGAGCGCGAAGTCAAGCGTTTACGAGTCGAGCTAGATGCAGTGCAAAGGCCCGCGAGCATGATCGAATGATATATCACCCGCACGATCGAATGATATATCACCCGCACGGCCATGCATACACGCCCATACTTATACACACATACTTATACGCACGTATAAAATCATTAAATGTTCTTGAGTGTATTTTCCCTCTCTTACCGGCTGACTATGCGTGCCTTGTATGGATCGACAGTGTATAAGGCAAAAATGGATCATAAAATTTTATGTGCGTTCTGAATTCTTTGCATGAACACAATCCCATCTATAGAATCCCATCATGTCTATACATATACTTGTGCAAATATACATAGGAGGCGTGGGTCCACAGAGAAACCGTCTCTGCCTACCCGTGACAATGTACTACAAGACCTCACCCCCTCAACTACTGGACCTTGAAAACCTTGAATGATAGATTTCACTATACTAAGTACCAATAGCTCTTGCTCCGATATGAGAATACCTCGGTACCTCCATGGAACGGTGCCCGGCTTATTAACTATCAGCCTGCAGTCGAAGTGTCGGCATCTTAGTTCGTGACACACGCACCTCCACACTGACAGGGCAGGGGGTTCGGTACAGCAGCACGCATCAATACCCCCCCCCCCCCCCCTCTCTCAATATTAGCCTAGCCACTGCGAGCTGGCGTTCGTGCCTAAGCGTAAGTAGTAAGGCCGAGCGTTTTGACGGGATACGGCTACGCCCAATTTTTCAGATCCACTCACCGACCATGATGAGCCTGTGGTCGTTACGCCCGCTGAATGCATTGCGCCCTCTCGTTGCGAGATCAACGGGTCCAAATGCAGCATTCATAAGGTCATCCGCTGCTCGACTTCTGCACTCTACGCCGTTGCAGCAACAGGCGACCTCAGTCGAGGGGCTCGTCAGCCACAAGGCGAACTACATAAAGCCTACTCCTGAGGACCTGAAACCACTTCGCGAGGCCACGTCGCTGTACGCTCGTATCCATATGCACAACTGGGACATGCTTGTGACGCCAGGCGACCTAATCAAGTTGCCAGTCCGCATGAAGGATGTGAAGGTAGGCAGCGTGCTCCGGCTCACGGAGTGCTCGGAGATCGGCAGCCGAAATCACACATTGAGCGGCGGCGATGCTGGCCATGGCCGCATCGATCCGTCGGTTTTCAATATCAAGGGCATAGTTGTCGAGAAGTCCCGCGTCAAACGGCAAGTCGCCGAACGTACGCGTAGACGGCATAGACACGTTCGCCACGTTGTTTCCAATAACTGTCTGACGGTGATCCGCGTGTCCGAAATTTCCTGCACATAGCTTTGCGTATATGTATATACATGACTTCTCTACGTGACCTGACCGCGTGGTATGTCCCGTTGCAAAATTCTGGGGCACACGGCACTCGAACTTCGAAGCCGATGAGACTTGGGTCCGCCCTGCAGATCTGCTCATAAAGTCCTTGCATATATGAATTCTATATCTTAGGCTTATCTGCACGCGGCCACGAGAAGCAGCCGAAATATGGAGGGATCGAGTGCCGTAAAGCATCTCTCCTGACCCCTACCCGGCACCCACGCGTCACCTTTCTCCCCCCCACACATACGCACACTGGCAGACGAGCTTCTCCGGCTCTGAGGAGAACTAGACAAGGACAGACACCATGGGAACGGACTTGCCGTCCTTTTTGGTGAACGATAACACCATTCCCAATTTACAGGAGCTTCCCAAAACTCCTGGGGCGGGGAGCAATGGTCCGTACCCACGACTGCACCACCGTCGAGCGGCTGCTCATGCTGATGAGTCGAGCCACGATGACTCTGCCCAGTATTACTCTGCGCACTCTCACACGAACAGTGATTCTACAACTCCCAGTAGCCAGAAAAGCTATCAAGCAGCGTCGCAATCGACTCCGACTTCGAAGGGCTCGGCGAGCGGATCTGGTGCGGGCAGTCAAAGCTCAGCCAAAACTGGTCCCGCAACTAGTTTGAACAGTGCCGGGAACGTTCCGAAGTCGGCTAGTGCAGCTGGCTCAGGGAATGGCGCAGGGAGTAACTCTAATGGCTCAAGCACGAATATTCGCCGGCAACAAACAATTCGGCCAGCCTCCGAGTTGAGTAGCGTAGATATCCCCTGGAATAGCAAGAACCCCGAGGAGTGGACGAACGAGCGCGCTATTTGGTGGTTGCAGGCGAACGGCTTCAATTCACAATGGGTGGACAAGTTCAAGCAACTGAATATACATGGACAGCAGCTTTTCATGCTGATTTCGTACGCAAATGTTAAGAAGCTTGGAATAGCCGAATCTCCGTACCGTTTTGTCAAGCTTCTGCGTTCCGTAGTGCCTCAGCTTCCGCAGCAGGTGTCGTCGCCCTCGAGGGTGTCACCTCAGTCGAGCCAGGGAAGCCCACAGAACTCGCCAAATCCAAAATCGGCGAGCGAGAGCCATTCATCATACAACACGAGCTTTACTGCAACACCTCCAAAGCTCGCCACTTCATCCTCGGAATCGTCCGCTTCGAGCTCATCCGCAAAGCTTGCCTCAACGCGCCGAATATCGCTCGAGAAGTTCCTGTTCCTGGACCACAAATTGCGGCCGCGTCGCAACACGAACCCGGGACCATCTATACTCGCGACGCGCGATGGATCAAACTTTCAGCTCATAGGGATCTCAGAGGTCCAGAACGGTATGGACGTTCGCAAACTTGTTTACGAGGCCTTTTTTGCCGCGCCTCTCACGGAGCCCCTGTCTAGCGATCGCATTGCTGTGAAACTCACGGATTACTTCTGCAACCCAGGAAATCCGCTCAATGACGAACAAATCTGGATGGTACTGTGTGCAGCAGCCGGCGATATCGTCAAGTTTCATGTGGATGCGCAACCTCCGGCACCAAACCACCCAGCTCCACAGCCGCCAGCGCCACGGAAGGTCAGCGATTCCTTACTGAACCCAAGCAAGGCGAACAATGAGGCGGTTGTGACACCAGGATGGAGCATGAGCAGTGACGAGCCGTGGTCCTCACCAGAAGTGGGGATGCAGCGCATGTATCCACAAACTCCTTCGTATTTAATGGGAGGCCACGGGCAAGGTGCGGGTATGAGTGGGAACCGTGGCTATTTCGACTTACAAGCGCCTCCGCTTTTGCCGAATCGTGGAATCAAGCCCACACGAAAGCCATCGTCGTCTCAGCGGCGACGCAGCTCGTCAGCTTCCTCTCTAGGGAACGCAAATACGTCCACCGAGCAATTAGTGGCGCTACGTGCAGCCCCGAAACCGCCGCTTGCAAGGTCTCTTTCCTCCAAATATCGGCCTGAACTGAGCCCCATCTCGACGAGTGCACCGTTCAGTGGTGCTACTGAAAGTAGCGATACGGATATGTGGGCAGACGCTCCTGAACTAGAAGATTCGCAGGACGAAGACGAAGATGACGATGGAAGCATTTGGGCTAAAAGGCCGGCAGCGAGCCAGGCTACAGCTGGCACCAGTGAGAACCAGATCAATAACGAGAATAACAACAACAGCACTAACGATAGCAACACGGAGAGTGACACTGCTACTAGCACGAATACCAGGAGGAGCAGTAGTAGTGGCGACATTAGCAACAAAATCAAAGCGAGCAATGACAATAACGAAGACAACACAGACAGCCGAGTACGGGACAGCGATACTGATAGCGTCCGTAGCACTAGTGGCAGCGACGCAGTGACCGTGACCCGGTCTGGTGCAAGATTACCTCAACTTGTGATACCTAATCGCGACACAGCTAGCGGGACCATACCCGAGGTGCCTGAAATGGATGAATCGTCTACGCCCTCATCTAGTACGACATCGGGGCCGATGTCAGGAGGTGCTTTCAACCCCAGCAGCGAGCTTCGTCCCAACGGGGGAAGAAGCGGACACAAGCCAACACTCAGCGAGTCCTCCATGGAGAGCCCTCGATCGCCTGGGGCTGCTTTGCTCGAAAAGGCTTCGATTGACTGGGCCTCACGTCCGCCTGCTGAAGTACTGTACGAGAATCTCGAGAGGTTCTTCCCCAACACTGATTTGGATAAGCCCGTTGTGGTTGCGCCTAAGCCAACGCCGACAGGCAGTGGACCCTACTCTAGCCAATTCCAGCAGCTCAATCAACAGAAGAAGCAGCCGCAACCGCCAACCACACGCCCGCCAGATCCGCCGCGCCAAGACCGAGAAAGTGCGAAAGAGCAGGAACCGTCATCGGCCGATTCCGCACAGGACAAGCCAAGCGATCCTCGTCTTGTTTCAGAGGGTGGAGACAGAGCAGAGCCCACTCATGGAGCAGATAAAGAGACGGGTCCGGCTTCAATTGGACGCGCAAAGTCTATCCGTGTTGTTGCTCGTGAAGCCAGCCGCAGACTGACGCAACAACAACGAAACATCAACAATGCTGAACGGTCGAATCTGCTTCGCCGCCAATCCACAAAGATGTGGGGCCAGCGAGTCGTTGAGATGAGAAAAGGCACGCCTAACTCTGTCACTCTTCGTGATCATAAGCAATACGTTTGGGTGAAAGGTGAGCTCATAGGGCGTGGCTCTTTTGGCAAAGTCTACCTCGGATTGAATGTGACCACTGGTGATATGATGGCCGTGAAACAAGTCAAGGCGCCGATGTCTTGGGTAAAGGAAACGAACAGCAAGCAGGACGGCGCAGCTGATGACAGCATGAAGGCTCTATATGCCGAAGTCGAGAATATGAAAGATTTGGACCATCTGAATATTGTTCAGTATCTCGGGTTTGAGCGACTCGATCGTGTGAGTAACCTGTTCCTTGAATACGTTCCAGGAGGTAGTGTCAAAACTCTCCTCATCAAATTCGGTCGCTTCCCTGAGGACACAATCAAGTACTTGAACCGTCAAGTTCTCGATGGCCTTTCTTACCTCCATTCCCGCGGGATCTTACACCGAGACCTGAAGGCAGACAATTTACTCCTTGATATCGATGGCACGGTCAAGATCTCGGATTTCGGCATCTCCAAGCGGAGCCGCGATATTTATACAAACAATGCGGAGATGAGCATGCAAGGCACGATATTTTGGATGGCACCTGAAGTGATCCATAATGTGATTAAGAATCAGAAGCAAGGTTACAGCGCTAAAATTGACGTTTGGTCGTTGGGCTGTGTGATCCTTGAGATGTTCGTTGGTCGTAGACCTTGGTCTACCGAAGAGGCCATTGGCGCGATGTATAAACTTGGATCCAGCAAGCAGGCACCACCAATTCCGGAAGACGCACAGCCTTACGTATCGGCAACTGGCAAGAACTTCTTGGATTGCTGTTTTGTGATCGATCCGAAGAAACGCCCGACCGCACACGAGCTTCTCGATCATAGCTTCAGTGAGATCAGCCCAAGTTACAAGTTCGGTACAACCAAGCTAGGCATTGAACTGAAACGCTCTGTGAAAAGAACGTCCAAGCTATTGCGCACTCAAACACAGAGAGGACATTAAAAGTTCTTGGATCACCCTGGAACCGATTAAACATAATATTCTGTCGTCATTGATAAATACATACATATATACATACATTACGTGTATTTACACACACATGCAAACACACAGTGTTTTTTCTTACAGACTAAATGCGAGTCTGATGCTTATAGGGGAGATCAATTGAAGCCACTTTTAGGCACTAATGTAAGTGAGTTCTTCGCGTCATAGAGAACAGGAAAACGCTGTCTTTGTGATAGGCTTCGAATTCAGGGAAGTCCGAAAGCTCAGTGATAACGAAATCCTTTTTCATGGCCTTGAAAAAGTGACGGTCAGCCTTACGCCTTCTCTTATAGGCCATCAAAATGGGGACGTTCTCTGCTTCCGTGAGATCGAGGAGCGTCTGCTTCAGGAGGGGAAAAGCAGCCTCTAAATAAACACAATCCGCCGCCAAAACAAGGTCTACCCCGCGACAGTAATCTGGTAAAGGCTGACCCCAATCGAGCACGGCAGCATGGACGCGGCCTGATTGACCGTTCAGGCCAATGTTCGACTTCATAAGTGGCATCATATTCGCCTGGTCCGTTATATAAATCTGCATGTCCTGGATTTCGGGATGCCCAACGGCTAATGCTAGGCCCGAAAGGCCCGTCCCACTGCCAAGCTCCAAAATTCTCCGATACGGAAATGTGGATTTACGGATTAAGTACCGGCCAAGCAACTCCCCTGCGGGCCAGAGCTTTCCGCCACATCCTGCAGCACCTCCGTCCTGTTCCATTCGCAATGGCTGCGGCAAGAGGCCATTGAAATCCAGACCGTTCGTTCCCGACTCGGATTTTTCCGGGATTTCAACGAAACTCCAGTTCAAATCGAGACCTTCCATGAATCGGGCTCTACGAGGAAAAATGCGTGGGTTATGTACACATACATGCATGCATCTATATACCGCCCCCAAGCTGACAGTTCCGGAAGGGTAAGCCAGTCCCTGCCGGTGTATGAATTTACTGGTCAACGCCTGCAGCGTGAAATTAGATGGGATCAAGTCGAAGTACCAAGCCCCGGACACCGAAGCGAAGCATTTATCCCTGCTAAGCGTGGCTACAGTGGGAGCTGGTATTAGTATTGGTAAACAAAGGCGTACAAAAGTTAAATAAATGAAGAAAAATAATTATTTCCAAGCTTTTTGTTTACACAACGACACCGGCACTAGAGGCGATACGCGGCCAGAGGTCAGCGCACTCCTTAGCAACGGGGCCAGTAATGGCAGAGCCCTTCATTTCACCCTTGGGGTTGGCGATGACACCGGCGTTGTCCTCGAAGTAGAGGTAGACACCGTCCTTCCGGCGCCACGGGCGGGACTGACGGACAACAATAGCGGGCATGACCTTCTTACGGAGCTCAGGCTTACCCTTCTTGACGGTGGCCATGACCATGTCACCAACACCAGCGGCGGGGAGACGGTTCAAACGAGCACCGACACCCTTGACGGAGATGACGTAGAGGTTGCGGGCGCCAGTGTTATCGGCGCACTGCATAACAGCACCAACGGGAAGACCGAGCGAGACTCGGAACTTCGAACCAACAGACTTAGCCGAACTCATTTGTTATAGTCCTAACTGATCGAAGGAGTGGGTTAAGCTGAGCTGAACAATTTGGACGATCTCGTGAGCCTGCGCGGGAGCGATGACTAACCAAATATGAAAAATTCGCAACCGTCTTTAACATTCGCTTACACAGCAGCCCTAGAGCCCTCTCGCGGACGAGACCATTTGGTAGGGTAGTAGAATCAGGACTTGGGCAGCGCAGGAAGGATGGGCCGAGAATCAGGGGGAGCACGAGCCACAGCGAAGTGCAACCAGAAAAGTGGTATTCATGATCTGTGAAGAAGGCATCTCTTCCCTCCAGTATAAACAAAAGGCTCACTCCCTTGCTATGCTCTGTTAACATGCGGAAGTCAGTTGTTCTTGAGAATTTAAATGAGCCTTAAGCAGTGGCCACATATATTTATTTTATATAGACACAAGCGGATCTCTAAGACCCCAGGACGCATGCCGGTTCCAGATTAAGGAGAAACTCGGCCATGACTGGACTTCTGAAAGGCCAATGAATTGAGGTTGCGCAGCAACTAATGGTGACCGTGGTCCGGTGATGCAGTCGCATACTCATAGGCGTTGAACAGAGCGAACGCGACAAGCGCGGTTCCGAAACCGGGCAAGCTACCCCGGAAACGGTTGAGGCGGGTGAATGGGCCCTGGTAGCGCCAGGCCTCGTTCTTGGCCCACGGATCGTTGAACTTCGGCATGTTAAGCGATAATCTGGCAACGGTGATTCGTGATATGGGTCTCGACACGTGATACTGGGAGGTCAACACCCAGTAGAAGTCCGTGTGCAACTTTAAGGCCTTGACGGTGCTCGATAGAGAAATATATGTGTTTTGATAAATAGGCGTAGATTGATATATTTATGTTTACGTGTATCCCCGGGAGCCGTGCTGGCAGTAAACAAACAACTTATCAGCTCACAAATCTGGAAATAAAGCCAAACTTTCGCCTCAAGAGGTCGCTTTATAGCCCCTGTTGCAGTGATGTTTGGTGGATATGACTAGCAGACCAGATTCTAGACACCACAGCAGCACGCAATCCATTTGAGTCGAGTGAGTAGTGCCCTAAACTGACGAATAAGCACTGGGCCGCTCGATTCGGTTGCCCGAGGCCACTACATACACATAAGAAGCATATGCAATCATTGTGCCTAGGATACTTCCGGAAATGATATCCACCCAATGGTGCTTGTGGTCAATAATACGGGTGAGAGCCACGTACAACGCTAGCAAAAAGGGAGCGAATCCACTGGCTTTGATGTAAAGTGGTCGATCCCGCTGGAACAGGTCATAGCTGAAAATTATCCAAAAGCCAAGAAAGCCCAGCCCACTGAACGATAACGCCGAGTGGCCAGAAGGAGTGCTCTTACAGCCCTCCCATACAATCATCATATTGCTGTTTGTACAGACGTCGAGAACAGACACATACTTGTCCCTAGGAGTATTGCTCTTTGGTTGGCACCTCGCAATAAAGTCAGGTCGTTGATTCCCAATTAGTACTTTGAGCACATCGACAATAAATATAGTACTCGAGATCGCCAAAAACAACCCAAGAACTGAAATCACGGCGTTTCTGCGTTTCCGACTGTCAACTGAACCCACGGCCAATAGGCTGCCGAGGGGCATGCAAACACTGAGAAATGCGAGCAATGGCACTGGAACATGGTCAGGAGACATCGGATAATTTATGTATGGGTTGTCGAGACGGAACTGGCGCGCATGAGGCTTCATTCCCAGTTCGAACGGGATTGACAGTAGGAGGAGGGCCGTGACGGCGGCAGCGACACGAAGGTTGCGGCGATCTGCGAGGGGCTCAACCGCATCCGAAAGTGTATTCCAAGCTAACTTCAGCATTCTGCCAAAGATTCCCGTATTTCTTATTGTCGAAACAGCAAGGCCAGTACGAACGTTTGTGGGGCTCGTGGAGCTTGCAGGTGATGGTTAGTTCGTGGAGGAAGTGGAGGTAGCGGGTTCGGGTAAGGGTGGTGGTACTCCTATGGTGTGAAGAAGGTTCACGCGGTTAGTTGTGTGTAGTGTTCAAGTGTAGTGAACAAATAAA
The DNA here is from genome assembly GCA_030579735.1 of Starmerella floricola. Taxonomy (NCBI): domain Eukaryota; kingdom Fungi; phylum Ascomycota; class Dipodascomycetes; order Dipodascales; family Trichomonascaceae; genus Starmerella; species Starmerella floricola. The sequence continues at coordinate 896,274 of JAKTRP010000002.1, read as the reverse complement.
GGTGAATAAACACCACGGAAACAGGCGACAGCGTCACCGCTCAAGCCCACAAACGACAAAGTTAAGGAGCTGGGAATAGGTGAAAAAAGTCTGCGTCTTGAGTTTGTAGGGACCAAGAGCCGTCGAATGAGATGCCGTTACGCATATTCGTGACTACGGACAACCATGTAGGGTACAATGAACTTGACCAGGTGCGTGGCGACGATGCGGCTCGCAGTTTTGATGAAGCGATGTCAATTGCACAGTCTGAGAATGTTGACCTCGTCATCCAAGGCGGGGACTTGTTCCATGTGAACAAGCCGTCGAAAAGGGCCCTGTATTCGGTTATGAAGACGCTCAGACGGACATGCCTGAGTGACAAGCCGGTGGAGTTTCAAGTTTTGAACCATGGCCAGCTGTCACTAGACGGTGAGGAGTTCGACCACCCGAACTTCGAAGATCCAAACTTCAATGTCGGGATACCTGTATTCGCAATTAGTGGTAACCATGACGATGCTGGAGGATCGGGGACCAACAACCTCATTTCTCCCTTGGACGTGCTTGGAATGTCAGGTTTGGTCAACCATTTCGGCCGCATTCACGATGCCACGAGTATTGTAGTGACGCCAATTCTAATTGAGAAAGCAGGGATCAGGCTCGCGCTTTATGGTATGGCCAGCGTGCGGGACGAGCGTTTGTACCGTACATTCAGAGACAACAAGGTCAAATTTCTTAGACCGAGGGAGGAACCTGACTCATGGTATAATATCCTCGTGGTTCACCAAAATCATACGCAGCATGGGCCAACAAACTTTCTTCCTGAACAGTTTTTGCCGAACTTCATAGACCTGGTGATCTGGGGACACGAACACGAGTGCCTCATCGAGCCGAAGCTAAACATGAACAAGGGGTTCCAGGTCATGCAACCGGGTAGCACGGTGGCTACAAGTCTGAGCGAGAGTGAGATCAAACCAAAACATGTTGCGATATTGACAATCTCGCCTAATAAGCTCATGTCGTGCGAGACATTCCGACTGACAACCGTTCGTCCATTCGCAATGAAAACCGTGAGCTTAGCATCAGATGCTCCGCATATCAAGGCGAATGGACGTGAGGCTCGTGCTAAAGTAACCGAGTGGCTCATGGGTCAGGTGGAGTTGCTTATTGAGGAAGCATACAGTGGCCTTCATTCCCGAGACACAGAATCTAGCACGCCTCCCTCGGCCTCCATGCTGCCACTCATCAGACTTAGGGTGGATTACAGCGGAGGGTATGAGGTTGAAAATACAACGCGGTTTTCGAATAGGTTTATGAACCGCGTCGCCAATAGCAACGACATTCTACACCTTATTAAGAAAAGGCAGACTGCGGGCCGAATTTTGCCAAAATCAGTCTCCTCAGATGGGCCATTATCTGAGAATAATGCTGATAATGCACAACAAGTAGGGCAGCTCGTGCACAAGTTTTTGGCCTCAGAGCAATTACAAATTTTGCTCGAGCGCGGCATGGATGAGGCGCTCAGTAAGTTCGTTGAGAAAGACGAGAAGCTTGCTTTGAGAATAGGCGTAGACAGACTGGTGCAAAATCAAGTGGACAAGCTGCTAGATCCAGTTCAAGGACTCACCCTCGAGGCTGCTAGCACTTATAGCCCCCAGGAGCAGCTAAATGAACCTGAGCTGGGGCCGCAGAAAGGTGGTAGAAAAACAGCAGCTCCGAAAGAAAGGACCAAAACGACTGCTCAAGCTAACAGGGGATCATCACTGTCAACGAAAAGCAAATTAAACCCTCAACAGCCTGCGTCAACTGCGCGTGGGGTGCGCAAAAGCGGAACTGCTTCTTTACAGGAGGAGCCTGAGCGACAGCCAATGGAAATAGAAGAGTCTGATCCCGAGGTAGAGCCATCTGCTGCTACTTTCGTGCAGGATAATCTAAGGCCTGAGCATCGTGAAAGGGCAGTACGGGCTAGATCACGCGCTGCTATTGCATTACAACCACGCGAGGATGACTTTTCCGACATAGGCGACGACTCCGACGAAATGTTCAGTCCTGAGGAGTAACGATGCGACCTCAATTCTGGATAGAAGTCATGTTCTCTCGGGTTCAAACATAAATCATGGCAGAACCTGCGTCACCTTGCATAGCGCAGGGTAAGGTAGGCGTAGGCAGAAGTCCCACTGTCGACTAGTAAAGCCTCGCGATTCCCTCTAATTCAGCCGTAAGTGACGAGCGGCGTTCTTTCCCACTCTGGTTACTATCAGTCGTGGTCTCGGATTTCAATGAGGGCCTCGAGAGGCCTCAACCAATTTGTGCGTCTGTTCACAAGGCCAAACTGCGGCCTTTGCTCCAACGCCTTACACGAGATTGAGCAGGCTTCAGAACAAGTTAAATTCTCGTACTCTGAGATTGATATAACTCAGCCCGAGAACCAGGGTTGGCACGACAAGTACGCCTTCGATGTCCCCGTCATTCATATATCTCAAACTGCTGACTTTGAGCGAGCTCGTATCTTGATGCACAGAGTTACTACACAGCAAATCATCGATAATGTTCAAGCATCTACAAAAAATTAAAATTTAGCATTTTCTAGCGCTAGCCACTGCTGTATAATAGGCATTGCGATATCATACATGCGTATTCCACGTTGTATATTCTATTGGTTCGAATGACCAACAAGCGTGGCCTACTTGTGGTGTAACCCCAACCTCGCCATGACAACTGTCCTACGACGGATAGATGTAACACTAGTGCATACATTCCCTGATCCTCTCTCCCCATAGTTTACACGTTGTTGGGTTGCGTCGATCACAACTTGAGATACAACATTGTACTTCGATGGCAATATGGAATTCGATGAAATCCAGAATAATGAAGTAGAGGCACTTAAGGCAATATACGCACAGGATTTCGCGGAGCTACCGAATCAATCAGCATGGAACAAACGACCGAGTCCAAAATTCTCCATAAAATTGCGTCCTAGCGGCGAGTTCGAAAATAGCCCAATTGAGCTACAGCTTCAAGTCACAATGACACAAACGTACCCCAAAACGCTTCCTCACCTGGAACTCACGAAGACAACCGCTCTCAGTGGCCGCCAGATCGAGACATTGAAGCATTGTATGGACCGCACGACCAAAGACTTGAAAGGCAGCGAAATGATCTTTGAGGTGACATCAAATATCCAGTCACAATTAGATCAATGGGCCCGATCTGTAGCCGAAGCAGCCCCAAACCTTGAGGAAGACAGACTCCGTCGCTTGCGAATCGAGGAGCACAAGCAAAAGGAGCAACAAGATGCGCTGCAAAGGGAAAGAGAAGCGGCAGCAATACGCCAGGAACGGAAATATGACTCGCTTGTGTTAGAAGAACTGAAAAAGTCTGAGACTGCAGGCAGCAAAAATCAGTTTACAGATGACATACAGGCGCTAATTGTAGTTCCTGAAGCAACGCCTGGCGTGAAGACATTCGAAAATATCATTCACTTTTCCCATATTTTCTCGGACGACAACACAAGTGTTGATTTCAGGCAAGTACTGCTAGGCATCAAAATAAAGCAGCCATTTTTTGGAACAAGCTATCTTTCACGGGCCCTGTTACCTGAGAAGAGCCAAGATGGTTACAACCGAAAGCAGTCAGCTGCCTCTGCAGAAGGCGCCGATGTTGCCGTTTTATTGACCAAAGTGCGGTTTTCCTCGCCTTACTGGAGTACGAGACAGGGCGTCAAATCTCTGCATGAATTGAATAACGAGCTGTCTCTAGTGAAGGCCTTTCGCCATCCTGGAATTTTACCTCTCAGTGAATTCACAATTGAGAGGGTTGATGGAGCCGCTGTGCAATGGGAGCTTACTTTGGTGATGCCGCTGTCTCGATTGACCTCTCTTTCCGACATTCTGGAAACTGCTGGTAGCGTCAACTTGAAGACAGCACAGCGATGGTCTTACCAGATCCTGGAAACGCTTGAGAGCTTGCATAAGTCAGGCCTAAGACACAAGTGCGTGTGCCCGGAGAACCTTATGATCAACGTGGATCCAGCCACTGGAGAAACTTCTCTTCTCTTACGGCACCCCCAGTACCTTTACACGCTTTACCAGATGAATGCGGAAAACCCGTTGGAAGGCAGCGAACAGTTCATTGACCCATACCTCGCCAAGCTCATTGAGATAAACTCGTGTAGAGTCCCACCGGAAGGACGAGGCCAATCGAAATCCGTGTCGCCCTCTAGCAAATGGGACATATGGCAATTCGGTGCGATGCTGACTGCAATGATAGCCGGAAAGATTGAATTGAACGACTTCAAGGTCGATCCAGAGCCCTATGTGAGATCGCGCCGTGGCATCTGGCCCTCTGAGCTTGTTGACATGCTTCTTTTGGTCTTGCACCCGGATCCATCCAGGCGACCTGGGGCATTAGAACTCCTGACCGACCAATTTTTCCGCAGCAGTTTTGAATTGTACACTGAAGAATTTGTGAGAACAGAGAATACCTTCGCAGATCGGCAATATCGTCAAACACCGCGGAATCCATCAATTCCCTCAGATGAGGTACAGAGCATGCAAAAGGTATATGGAAGCCATCAAGCGATGAACAAGGATGGTAGGAATCGTAGCAGGAGTGGCAGTGTGCCCTCTGAGGCCAATGCAACTGGTTCATACGGCAAGCGCCGTCTGAGCAGCAACGAAGAAAGCAGTTATTCTCGATACAAACAGGATTTTGACGAGGGGATCGTTCTTGGTCGCGGCGGCTTTGGTCAAGTAGTCAAAGCCAGAAATAAGCTGGACGGCCGAGTATATGCTGTGAAAAAAATTCGCGCAACGCCCTCTACACTTTCGCATATTCTTCAAGAAGTTGTTCTGCTATCGCGGTTGAACCATCAATACGTGGTTAGATACTATACAGTATGGCTCGAAGATGAATTTGATAATACTGGTGAAGATAGACAGAGTGAGCAACTAGTCGGGCCCTCAACTACAGCTGAAACAGGCCACGATTCTCTATCGCGAGCCAGGATACCATCAAGGCAAGTTTCACACACAAGCCTGTTGGACTCGATACCATCTGCTTCTATTTCGCACTTCAGTGCTCATCATTCCTTGTCTGAACTGGATCTGCCTAATGTATCACAGGATTTCATGTCTGACTCGGGGTTCGTTGAGTTTGGCTACAGTGACTCTGACGAAGATGCGGTTGTCGATCTTCAGGAAGGCGAGGACGACAGCAGGGGCACAGAGACCAGTCACAATCCATGGGGTCAGAGGGACCGAAACAAGCATACCGAGTCGAGTGAGCTGCTAAACCAACCCAATGGTGCCTTTGCGCGCAATGAATCTCGCAACGTTCGAGACTCGTTGATCACGAGGATTTCGAAGGTCGTCAGAAAGACACTTTATATCCAAATGGAATACTGCGAGAATCACACACTTGGTGATTTGATTAGGCACAACCTTCACAAGGACCCCCATGAGTATTGGCGACTTCTCCGACAGATATTAGAGGCCTTGGCATATATTCATGGCGAAGGAGTGATCCACAGAGATCTAAAACCCAAGAACATCTTCATTGATCAGGCACGCAACATCAAAATCGGAGACTTTGGATTGGCTCGAAGTATGGTGCACTCGCTTCAATCTCGGCCTGCTGACTCTATGGCTGCAAGCACGACCACTATTACGGGTTCTGAGAATTCGAACGTAGACGAAGAAGACTTGACCACTGATGTTGGCACTTCCCTGTATGCTGCTGTAGAGATTACCACTTCCGATTATCCAAAGCGAGGCTATAATGAGAAAGTGGACATTTTCTCCTTGGGGATCATATTTTTCGAAATGATATGGAAAATGGATACTGAAATGGAGCGCGTGCAGGACATAAGAAGAGCCAGATCTCCTCAGATCGAGCTTCCGCCCAACCTGGTATCACAGAAAGAGACGCGAGTTCAAGTCGAGCTCATACGCTCAATGCTGAATCATGACCCCTCAAAGAGACCTTCTGCGCTTGATTTACTTAAATCAGGGAACATCCCAGTCGAGGAGCAGAATATGACTGTTCAGGAAGCTCTCAGAAACATCAGGGACCCTCAAATAGTTCAACAGCTTGCCAATGCCTTGTTCTCTCGTCCACTAATAACTGCGCAACAGGTGCTGTACGACAGAGCCAACACTTCTTCAGCTGTTGTTCGCAGGCGTCAGCCGTCGCAAAAGGCGGAATCAACTAGTTGCCTGACGATGTCACATGTCGTGGGAACTTTGAGTTCCGTGTTCTACTCTCATGGTGCTGTGGAGAACTCAGAATTCAGGTCAAGGCTCTTTCCTAGATCAGCTATTTACAAAGCTCCCACAGTGGTGGAATTGCTAGACTCTCAAGGGACTGTACTGCAACTTCCTCATGATCTGACCCTTCCTCATGCTCGAAGACTTGCTGAGATAGTCCCCGACTACACTAAGGCTTATGCTGTCGATACGGTATTCAGAAATCGCCTTCTTAACTCAAGCGCGCACCCGGCGACGCACACCGAGGTAGATTTCGATGCCATTTCAATTGATTGCAACGAAGACGCACTGATATTTGACGAGGCTGAGACCATCGCTGTTATGTATGATTCCGCGAACACAGTTTTGAATGGTCCACCAACTGAAAGAGGAGGCGTCAACGGCACATCGGCTGCGGCGGCAATCCATGCAGGGAATGAGATGAGCAGTCACGGCTCGAACGCACAAGGGGAGGCTCTGGAGGGCGACTACGAAGCTAATCAAGCGAAGGACGATTTCATTGTAGTGATCAGCCACCACGATATTCTGTCTGCTACACTGAGTCATTGTGGTTTAAGTCCACCGCAATATTTTGCTGCACTGTCTCTGATAACGACTGGGTCTCCAGAGAGGCGGGGAACAGCGCTCATGCGCTCCAATATCTCTACCGCATCCTTAGATATGCTGAGCCAATTCGGGTTCCGCGAAACTTTGGTCAGATCTGAGGCTAGAATGAGCCGACTCATGCCCATCTCAGAACGCGTACGTCGCGGCCTAGCTCACGTTAAAGCTGTGGCGAGTACTTTCAAACAACTTTGCGCGACGAACAATGAGCCACAGATATATTTCTCACCGCTGATACACTCGTCAACATCTGACTTCTACATCAATGGAGTTATGTTCCAACTCATAGAGGTGAGTAGTAACAACAAGCCTTCTAGGCAGTTCAACACTGGGTCTATACTTGCAGCTGGTGGAAGATATGACAGTCTGATCAAATCTTTCCGCAACTCCGTGCTTGACAGCCATACACAGCTCGCGAAGGCAGTGGGATTTGGAATGTCTGCAGACAAATTAGCTGCAATGGTTGCGAAGCGCCAGCTGCAAGTGCAACAATCACAAATGCAATTGCATAATATCGTCCCGGCCAGATGCCAAGTTTTCGTCTCTAGTCTGAGCGAAACTAGTCTCCAGACGTACGGCATAGATGCTATCAAGCTTCTGTGGAGATACGGAGTTAGTGCCGACCTCGTTCGTAACATTGTAGCGACGGAAGATCTAATGGCACACGCCATGAGGGAAAATGTCACTTTGGTTGTGATTGTGAAGCAGATGCATGCTCTCTCAAATACAAACAAGACCTTCAAACCATTTAGAGTCAAACGTTTAGGAGCTAACGGCACACAGTCGCAGGCAGATGTTGATTTGGCCCTCAACGAGCTCATACCTTTTATCCAAGCTGGGCTGGGAATTACAAGTACCAGCGTTGATACGGAACCGTCTGCGTTCATAACCAGCAAGGCTGACAAGGCCTATAATAACAACCCAGAGTTTGAAGTTTCGGGTGACCGGGTCATCATCATTAATGAATCGGGAAAGCTGAAAGGTGGGCGCAAAAATAAATGGCAATTGGAGCAGCGCAGCTCTGAAGCGCGCTTGCAGTATCTTTCGGAGCTCGGGAATGCACCCATTGTATCTCTCGATCTCCGCGATGATGTCATTGAAGCTATAACGACGGTATCACCGCATGCGGCTGAAGACTGGAAACGTCGTGTCGTAGGCCTCTCCCCGAATCAGAAAGCATACATCCTCAATGTTCAGAGCAAGCTTTCTACCGAGGCCCTAAGAAGCCCTCGAATGCTTCTGTTCTCATCTAAGACTGAAAACGTTTTTGTATATAACTATTAAACTGAACCCACTGCGATGCAGCTGCGTGGGGGTTCAGCCATGCTTTTTTCGTATTTAGATATCGCAGTTGCTTATTGTTTTTCTCCGATAAATGTTTTTCTTTATTTTTTACACGTCTCCATTGTTGTTTTTTTACCTTCCTACGTCGAGGGGGAAGGGGTTGTCCGATCTCCTTAAGAATGTACTTCCTTCAGCTCCTTTAGCTCACGATAAACGTCTTACCAAACGAAGTCCCCTGTTCATTCCGATCCGGAAAGTCGTTGGTAACGGCTCTGTTCCTAACCCACCCTTATCCCGTTTATCTGTCCCTCATAGGATCACGGCTTGTGGCTCATGTAGGTTTAGTGCAGGTGCACCTGATTACATCCCGGCCCCGCCGCCGATTTCAGGGCTGTTGTAGGTACCACTTAGTAATACGGTGACAGTCCTGGCAAGGGCCGGTTAATTCCAACCCACACATACCACCTACAACCTCGCTGCACTGTCTCGAAGGAACGGTGTAAGAGACGTTCCAAGCACTATCTGTACGGAGTCTCTATTTCAATCGCTTTTTCCCCACTAAATCCTCCCATCAATTTGCTACTTACGGCCACAGCCCCGTTATAGACAGCAACACCGCAATGGGCCTACACTCAAAGCAACCCGCAGACAGAAGCAATGGCGACGTTGACGACGAAGACGACTATGGAGATGGCAACCGTAACATTATAATGAGCCTCATCGGCCAGCTTCACCCAGGAGCAGACCTTTCTCGTATCACTTTGCCCACATTTATTCTAGAGCGCAAGTCTATGCTCGAGCGAATCACAAACACGTTGCAACATCCAGGTATGTTAGCGGATGCGACCGGCACCGCAGACCCTGAGATGCGTTTTGTTGAGATTGTTAGGTGGTATATGAGCGGTTGGCACATTGCACCAAAGGCCGTAAAGAAACCGTTGAATCCCGTCTTGGGAGAGTACTTCTCGTGCTACTGGGAACTTGATGATAAGTCGAAGGCATACTATCTCGCGGAACAGACTAGTCACCACGCCCCGAAGTCTTCTTATTTCTACGCACACCCCAATCGCAAAATTAGAGCCGATGGAATTGTAATCCCGAAGTCCAAGTTTCTTGGGAACTCAGCTGCTTCTATGATGGAGGGCATTGCTCGAGTGCAGCTTGGTGAACATCTGGACTCGCAAGGTCAGCCGGAGGAATACTTTCTCACTCAGCCAAACATTTATGCCCGCAACGTGATTTTTGGCACGTTGAAATTGGAAATCGGAGACAAGGCGGTCGTTACCTGTCCTGCACTGGACATGGAATGCGTCGTGGAATTCAAAGTCAAGGGCTATATCTCAGGAACGTACCACGAAATCAAAGGCATAGTTACCCGCCACAAGGAGCCCCTCTATGAGATTACTGGGAAGTGGAACGACGTGATATACATCAAGCCGTTGAAATCTAAGCATGGCAAGAAGGAGGTCTTCTTTGATACGAATAAAGATGTTGTACACAAACCACTCGTCAGACCTATCAGCGAGCAAGGTGAGTTTGAAAGCCGACGCCTGTGGGAGAAAGTGTGCCAAGCTCTTGGTGAGCGCAACCAAAAGGTGGCCACCGACGAGAAGTTCGACATCGAGGATCATCAGCGCCAGTTGCAGAAGTTGCGCAACGAGGGCAGAGAGCCCGAGTTCCAGCCGAAACTGTTCCAGCCCGTGGATGATCAGCTGCAGTTTTTGATTTGTGTTGATGAGGCGCTGAAGCACGCGAAGTCTGAGAATGAGGTCGAACACATCCTGCAAAGCATTATGCCCATACTGCCTGGCACCAAGTTCCCATCGGACTTCGAGGAGCCTGCCGCTAAGAAAGCGAGAGGCTTCCGGTCCGGTGCTGGCGGAGCAGGCGGAGCGTCTGGAGCAGCTGGCGGTGCTGTTGGTGCAGGTGGAGCCGCAGCGGGCGCAGCAGCAGCCTCTTCCCAGGCACCTCACCATGCACGAAAGGATTCCATGTACTATGACTTCGAGAACGACTCTGACGAATATGTGGATGCTCCCGAACATCCTTAAACGATCCCAGGGGCTGTGTCTCAGTTCCACGTGGAGGTCCTATGATGGGTTCGATTTCGAACGGGTGGGTGGGTGCAAAAAAGACACCATTCTAGACAGCCAGCTCAGGTCGACCTTTATTTTTTTTATGTTAAGATAAATAATATATACACATAATATGATTTTAATTACATGCCAGCGCGGTGTCCACTGATAGCTTAATCAAATTAGTGCCAACTAGTCGAGGCCTTATATTCGCTGCAGTAAGACTTACAACGTATTGGCGAGGATGGCTTCATGACCGGGAAATTGTTTGCTGGTTTCTGAAGCAACCGCTTCGAGGTTGCTGTTGTTCAACCAATGGAGGAATGACCACATAGACACATCTCCTAGGTTGTACAGACATAATTGCTTGACTAGATCACAGATCTTCTCATAGAGCTCCAGATTGGAGCGTGCATGTATCCAGTCACAATACCAACGCAAGTAGCCCCATGCATAATAGTTTTTCGGGTGGTGCAAAGCAGCTTGCCTAACGACCTCAAACTCCTGCGTTAAGGATGTTGTCAACCGGAACTTCTTGAGGAGCCATTGGCGATGGTACCAGAGCATGGAGCTCTTACTGTGCTTATAGAGGTGTGACCGCAAAAGAATGTTGACAACATGCCATTCAGACTCGGCATCCAGAGCCCCTGCCAGACACATGCGCTTGCGCGCATTGAGGACCTTAAGGTTATCTGTCGTGGCCAGTATCGACAGTAACGATGTTTCGGGGGCCGAAGACTCAAGGCCTTGTTTGCACAGCTGTACGTACGCGACGCACAAGCTTTTGGCATCGACACCGAGCACTCCGTCAAGGACGCACCACCCTTGAGCTGCAAAATCTGCTGGCATTAGATATTGCGGAAGCAATTCCACAGTAGAGATGCGGCCAAAAGCCTCATTTAGTGCTACTGCAAGATCCATTCATAGGGTTCGAAGCCCACGAACTGTGCTTTGAGTCTGTCGTAGCACTTAACGCGGGCTCTCGCAACCGTTAGTCACGGTTTCCCGTCCTCTGCAACAGGGGTCCACAAATTGGTCTCTCTCCACAAACCGTACCCAGCCATCCTCACCAATAACACAAGCTTTGGTCTGATGGAGTTTGTTGTTGACGGCCAAACACTCAAGCCGATTAGCAACGAGGTTGAGGTTCTCAATGGCGGAGCGTTTCGTGATGCCGTTCTGAAGCCGCGAGTCAAACCGCTGGTCGAGGTCACATCTGTGCAAGAGCTGCTGAGTGCCATCGAGCCAGTAAGGCAGAGCCTCGAGACGTTCGGCACAAAGCCTGAGTTTCTTGTTCAGCGCGCCTCTAAACAGGGCCCGCACCCCGAGATTTTGGCTCTTCGCACCGTTGTCGATCTGTCCAACGCACGCCCGGATCATGCCGTTGAGTTGCACGCGCAGGCGGAGCAAGACCGCTACCTCATCGGTGGGAAGTGGAACATAGCAAACAAGCTCGGACTTGGCGACCTTGTACAGCTAGATGCACGACTTCAACCAAAACCGCACTCTCTTGCTGCGGGATCGGCCTCTTGGGCGGTGCCCACTCCGGTAGGCCGAGGGCTCGTGAAGCTAAGGGGTTTCTTTTTCAACGAGGACCGCACTTGGTCCTCTTACTCGATGGCCACGCACGGCATCTCTGCCGAGCTCCGGGTTCCATGGGTTGCCAACCTGTTGTTCAAAGGAGGTGTGAATGCCGTTGCCCGCAACGTGCATTCGATCAACGAGGCTGCGAGCGATACTGTGCGTGCGGCTGCTGGGTCGAGCTCTTTGAAGGTCAGCGCCATGGCTGAATTGACCCACACCGGTGCTTATCATGCTTTCAAGGCTCTAGTCGAGGCTGCAGGCCCACCTGGTGACACCCAGCATCTTAAAGTCGAAAGTGCACTCCAGTGGTCCCTGCCCCTCACACCAGGCGAGGAGCTTGCCGTCGATTTTAAGGGGAACCTTGGATACATTCATAGCGATGGCGAGAGTCCAAAGCTCGTTGATAACTTCCTAATCGGTGGACCTGGCTCCGTGCTCGGGTTCAAGAGGTTCAGCCTTGGACCTCGCGACGGCCAGGATTTCGTTGGCGGCCAGGCCTTCTTTACATCAAGCCTTGCGCTTCTCAGCAAGATCCCTTTCAAGCCTACAACACCTCTAAGATTCAAAACCCAAATAGACACGGGCGTGTTGCAAGCGCACTCCTCCAAGGGGCTGCAATCCAACGTAAAAAGCCTGCTGGGGGCGGCACCGGTTATTTCCACAGCTGCGGGCCTCAGTTACCGCACCAAAAAGGCGAGTTTCGACGTTTTGTACGTATTCCCCGTACGCGGCGGAGATAGCGACGTTAGGGAAACGGGCCTCCACGTCGGCGTGGAGCTCAACCTCGTTTGATGGGCACCAAAATCTAGATAGCGTTTAACCGCGACGTCCTTAACACTGCACTATATAGCAAGATTTAATATTTCACGTCAACTCAAATGAGTGCAGGAACTAATTTGTAGTTTAATCCTCGCTGTCTCGAAACCGCCGCCATTCAGGCATGCCTTAAGGGTTGCTCGCGACCCATACATTGAAGATGGGTATACATACACACCGTTACACGAGTCTAGCTTAGGCAGGGAGCTCGCGAAGAGTGCAACCACCATGAAACATGTGGATTCTCTCGCTGGAAGATAAGCTATACTGGCTGTTGAGCGGTAAAACTTACACAGTAGGGCGTGCGTCAAAAACCGCATCGAGTGATCTTGACTTCGCCGTAGCGGGAGACGCGAGTGTGTCTCGCAAGCATCTGACTCTCGAAGTACGAGCGCCGTCTGAAGATTCTGTGATGCATCCTTCGATACGATCGGAAATCATTGTTAGCGACCTTAGCTCGAGGTTCGGCACGAAGGTGGACGGTGAAGCACTGGCCCCAGGCACCTCGCGTATCTTGCCAGAGGTTCCCAATGGTATGTTGAGCATCAAATTAGGAAGGGGAACCAAGCTGCGATTGAAATGGCAGTCATTTGTGGTCACATATTCGACTGGGCAGCAAGGATCAGCTCACGATACTTTGTGGCGCCACGCATTAGATCTGTTGAGACCATTGGATATAAAACTCATGCCATTCATCGTTAAATCTACGGATGTCTTCGTGAAAACTGGCAAATATACGTCAAGCCTGTACTACGCTCTGACCAAACAAATACCAGTGGTCAATAATCATTACTTTGAGGCACTCCAAAGCGCGGCGGCCACGGCTGCGACGGAGGGAACACTTGGAAATACCGTCTTGCCTGATCCGAAACCATTTCTTCCGGATCCGCTTTGGGCACCTGATGCTCAGAGATCCACTTGCCTCGCGAATACTGTGTTTTATATGCCAGAATCCAAGTACGCAGACGCCATGCGACCAGTTGTAGAGTCTGCAGGTGCAACATGCACGCATGACGAACACTATCGTGATGCGATAGTGATGTATGCATCTGAGGCAGAGGCGGAAAAAGCCCCCGCAGGAGCGCGTTACGTTCTCGAGAAGACCGTATTCCAAGCCATAGCAGAAACTCGGCCCATTAATCAAGAAGAGGTACGCCAGGCACCTGTTCCTGTACCTCATATTGGCGATGCTAATAGTCTCGTGGATAGGTCAGATACACCGCCGCGAAGTGCTGGCCGCAAGCGACGACGTCGACTAGACCTGAATGTACTGGATATCATGACCTCCACGGATATACAACCTTCGGTGCAGCCTCCAGCGAGCCCAGATCTTGAGCATAAAGAGATTTCAGGCGATCAAAGCTCGAAAGCTAAAACCGATCCGGAAGGGAAGCCCTTAGAGGCACTCTTTGTGGCCAATGAAGACGCCCAGGATACTAATAGTGTAATCCTACCTCAGTACTCTGCCGATGCACAAGCGAGAGAAGATAAGCTGGCTAAAGAAAATGCCAAACAAGGGAGACCAGCTTCTTCGGAATCACGAAAACGAAGAGCTCAGGCTGGTTTTGCTGCCGCAGAATCAAAAAGGGCAGCATTTGTCGAGGACATGTTGGAGGCACCTGAAAGTGCAGGTCCGGGGACTGAAACACTAGGCTCAGACTTAGAACCTATCGACTACGACGCAATTGGGGAGCTAGCTATCGTAGAGACCTCTCTCGACATCCCAGCGCGGCGCCCATCGCACAAAGTGGTCCGACCTGACTGGCAGGGCAGGCCCAACTTCAAGGCTTTCCATGGATCTGGACGAGCACCTTACCAAAAAAGCTCAGCACGCAGGATTTCATATGGTGAGAATGCCCCAACTGAAAAATTCGATTACGACGACTTTGATATCAGCACGAGCACTGGTGCCAATGTGTCGGGCGGCAACATGGCACTCCCGCATTTAGCACAAGCCACGTCAACCTCGAAATCTCTGGTTGACCCAAGCGCTAATCAAGCGCACGATGAAGAGGACGAAGAGAAGCTATTTGTCGACTCGCAAGAAAGCGATTCTTCATTTGGTGCAGAGCCACGGGCTGGCCAACGGCAGCGGAAGCCTCGGAATTATGAGTCCCGCACAAGTGAAATTGCTGATGATTTTGGGTTCAGTTTTACGTAGCTTGGGTTTAAGAAAACGATAAAAATTCATTGCACTAGCAGCTAGCTTCATTTTTCAGGGATATCAAACTTCCATTGCTTAGCATGTTTGAGCATCCAAGGGTGATTAGGAACATCCTTCAATGCCATACGCGAGGCAGGGTCACGCTGCAGCAAAGCATTTATGAAGTCAACAGCCTCTGGCTCCACATAGCTGGGAAACTTCAGATCCACACTCTGAATGCGCTTATAAGTCAGTTGGCGGCCCTCAGCGTAGAACGGAGCCTCACCAGTGAGAAATTCATAGGTTAGGACGCCTAGAGCCCATGTGTCTACGAGATGAGTATGCGCTTCCTTGGAAATCATTTCTGGAGGGAGATAGTCGAGTGTACCGCACAAAGTTCCACGCTTATGGCGCGATCGAATGCTCCACCCAAAGTCTGATATTTTGATTCGGCCATCGATTCCCATCAGCAAGTTCTCAGGCTTAATATCACGATGCATGATGTTGCGCTGGTGACAGTAGTCTAAGCCGGAAGCCACCTGAGAAATGTAGTGCGATGCAGTGACAGGATCAAACCTCACTTTCTCTCCCAAAATAGCATACAATTCACCTTTGGGCGCGTATTCTACCATGATGTACACCTTTCGCTGATCTTCGAAGTAGCCATAGATCTGTAGAATATTCGGATGGTGCAATGATGCTTGAATCTCCACTTCTCTACGAAATTGGACTTCCGCCCTGTATCGAACGAGCTCCTCTTTATGCATAGTCTTCAAGGCGCAAACGAAGCCGGTGTGTCGTACTCGAACTAAGAGGACCCGACCGAACTTTCCACGTCCTAGCTTCCTGCCAATCTCGAAATCACGCATGCTCCAATTCCTTTGTGCGTTCCCCGCTTTTGTTGGAGATTTCGAGGATACCTGGTTGCTAGTGTTGCGCGCAGCGGGCTCATTGCTTGTCTGCGCAGGTTTGAGGCCTGATGTCGGATATTTGTTGCGAATTTGAGCAGCATTGCTTTGAACTGTTGCCAATGGCAATCTGTTCACCTTCATTTTTCTAGCCTCCGATCCCAATTCGAGATGGTCTTTCCTTAGGTGTAGTGGTTTGGTCGATGTCAACAACAATAAAACAATAAGGGCTAGGTGTAAACAATCACTCTATGAAGCCTCGATAGATAATGGATGCGACTATTAGGACTTCAGCCAGTGTGTTTTTCGTATAAATAAAATGTGTCTAAGGAATAATTTATGGATATAATATGACAAGTTCGATCAGTTACATTAGTGTTCATGCCATACCGAAGCCAGGACGCATGTTAGACTGGCTCGGCCTGCTTGACGATGGGACGCCTTCATGTCTACACATCGGGCACGAGTTATGGCTCTTAGTGAGCCAGCTATCAACACACTCTTGGTGGAAAGTGTGCTTGCAGCTGAGCTCACGACAAACATCGTCTTGGACATAGTCCATCAAACAGATGGGGCATCGTTCGGAGAGCAACTTCGAGTCAGCCGCTACTGTAAATTGACCACCCGCAGCAGCGACATCATTCTTGCTGGCCACTGAGGGCTTTACAGGGCCAAGCAGCTGTTCAAATATGAGCATATCCTCGTACGTCGGATTGTCAGTGAGCAGGCTGGGCGCAAAGAATATGGGGTGGGTCGGTGGATAGGCTCCACCAATGACGTAGATGACCCAAGATTGGTGGCTACGTCTCCTCCTTTCAGTCCCTCGAGCTTGATCATCATCATTGTTCGGCTCAGCAGGTGTTGCCGGGTGTCTGGGACGAGGAATGAAAGGACGAGAGTCTCCGCTAAATAGGTCCATGTCGTCGTCGTCGTCGTCATTAAGATGTGCTCTGTTGAATTGACGATTCTCTCTGCCGGTCCGAGAAAAGGGGCCGCTGACAAGGCCATCCAGCATGGCACCCATGAACAAGTCGCTCGGGTTTCTTTCAGGGACGAACCCTTCATTGTCATCAAAGAAGAGCCGGTCGTCATCAGCTGTCTCAGTATTACGGCCTGGGAAGCGGCCATCGGTGATGGGGACTTGCTCCTCCTCGGGTATCTCCTCGAAGATATCGTCATCTGACTCATTCTCTTCGGACCCAGCAGATGCCCTTAAGCCAAACGGGTCATTGAATAACTGAGGGTCTAAAACATTCCAGTTATTCACCTCATCAGTTCCCTGGCTTCCCAAAGAATCACGCCGCCTGCTGCTTAAGTCTGGGGTATTTTCGGAAGCTGGGGCAAACGGTCGCAAGCCCGTAGGCGCCGGACGCTGGCCCTCATCGCCATTAGCAGGTCCGCCTTCATCATCAGGGCGACGGGCGCTTTCAGCCGAACGGATGCCCATGAGTAGAATCGGCACTCGACCCTCATGATCTTCGGGGAATCTGAAAAACCGAAAGAAATTGCTAACTTGAGTATTATCAAACATGACTCGCGACAATTCAGGAGTGTGCCTTCCTGTTCGGAGCTGTTCCAGGAATTCAGGGAATGAAAGCATTGGCCGTGCAGTCTCTGACTCTGAGCCGTTCTGTTGCGAGGCAGAACCTTCAGCGCTTTCACGGTCCTCATTTGAGGCGTTAGGCTCTGCCTCTTCTCTTCGAGGGCCAGCATCCTGACGAAGGTTAGCATCCTGACGAAGGTTAGCATCCTGACGAGGGCTAGCATCCTGGTGAACACCAGGAACCTGAATGCCTTCGCTTGTACCTTGATCTGGAGCCTCTCCAGTTTGGTCTTGCGCTTGTGCTTGTACCTCATTGTTATTAGAAAGCGCATTTTCAGCAGAGCGTGTCTCATCCAGAAATGTATCCATTTCTGTTTGGGCACGTTGTCTCATCCTATTGATTTCATTCGAGCCACCGTAGAGCTCACCACTGGAGATATGTTCACCTACTAGATGAGTCGCAGTCAACGTTGCGGCTGCTAGCAGAACCCTCGACAAAATCGTCACTTGCTCATTTTCATCATCCCTGCGGTTCCTAGCTTGGTTAGCCCACGGCGGCATCATCGGGAATGGGGGAGGCGGTGGCCGTGCTCTAGGAAGTGGTGGCGGGTAGTCCGCGGGCCGGCTTGTCGACCTCATTCTGTCGTATGCTGGTGGTGATATATGATTGGATGCGTCGAAAAACTCTCCGTCATCTGGAGATTCCTGGATACTAGGAGAAGTCGGTGACGGGAGAGTCGACTCTTCTGCTGGTATGGATTCGGGCACAGACGCCGCGAGGTTCGGGGCCGTCTGCGGCTCGTCGATAGGTAGCTCGCCACTTGCAGCTACGTCATTCCTGTCCTGCGGGCTCAGGTTTTCAGTCGTGGTGGATAAGCTCTGGCTCCTCTCTGTATCATTTATTTCCGCACTTATCGGTGTGAATGGCGGCGATGTGCTCGTCGCCGAGCTTGCTCCCGATGGTCGGCGGACGAACGGGGACGTTAATGAGTCTCTGAGTCGTCTTAATGTTCTCGAGCGCCGCATGGCTTCAGCAGCACCAGAGCTCTCCGACACGCTGACGGACGAGACACTGTCATCTTCCTGGAGGTTGTGCGCAGGCTCACTGCCGAACGACCTATGTGAGGATGCTGGGTGCTCCGGCGTGGCTTGAGATGCAGTAAATGGGGTGCCAGAGGAGCTGGGGACCACCTGAATTTGCGACACATCATCAGTGGGTTCCATGGTTGCTGTGGGTGCCTGGTCGAGTCCCGCGTCAGGCTGTGCACTGTCCTGAGGGGTGAGTTCATCATGGGGGCGTTGACGTTTGAACTGATGCGATGCTCCCTCAGTTGATCGGCGCCGTCTCAAACTGGGGATATTGTCTAGTGAGACTGCGCTAGGTTCATTGTTGTCAATGATGGCGTCATGGGAATGTGCGTACTGATCTGAAGTTGGCGGCGAATGCCTCATCCACTGCCTCACCGACGAGGAACACTGTCCCATTAACGATTTTGGCTGTTTGTCTTCGCGAGAAAGAAATGTTATAGCGACCTGCTAGGGATAATATTATATCCTTGAATGCCACAAACACAATTCCTAGTCTACACCTCGTATTGGCTGACACCTAAGGTGGTGTTGATTGTAAGTGAACTCAGAGTCACTTACCTCAACATACGACTACTCCGATATAGAGTACTGTGCCACTAGTACAGGGTGAGGGTAATATGACGTTACTGTTACCGACGTGACTACGAGCCCCATCATTGGGTCGCAAGGGCAAGCCGCGTCCAGCAACCGACGACAAGGACCTTCTAGATGGCTTGACATCGGCTCTCTCTATACATACAGGGGAGCTTTTACGCTGTAGCGATTTCAGCAACCCAATCCTATTGCTTGTCTTGCGTTCAGCCAGGCTGCTTAATATATACCCTAGACCGCATACTTATTGAATTGCTGGCTCTCTCCGCGCGGCATTCCGGTGGACGATGCTTCCATGATCGAGCCGAGCTCCTTGTAAACGGCGACCCTGCAAATATCAAAGCATTCGGCTTTAGACATACTTCACCAAACGGGATCGCCCATTTAATTCCTGGGATTTAATGACATGCGTCAAGCAGACAGGAAACTAAATATAGAACCATGGCTTACTACTTAGCCCAGCGGGCTCACTACCAGCGGGGCCTGTGCAACCCACGCGTAGGTAGCAGCCGGCAGAGGAGCGTGGAGAGATTTAGAAGCTAAGGCTGCTGCTAGTAATAATTTGTAGTAGATCGGTGCTTCTCGGTGACCATTTCCAGAAGGGGGCCCTTCGAAACTGTATTTAGAAAAAAAACACGCTGGCCAATAAAAATTAGCTGTAGCGGATTTGAGTTCCGTGGCCTGGTTGGGTTTCACGGCAGATGGTCTCCGAAATTCATGTCAAGATAAGGTACGTATCAAATATCATGGCCGATTGCGCGACGCAGCTTTCACTGCTGAGCTAAGAGACCTCTAAGTGCTTTGATTCTTGCTTTTTTTATTATTTTTATATTTCCGTAGTGGTATCTCCAAGCCGTACAAATGCGGTTTTCCTAAATTAACGACGCGAATGGCAGATGACAAAGGTAGGCCATACGCCATGACTCTGCCACCTCTCACCCCACTGATTCTACTACCCTGAACACACACGCACCTCTCTTTACCACGCACATCATTCCCTTATCAACCAGGAGTTTCCTCATTCGTTCCCAGCGCAACGAGAAATAGACAGACCGAGTCGCACTTGCTGGCTACTGAACTAGCCTGCTATCGTGGTTTGGCCCTCTTGGTAACTTGGTTAACGATTTGTCCGCCTCTGTCGGTCCTCTGGCTCACATTAAAACAGCGACGCTGGGACGCGTTTTCAGAGGATTTTAAGTCGAAGCGAAATGGGAGCCGGCGCAAATGTGGAAACGCCTACCTCGCCAGTGCGTGAGGGAATTCTCGCCTCCAGCAACAAGGTCTCTACTGAGAATACAGATGATATGACAAAATATAACGGAGATACCGACGGCACGGTACCAGAATCAAGGACAGTAAGATTCGAAGAGAGCTCTGCATCAACAATTACCAGCAACGAGTCTAACCACTCATCTTCGTCGAAGAATGGCACCGGAACCTCCGACAGCACTTCAGACCAGGGTGCAGACGCTGCAGAAAGTGGCAATGCTGGGTCCTCTGATCAACCTGATTTGCCCACACCAGTGCCCTGCCTGTATCGTGTTGGCCGAGAGCTTGGCGCAGGCACATACTCGGTCGTTAAGGAAGCGAAGCACGTTGACACAAACAAGTGGTACGCTGCCAAGGTCATCAACAAAAGGCTTATGAGGGGCCGAGAGCATTTGGTAAAGAATGAGATTGTCGTGTTAAAGCGTGTCTCGCGGGGCCATCCGAACATCCTAACTCTCGTGGATTATTTTGAGACCGAAAATAGCCTATATCTCGTGACGGAGCTTGCAAAAGGCGGTGAGCTCTTCGATCGCATATTTTCTCGAGGCTCGTTCTACGAGAGCGATGCAGCCCAACTCATGAAGCAGATTACGTCCGGAGTAGCACATCTACATTCCCACGGAATCGTACACCGCGACCTCAAACCAGAGAATCTTCTTTTCAAATCTACTTCGTCATCCTCAAACTTACTGATCTGCGACTTCGGACTCAGTAGGATTATTGACGAGGAGAATTTCCGAATGCTCACAACGACTGTAGGAACTCCGGGCTATATGGCACCGGAAATCTTCACCAAAAAAGGCCATGGGAAGCCTGTGGACATTTGGGCGCTCGGGGTGATTGCGTATCTCTTGTTGAGTGGATTTACGCCATTCGACCGTGAGACGCCCGCTGAAGAACGCGAAGCTATTGAGAAGGGCGAGTTTCAGTTCACTCCCGAGAAGTATTGGGCACATGTTACTTCTGATGCCCAAAACTTCATCAAGTCCTGTTTACAGGTCGATCCAGCCAAAAGGCCAACCGCCGAGGAGTGCCTGAAGTCAGCATTCTTAACGCGAAAGTACCGCAATCAATCTGAGATGAGCGTTTCGTCGCTGGACAGCTTATCGTTCAGTGACAGCGCTGGAGGAGCACCATCGAATTTGGAGGGTATGCCCATGAACGGCGCGTATAGTAGCAGTCCAGAACCGGACAAACGAGGCCCGATTTTTTCAGCCAAGTGGGGTTGATAGCATGGCGACGCGGCGAGGCAAATATAAGCTAATCATTATTTAATTGACCGTTGTCTCCCTGAGTGTTAATACTGCCCATCTATACTGTGTATACGCGCTGTTCAGCGCTCTCTGCGTACGTGTGTGTCTCGAGCACAACGGTTTTAGTCACATGTTCTACTGTGGGTGAATGTATTGTGGGCCGTGCACGGCTGTTTAAATGTGATCACGCTCCACCCACACTGTACTACCCAAATACACCATGTTTACATTTTGGTGTCTCTCATAGTTGTTGTGTTGAGGCCAAAGAGTTACAGTAGTCCAAGTGGTTGTCATGGAAAGCCAATTAGAGGAGCTGAGGCAAACGCTAGCACAGGTCCACCAAGACTCACAAGAAATTGAGCGCGAACTCGAGGCTGAAATACTGGCCCGGGACAAGACCTGTGAAGAGCTACAACGCAAACTTGCTGCTGCTCTTGAAGACTCGCAGCGGTGGAAGCAGCAAGTTGGTGCTTTGCAAGCTGAGGCGAAAGCACTGGAGACTCAGAATGAGGATTATGCACAGGAGGCGAGGATACGAGAGACGAGCATGGCACGTCTCGAACAAGAAAATGAGCGTCTCCTCGAGCTTCTCGCTTTAGCAGAAACAGACAACTGCCGGAATGAAGCTGAATCAGAAGAATCGCAAAGAACGAAGGACAGGCTTGTTGAGACCGAGGACGAATTGAGAAAATTGCGCAGACAGATAGACACGTTTACCTCAAAACAACAGCACCGGCCACCAAAGCACGGCGAATTTCTTAAAGTTGCTGGGTCAGAGCTTTCTTATGATATTATACAGCCAACAGAGCTTAGGAGCAGCGATTGGACTCGAGAAAGTAGCGCCCATGGACGCGTTGGTGTAGGCGGTGCACTTGCACCCACGAAGTCGATGAATACATTGGGACATGGAACTACCGGTCTTGACAGACGCAACCGATAGCATTCATTATGCAGACTGGTTTCATGCTGGTGATATTACTTCCTCTGTCCATATTTGGCTATAGAAAGGCAGCAGCACAGCTGCACACAATTATACATTACTTAACCATTAGCTTATCCGTTTAGTGCAAGACATATATCCACGGCAGAGCCTATATTGGTTCCATTTTCATGCAACACATCTTCAATGATTTCCTTCTCCAGTGTAGGGAACATGTTCTGCAGAGTGTCCAAGGTCTCATTGAAGTGTTCTCGTTGAGCCTGTTCCTGCATATATTCTTCACGGGACGCTTCCTTGGCTGCGCGTTCTTGACTGGCATATCGGCTTCTGCTACGCGGGCCGCCGCGCAGATCCGGAGAGTCAGTGTATGGTTCTTGCTCAGTTGAGTTGCCTAGACTTGGGTCTTCATCGGGAGCAGTGATGTCCTCTATAAACTTTGTGGTAAACTTGCGCATACGATCCATGAGCATACCGGCAGATGCAGTGAGTACAGCAGCGGAGCTTTCGCCTTCATGCGGATGAGCATCACCATCATTAGTGAGCTCCTCTTCTGCCTGTTTCTGCGTGCGCCTGTTGTTCTCGGCACGGATCGAATCTGCCATTCGTTGCTCGAACTCTTCATCGGTGATGGTGAGACTGGCCTTGTCTAGCGTTTCTAGGAAGGTCACTGCACTAGCAAGAGTCGATAAGTAGTATGCTGTTTCTCCGCGCTGAAACTCTCTGAACCTGAAGCGCTGAATGTAATTAATTGTTGAGACAAGGTGGGCAGGGTGGGCCACGAGCACCACGTAGATCAGAAGCGGGAGAAAGCTATCAGCATTTTGCTCGAGCTTGGCTTGGCGGATGAGGGCATAGATGACCTTTGAACAATTCAAAATACAGATAACTTTGTCCCGCGGAGACTTAAACTGGTGAAGTCTACCGAGCTCCGAGGTAGCGAGCTGAGTGAACGAGGACTTCAAGTATTCCTCGTTGATGTCCAGATGACGTCCCTCGAGCCAGCCCCATAGTCTTAATTTTTCTTCGAAAACTTGATCTCTCAACAGATCCTCATTATGGCCGTCTGTTCGTAGTATAGGCGGCATTTTAGGGGAAAAAGTGCGGGTGTAAAGCCGAGTCATGATGAGTTTTTCTACGCCTTCTAAGGAGTTTCTGCGTTCTTGTTTGTTCATGGATGCGAACGGCTCATAGTCTCGTAGTTTGACGTAGATGAATCGGTGAAAATCTGCAATGATTTTCTCTTGCTGAGTTGGAGTCCACACTCCGCGGGTGAATTCTTGTAAAAAGGATTTTATGTACTTGGCAATTGGAGTGGCACTTTTCATTCGAAGCGAATCCATGAATTTCTGAAAGTCAAAAGAGCCCACGGTGTCCTCTTCTTCGGGCTGACCCTCCTTCACGGACATAATAGGATCGCCAAGTTCTTTCAATGCTGCAATCGAATTCTTGCGAAGCTCCCCTGAGTGCGGCTCTTGAGCTTTCGAGTTATCAATACCAGACATTTCTAGCTTCGGTGGCCACTGACTAGAGCCAGCTTCTGTTTTGGGGGTGTCCGGCTGCTCCTGCTCTTGTTGATCTGAGAGCGAGTCCTTCGTTTCCAAATCTTCCTTTACGGCTTTCTGAGCGGGCTCAGTCGAGGTATTAGTGAGGTCGTTTTTGTCGAGAAGGGCTGGGTCCTCAGATGTAGCTTCACCTTCTGATTTTGATTCACCCGTTCCTTCTCTAAAGAGTGTGGAACCTTCATCATCACGCTCAACAGCTGGGCCAGATATCGGAGCTGCCGCATGTGCAATTGCTTGGCTCTTGTCGCTGGGGGAGACATTCGGAGAACTAGCGCCTAGATCAGTGCTCTGAGACGATTTTCGTTTATGCGATTGATTGAGATCATTGAGTGAGCCTTCCGTGGAGTGGCTTGCTCCAGTCGGACGAACCTCAGCTTGCTCCAGCGAAGTCACTGGAGCTGCAGCTCGTGGTTTATTATGCGCCAGCGGATCAAACTCTAGCCACGGATTGCTCATATTCTGGCTGGGAAGTGCTGGCTGGACGACGGACAATGAATATGACCTCACCGCTGCTGTATTGCTTAGGTCAGGAAGCGAGCCTCACACCTCCACATAGTGTAGCTTGAGCTGATAAGGCCCGGTTGGCGAGCACAATCATGAAATCGACACACGAGTTTACTTTGGCATGACATTCTGGCAGGCCTATATCATTTTGATGCTACAAGAGAGGTATGTCTGAATGTTTGCGAAAGCTAGATATTGAGAGATTCCATTTCTCATAATATGACATGACAGCACAGTATTCTCCGGTCAGCCTATTCTCATTCTCTTTTCTTTCAAGAAACTTGAACGCAACCAGCGTGCTCAAAATCGTGCATGCTCATTAGTTCGAAAACTCTCGACGCTGGCGATTCAAACAATCATCTGTAAATCATTAGTCACGAGCTCGATAGGAACTAGTACATTGAAATATACACAAACCAGACGCACAGCAAGTTCAAGGCCGCTGGTATGTATGCGCATTAGCTTAGAACCAGCCTAAGTACGGATTGTATCGTTCAAACTCTCGGAATCTGTCGCAGCCAATTAAGAAGTGTGACTTTATCCCCTGCGTTGAGAAAAAACCCTTGTAGCGATAAAGCATGTGCGGGATCTTGGCGTTTACCAAAGATGTTTTCCAGAACGATGATCTGCTACCTATGAGGTCAGCCGTGGCTGCTCGAGGTCCAGACCACTACGGTTCCATTGACACCAATGGCTTCACCTTTGAATCGAGCGTGTTAATGCTTCGACCCCCCTTCACCGCGCAACCTTTAGAGGCCCTTGGGTCTGTCCTTTGCTACAATGGGCAAATATACAGTCTTCCAGAAGACTCCAAGCAAGACACACACTACGTTCTCGACTTATTGCGAAAAGGGTCGATAAAGGAGCTCATGCAGCGCGAAGGTGAATTCGCATTCGTGTATCATTACAACCGTACAATCCTTTTTGGGAGAGATATCTATGGGCGGCGCAGTTTACTCTATCATCTGGATGCAAATGGGAATATCATTATATGCTCTGTGGGTTCGCAGAAGGAGCCTTGCGACTTCGTTGAATGCGACGCGGGTGGTGTGCTGTACGAGTACTCACTAGACACGAAATCGGTGAAGCGCATTCAGATTCCAGTTATGCCCTTGCTGCTGAACAGGAACATATCCGACGCACCGGATTCGCCTCATAGCGTCTTAGCTGCCTTGCGAAATGCAGTGTTGCGGCGGACCGTTCGACCCGAGCTTGAGCTAAATGTTGCAGTCATGTTTAGTGGCGGTCTCGACTGTAGTCTGATTGCAGCAATTCTGGATGACGTGCTTCCTTCAGAGGCCAGGATTGACCTGTTGAATGTCGCCTTTGAAAATAAGCGTACAGGATCTTTATGGAACACCCCTGATCGGCTTCTTGCGCGGCGATCTTTAGTTGAACTCAAAGCAAGAAGTGAGCATGGAGACTCTTCGCCTGCCAGTAATGAGCGATTCAGGTTGATAGAGATCAATGTACCGTACTCAACGACGCAAGAGCATAAACTAAAAGTTCAAAAATTAATGGCACCCAACTCAACGGTTATGGACCTCAGCATTGCACTGGCGTTTTATTTCGCGGCCCAGCCTCAGAAGGCTTCTTCCAGCGAGACATTAGCTGCACTGGGCAAAGATCTGGACACACCAAAAATCATGTTCTCTGGGCTCGGTGCAGACGAGCTTTTTGCTGGATACTCTCGACACACTACGGCAGCTGCGGCTAACCCGTCTAGGCTGATCAAGGAGCTCACTCTGGACTTTGAGAGGCTGCCACACCGTAACTTGGGGAGGGACGATCGCGTGGCCTCTTCATGGGGCCGCGAGGTACGCTACCCATTTCTGGACCAACAAGTTGTTGACGCAGCCGCTGCTTTACCCGTTAATTATAAGATAGACGGGGACATTACGAAAGTTTCTTTACGTCAAGTCGCGCGAATTCTTGGCTTTACTGATGTGGTGCATGAGAAGAAACGCGCCATTCAGTTCGGGGCGCGTTCGGCCAAAATGGATCCTGGAACCGGTAATGCAAAAGGTCATCATTCTCTGTAGGTGGCTCGATAATTAGTTACTGTACATAGATTTTTATTAATCTTTCTTATCCTGGTGGTTCATTGGTTTCGTCTCTCGACATCTTTGTTTGTGCTCTGTTCTATCTTTTCCTCGCTGCACTACACGGCTTCTAGTTCTCAATGACTGCGAGTGCATAGAGAGCCACAGGTAAACAATGAATTAACCACGTAATCCTGATTTTAAGACTGATATCCGCATTCAGTTCCTAAGCTTCGCAATGCAGTGGATCGCTAAGTTAATTAAAGCCGCGTGGATAGAAATACTGCCGGGGTACCTAAACGCTTGGGGTTCCGCCCGCTCTGCCACTGAAGGTTAGGTGAAAGCTCCTTCCTTCCCGGTCGAACTCTCAGCCTCTCTTCATGCGTAGGTCGCAATCCCTTAGAAAAGCCATATATGCGCTGGTAATTCTAGTGATTTTCATGGCGTTTCTGCGCATTTCGCAGCCCGTGAGCTCGCCCCCGGTCTCTGCCACTCCAGACAAAAACACGGCCATCGTCCATCATAACGAAAAACCCGTAGAAGCAGCCAAGCCCGCCATAGCCACGCCAGCTGCAGCACCAAAGCAAGACTTCCAGAAACCGCAGCCCGAACCTCCCGTTGCCAATGCAGTCAGTCCCCAAGACGCGGCTAACAAAGGTGACACTGGAGACGCCGATAAATCCGAATACGACGCCAAAAAGGCATTCGAAAGCATTGTCCTTGGTGCGAACGCACCACCAGTCGTGATTTTCTCTAAGTCAAGGTGTCCGCACTCGATGAGGGCGAAGAAGCTGTTGCTGGAGGCTCACAACATCAAACCTTCGCCGAAGGTAGTAGAGTTGGATGAGATAGATCATGGAACGGAGCTCCAGCAATACATTGGTGAGATCACTGACCGCCACACGGTGCCGAACGTTCTCGTGAATGGCGTAAGTCGGGGAGGCGCCAGCGATATGGTCGAACTTGGAGACAGTCTTGTGGCCAAATTCACAGAATGGGGCGCTGGCAAGCTCACAATCACTGAGATAAAGGCCACGGTCCAGGAAGCTTAAATCCAGGTACTTAATAACATTGCATGCTCTTTAAATCATTTTATATTATGTCCAATTTCTGTACTGATATTAGCATCTGTGGAGGAACTGGCAGATGTCGTTAGAGACCATGCCTGTCTCATGCGATCCAGCTTACTGTATGTAGTAGCTCTTGCCGTGACTTCGTACACTTCCCCTTTAAGGAGACGTGTGGTACCCGCTCGTAGTGGGCGTTCGTGTGGGCGACGGGTGCACGGGAAAGGGTTAGTTTATGCTAGATAAATTAGCATGTTAGTCAACCGCGTGCGTGAGTCGCGTTTCGAGTCCCAATTAGTGACTTCAGGACCACCACCCCACGGCACTTATTCAACAAACACAACGCTCCAACCTATTGTTTTCAACAAGAGATGAATTCAGATCTGCCATCGGGACCGCCATCAGAACCGCCATCGGAACCACCTTCGGACTTCTCGCGCGATGGTGCTACTCCCACTGAGCTTCCGAGCGAACTTCCTAGCGAATTGAACAGCACACTGAACAGTTCGCCGGGACATCCGTCAAACGATACGAGAAGCAGTCACGGCACAGCAAGGCATTCGACGTATGGAACCGAACAGCATGATCAGAACCAGCCACCATCGTCGCCAGCGTCCTCGATGGGGTTCTCGGAAACCGGGAGCAGCAGCAACTTTCCTTTACCTTCATCTCCGAGCGCCTCCCAATTCAGACCTGGGGCCACAGACACTGCTGTTTCGGGAACAGTCGATGAGGAGAACCCCAGTGATGAGCTAAGACGAGCAGTGACTATTGGTTTGGAAGGCATACCAAAGGTCACTGATGCTGTTGGTGAGAAAGTGCAGGAGCAGTTCGAGCAGTTTCTGACAACTTTCAGGGACGGAGATGAGCGTTACTACATCAAACAGATTCACGGACTCCGAGAGTTCGGACTATCGACGGTATTTGTTGACTGGTCGCACCTTGAAAGGCTCAGCGTACTGGGCGACGAAGACGGATCTGCACTTGCCGCAGCCATAAAGCGCCAGTACTACCGATTTCTGCCATTTTTGCACAAGGCTTTGCGCAACGTCATCAAAAAGTATGAGCCTGCTTTGATTTTTGAGTCGATTGCGGACCAACAGCGTGCAGCCAAAAATACAGCACTCGCTGAAGAGCATCAGAGCCAGTCAACGGCAAACCCGACAGTTCCGACTATCCCTTCATCAGGGCAGTCCACGATGGGTGGCGGCACGGCTCTCAGCGAGAATGAGCGAATTTTCCATCTTGCTTTCTACGACCTGGCTTTGCGATCGAAGCTACGAGAGTTACGCACCGATACCATTGGTATGCTCATTTCATTTACAGGCACAGTGACACGGACATCTGAGGTGCGCCCCGAGCTTTATCGTGGTACTTTCAAGTGCGATTCATGTTTGACGGAGGTTAGCGGCGTTGAGCAGTCTTTCAAGTACACGGAACCTTACATGTGTCCAAACCCGACCTGCCAGAACCGCACGTCTTGGAGTTTAATACCTTCTAAGTCCCAGTTCATGGACTGGCAAAGAGTTCGTGTTCAAGAAAATCCCGGTGATATACCTACCGGATCGATGCCGCGAACGATGGATGTGATTTTGAGAGGCGACGTCGTAGAGAGAGCGAAGGCTGGTGACAGGTGTCTTTTCACCGGCACCGAAATCGTAATTCCGGACGTTTCGCAGCTCGGACTTCCTGGATTCAAGCCTACGGGGATGCGGGATCGTCGTGGCCAAGGTCGTGGAGAGGGCTTGGACGGTGCCGTCACCGGCTTGAAAGCACTCGGTGCGCGAGACTTGACGTATAGGTTGGCGTTCGTCGCTTGCATGGTTCAACCTGACGAAGAGGACTCGAACGCTGTTCTCCAGCAATTAGAATTCTCAAATGAAGGAGGAGAGGAAGGACATAGCCACACAGAAGAGCAGGAGAAGTATTTGGACTCTTTGGACGCTGAGGAAATTGAAGATCTGCGCCGTATGATTCAAACAGACTCCCTATACTCGAAGCTCGTGAACTCTATTGCGCCGGCAGTATGGGGGCATGAAGCAGTGAAGAAAGGAATTCTGCTTCAACTCCTTGGTGGCGTCCACAAAACGACCCCAGAGGGGATTCAGCTCCGTGGCGATATTAACGTCTGTGTCGTTGGTGATCCATCCACTTCTAAATCGCAATTTCTGAAGTACGTCACAGGGTTCCTGCCGCGATCCGTATACACATCTGGCAAAGCAAGTTCGGCAGCGGGACTGACAGCTGCTGTGGTCAAAGACGAAGAGACTGCGGAATTCACGATCGAGGCCGGCGCCCTAATGCTGGCTGATAATGGCATTTGCGCAATCGATGAGTTCGACAAGATGGATCTTGCTGACCAGGTTGCAATTCATGAAGCCATGGAACAGCAGACCATTTCCATAGCGAAGGCTGGTATCCACGCAACTCTTAACGCGCGCACGTCCATTTTGGCTGCCGCAAACCCCATCGGAGGTCGTTACAATCCCAAGCTGAGTTTGAGATCCAATATCAACATGAGCGCGCCAATTATGTCTCGTTTTGATTTGTTCTTCGTTGTGTTAGATGAGTGTAATGCTGAGGTTGACGGCCGGCTAGCAGACCACATTGTCGGGCTTCATATGAATGGCGATGATGCCATTGATCCGCCTTTCAGCACAAAGCAGTTGTTGCGTTACATCACGTACGCACGACTGTTCAAACCGAAGTTCACAGATGGCGCCAAACGCCTGTTAATCAATTGCTATAAGAGCCTGCGTGAAGAAGATGTTCTCTACACCACCAACCCCACGTCTGGGGCACATGGAGGAACTAATACGAATGTTGGAAGAACAAGCTACCGTATCACTGTTCGTCAGCTTGAGTCTTTGATCCGATTGAGCGAAGCGATTGCACGGGCGCACTGTGTCGATGTGATTTCCGAGCATTTCGTGGCAGAGGCCTATAGCTTACTGAAGGCTTCCATTGTGCACGTCGATAGGGAAGATGTCGAGATGGACGATGATTACATACCATTGACATCTGTCCGTCAAATCGACCGCAGCGGGCAGCAGGATTCGCTCAACCGCAGCATTAGAGACCTCAACCACGAGAATGCGGCCGACGGAGCCATGCGTCCTGCTAATGAAGCGGAGGAGCAACCAAGTGGCCGGACACGAATCACCTACGACAAGTATATGGACATTATGCGCAAGCTTGTCAGCGAGATTGGACTCAGAACTGCTGGACAGGACGAGGACATGGCCATTGAAAACGAGGGTGTTGATGGAGCGGAACTTGAGAGCTGGTACCTCGAGACCCAAGAAGACGTTATCGATTCCGAGGAGCGCTATCATGAAGAGCGACGACTTGTGCATAAAGTCCTGCGACGTATGGTTAAAGACCATATCATTATGGAACTCCGAGGCGGTGTTGTTGATTTCAGTGATGCGGAGGCACGCCCTCAGTCAGTGAAGTATGTCATTCATCCTAATGCGTCTTTGTCGTGGGATAATACAACCCAGTAAGTGAACGTGAGTGGATTCGAACGCAGCCAACCTATAATATATAATAAACTAATAAGTGAATTGTTTGACATATCTAATAGAGACATGCGGCGTGACTGGTGATCTAACGAGATGTCTTAGTGGAATGTCTCAGTCTGCAAAGTCTGTGTACGCCCCGAGGTCAACATTTTAGGGAAGCCACTAATAATACGCGACGGGATGCCACGCTGAGAAGCAGAAACACACACACGTAGCAATTAAGGGCTAGGGTGATTCAGTGGACTCTGTACGCGTCGCGTGTTTTTATACTAAGCATCCCCCAAAACTAACCTTTCCAGAACACACCGAAAGCTACATTCAATAATCGTTTGAACCATGTTCGAAGCTAAACTGGAGGAGGCAGCTTCTTTTAAGAAGATCATCGAAGCTATTCGTGAGATGATTGGCGAGTGCAACTTTGACTGTTCGGACACAGGTATTGCACTTCAGTCGCTGGACAAGTCTCATATTGTTTTGGTTTCCCTGCTTTTGGGCCCCGAAGGATTCGTTGAGTACCGATGTGATCAGCCTTTGACTCTCGGCGTCAATGTGGCTTCGTTGGCCACCGTCCTCCGTTGCGGTGGCAATGACGACCAGTTGACAATCCACTCTGACGATCAGCCGAACGAGCTTGCCCTTACTTTTGAGGACACGAAGCATGACCGCATCAGCGAGTTCAACATTAGATTGATGGAGATTGACCAGGAGTACCTCAGCATCCCCGAGACAGAATATACTGCATCGATAACCATGCCCAGCGCCGATCTTCAACGGATTCTTCGTGATTTGAAGCAGCTGAGCGAGTCTGTTGTTATCTCAGCTGGTAAGGACGAGGTCGTTTTCTCAGCTGAAGGCGACATGGGCAAAGGTGCCGTGCATGTGCGACCTGTTACTGATGTCGAGAACACGGAAAACTCTGTCAGCATTAACATTGCTGAGCCGGTGACCCTCAGTTTCAACTTGCAATACTTCAATAACATCACTAAGGCTTCAAGCTTGTCGTCGACAGTCACGTTGCAGCTTGCAGAGGGGACCCCGGCATCTGTAGAGTACAAGCTTAACAACGGCCATGTCCGCTACTACTTTGCCCCCAAGATCGGTAACGAAGATGAAGAGTAATTGCGGTCATTTCACTTTCCAGTCCTGCGTGGTCCCTCTGAGGCCCATTAATCTGTCGAAGTGCAAAACCAGGTGCCTATAAACGTAGACTATCGTATCTTGATATCTATTAATGTCTTCTCAGTATACTTATAATAGCTTCAAAACTTTATTATTTCACAACAATCATCCCAGGAAGACAAGAAGTTTCATTGACGACTGTTTCAACAACACCTTTTACACATTAGCTGTTGCGTGCCGCATATTTGGCTAAGGCGCGGCACTCCGGTTCCCCTGCTTCCGTGTTTCTTGGTTGCTCGAACCCTTGCCTCATACAAATGGGGTAGCCGTAAACAAATTAACCCAGCCCTGTCCAAGCACACACTATTTATGTAGGTTGGACAATACCAGAGCCAATTTACCTCCAGTAGGCCGACACTCCGAAATAGAAACCACAATGGAGCATCATGGGGAAGATTTGCGAAACCTTCAAACCTCAGTGACAAAACATCTCGATGAAATGTCACAGCAAACACTGGATGCACTGAAGCTTGTTCACTCCTTCGAGTCTAAGCCCGCGAGAAGTGAGCGCATTCGGCTACTACTCGAGCGCAAGATGTCAAACCAGCCCGAGGCACCCTTGAACAGTCACAAACGACCAACAAGCTCACCTGTGAGATCTCAGACGGCTCAGCGCAAAATGCTGGGAGCTTGTGGGCAACCAACCCCTGAGCAAACACAATGCTTGAGCACTTTCAGCTCGAATGCAGCAAATGTGATAAAGAAAAGCACGATTCAAAACGGCAAAGTTACGTCTACTCCCATTAAAGAGTTAGAGGAGACAAAGGCAGATACTGTGCAAAAACCCGTGGTGAGCAAGACTGTTCACCCCCGGTTGCCCAAGCCACCCGCCACGAAGTTGGGTGAGTTTGGAAATAAAAGC
This sequence comes from Starmerella floricola, assembly GCA_030579735.1. Taxonomy (NCBI): domain Eukaryota; kingdom Fungi; phylum Ascomycota; class Dipodascomycetes; order Dipodascales; family Trichomonascaceae; genus Starmerella; species Starmerella floricola. The sequence goes on along the minus strand of JAKTRP010000002.1, from coordinate 863,194 downwards.
TCAACGGCGCGCAATGCGGGGTCTTTGAGGTCGGTGGGCGCCGATACCGCGACAGCTACCATCATACCTGCAACGAGGACTAAGGGATCCTCGACAACGTACTCAACATTGTCCAGGCTCATGCAGCCAACAGCTGCTAGCGTGGCTAAGGCGAATACACGAGTCTTACCCAAATTGAACTCTAGAGGTTTTATGCATCATATTGAACAAGCTAAACCGGGAGTAGTTGACACTTCTTGCGGCAATATTGGGCCTAACTTTCAATCTAGTGCCCTGCCAAGGACCCAGAAATTGCTGAGTGCTTCGAAAGGTGCTGTACAGAAGAGGACAACCACCGGCAACGTCAAGCCGCCAGTACATGTCGAACCTCTCTCGATTGTAAGTGTCCCGCCACAGCCGTCTCCGGACGTGAGCACGCTGGCTACCAAATCATGCTCGAACCCCTATCTTGGCTCTCCCAATAAAGGCTCTCAGGTGGCCACCATCAATCCTAGCATGCTAATTCTTGAGCACTCGCATAACAGTCGTGCGACTAACAGTCCCGCGACTAACAGTCCTGCAAAAACCAGCACGCCAGTTCGACCATTAATTCCACTGATAGAGCAGGAGCACTCGAGCATGCAATCCATCGATTACAGCCATTTCACCAATTTTAGCTATGTTGCAGATTGGGCCCAGACGCCAGAACTAGTTACCAAAGCACTCGAGCAGCGTAACGTGGACACCTTGCGACTCTTTGGTTCCATACCCCCCGTCGACCTCGACACAATTTTCGGCTCAGAAATTAAAAAGCAGCAAAGAGGTTAAAAAAAAAAGCGCAAGTTCCCATGTTATAGCTCCAATAGAGCTTCGACAATCACCGCGCTCCAGTGCTTTTTGAAACTGACAATTATCACCATACATATTTCCATCATACATAATCTCATTTCATCTCCTCCAGAAATATTTTGGGATACCTCTAGAACCTATGAGATGCTAGGCTAACAATTTAAGGTTTGGGCGGTACAAACTTAAATGGCTTCTTCTCAAAGCGGCAGTGATGATATTATACCCCATCGAGGTGGTTTTCAGACCCTTGACCATCGCAGTTTTTGTATCCTAATATGGGCATAGTCCGACTATGTCGTCATAGGAAGAAATACTATAAAATACGGCATCTTAAATTTCGCAACTCTGTATCCTAAGCGTGACAGTCGGACACGGTGCAACGACTCCAATCACTAATATCACTCATATGGTAGTCGTACCTCAGGAACCGTATGGCAGTGCCTCGGGCAAGTACTCCGTAGACCTTTTGCCAGGAAAGGATGACTTGAGACCTTTGGAGCATGCGCCTGGAGAATCTGGCGACCTATCACCAGGTTCCTATACCGACTCAGAGGCTTCGGCGTATACTTGGACGGGCCCACCAGCAGCACCGCAGGTACAGTTTAGTGTTAGCCGCATGCACCATATCGGGAGGAAACTCGCGTTCTGGAAAAAGAAGCCGAAGACAGCTTCAGACGTGTACTCAGCGCTGAACTCCGCGAAAAAGTCCCACGAGCGATATAGGAACGACATGAGGAATGTCCTGGAGACGACGCGTGAATGGAGTGAATACTTATCACCTCCAGTCACAGGACGGTCTCAAGACTTGATGCAGCACATGATGATGGATTCAAGTCTGAGCGAGTGGCTCCTGTCGATTCTAGACACGATCAAGCCTGTGACTGAACTCAGCCGGAAGAACAGCGAGATCCACTTGGCTTTGCTCCAGAGCTTCGAAATAATCAAGCGAGAAGAGGCAAGCATTAAAATGTTATTGCGAAAGCAAAATTCCGCAGAGCGCCACTACTTCAAGGCCATGGCGGACAATTGGAGCGAGGCAGACACTCAACGTCTGAACCAGGAACGCATCAGGCTGGGAACTGACGTAGACAACGCTACCGAGCAATTTCGGGCTACGTGCCGAAGAGAGCTTCCTCTCAGATACGCCCAGTTAGCTGCGTACTATGAGCGCCTAGGCGTGGAAACAGCACAGTCGGCACGATCATTGGAGCGCCTTCTTAACCCTGCGAGCATTGCGCTCAGTGGGCTTCACACTCAACACTCGTTTTACACGCCGATATCAGCTGCTTCGGGATACGCCTCATCACCTTCAGTCTCTGTGGGGCCTCTTCAAATGCACAGGTACTCTGACCGCGCGTCTCCTCGTGAGGCGACTTCCTCATCCCGCCAACATGAAAGATATGAGCCTCTTACGCCAACTGACAAGACAGACGAGAGGCACGTATCGAAAAAAGTTGAGGAGGAGAGTATCAATATCGAGCCGTCCATGATAGGAGACTTCGTGTGGAGCAACTGAAAGAGCAGCATTGGCCTTGAAGGCCTTTCACATCCAAGTACGATAGTTAACAATAATATTCATTCACACATATGTGCAAGCTAAAAAGAGCAAATACCCCATTTATATACAATTTTCTTTTATTCGCATCATCTCTATTCTCATGGTCACATAATATCAATCTTTGTGAGTTTCTTTTTCTCTTCAGTTTTTGAGCACTCTCTTGCCCATTTCGTACGAAGTTATCATGATTGCGCATGCTGGGGCTACTTTAAACGTTCTGGGGACAAGGCCAACGAAAAGGGCCTTCCAACCTTCTGCGCGTACAATGGTGCCCATGAATTTTAGCATATTCATACGAGCACTCGTACAAGAATGATGGCCTAATTGCCTCCTGGTTTTCGCCACGTCAAAAGGCGTGGTTGCAATGGAAGCAGACACACCCCCGATTATGCCAGCAACGAAAGACTCCGCGAATTTTTCTGTGTGCGTCTGTTTTCGCTTTGGTGAGTATGATCGCACATATTCAACAACGAACCAGTAGATACCACTGAATGGAACATCCCTCCATAGAGTGAGACCCAAACCGCTCCACAGGGACCTATAGCCTTCAGTGGTGATCATTTCGCGAATGGACTTTACAGCAACGGTCATGGCGTTGCTATTCTCAGGGACAGTTATTGATTGCACTCTGGTTTTAAGCAACTCCAAAGGCGATACTATGGACGAGGCCAGTGTACGAGCAAGACCGCCCGCAACCATCGGGCCAGCTTGCTGCGCGAATTTGTTTTTGACCTCCGAAATCCCATCTCGAAGCTGTTCATATGCAATAAAGTACACCACATTGGCCGGAATCGCCTGTACAAGAAGCAGAGACACACCTCTCCACAGGACACTGCCTCCTTCATTGCGCACGATGTTCCGAAGTACTCCGATTGTTGATGACGGTGTTTTTGCTGCACTCGACGTTTGAGACCCCGGGAATACACAGGGGTCAGAATCTGCAGCTACGCAGTATTGTATCGAGGTTGGATACCAAAATACGTCCTTACAGCAAACAGTAACGCCTAACTGGGATGGGTTCAAGGCCGGGTTCAGCGCTGGGTTTAAAGCTGGCACGCGCTGAGTGAGGCCGTGCGACTTGAACTGCTTGCCCGCTCTCGGGAGAGGAGGTTCTGGAGCTACGTTTCCCATTTTGACGTGCTCTAATGCACTTGCTTGCTGCATGCGAACCCGAGCCACGTCAAAGGGATTGACAGCAAACGAGGTGACGAGTGAGCCACTACATGCTGCTATGATCCTATTTTGCACTGAAATCGAGTTAGAATCATTGTCACTCATAGGTGCATCATAAATATGCAATGTATTCTCACCTAGGCGAAGCACGGAAAGTTCATGCGCTGAAACTCTGAAGATCATCGACGCCACTGTCACGTGCATCAGAGATCTGGCCCATGCCCGCCCGGCCTTGAGTCCGCCTGCCGAATTTGAGGCTTGAGGAATCAACGGCGGATATCACGGAGGTGCCTTGACAACTGGTAGCAGATCAAACTAGGTGGAGACACACGAAACAGACCCGTGCAACATGTTCCCCGTGTTCCGCTTTGTGCTCACATCTACTGCGGTATTCTACGGCCTTGTTGGTGCAAAGACGTACCTGAAATTTGAGGAACTTCAGAAAACTCGTAATAGAGAGTTGCAGGAGCTACAGACCGAGCTGGCAAAACTCCAAGGCTAAGTTCGCTCAAGCCCGATTATGTGTTGTATGGTGCGTAAACTTCTTTTTACCAAGTGCTCGGAAGCTCTATAACAGCCATATTTCATGACGATGATAATGATATAAAAAAGCACGTAAATATATATATGTATAGTACATGGATATAACAGGGCGACGAAAAAAGTGTGACGACAAAATGAGCTCACTTGTCTCCAGAAAGATATCGCATCATAAATCCACTTTGCGATTGCTTTGGAGACAAAGCGGAAGAGCTCATATCTGGTGAGTTCGGCAGGGACTCTGACTGTTTCCTGAATTTTCGTATGATCTGAGAAGCGTGGTTGATGCTGATACGGCCATACTTACGATTTCGAAGCTTGGGATCGCTGAACTCGGCCGCGGGGTCCTCGGATCGCAGCAGTTCTAGGATCTGTTTAGCCTCTACAAGCGTATCCGAGGGCGTGGAATTCACAGATAGCTGTGAGACGCTCGTTTCCAGAAATTGCAAGTCCACCTCGAAGTTATCAACAGCTGTTGGCGTGATACCCACAGGCGCCGAATAGAGTGCGTTGCGCATTCCAGCGCCGATGTTTTCCGTTAAGTTGAAGTATGCTAACAGCCGTACATCTGGTGGCAGGCGCTTGAGGATAGTATTGGCCATCGTAAGGAGGTATGTGGTCATTTCGAGTACCGCTGTGGATGGTGACTCTGCTAGTTCCGTTGCATGCCAATCAAAGTCGCTGGTATCAAAGAAACCGCGTACAGTCTCCTCCAACAAGACGTAAATGCGAGTTTCCATATCTTTTGTTGCCTTTTCGAGAATAGGCTTGGCTTCCAACGCGACAGTCCCTCGACGACCAGCATCCCCTCTCATTTTCTCGAGCTTATTTTCCACTCCCGAAGAAGCGTGATACAATAATTGGAGATTTATCAATGTCTGCACGATCAGCTCCCTATTCTGGCCATGAGCTACCTTACTCAACGTGTTTGCCACAGGACTCTTCAGTAGCTTATCAGCGTGCCGCAAAATAATGTTTTCGACAAATCCAGGATCGTGCTGGAAGTAATCCAGGAAGGAATGGCCGTGATCAAGCAGTGTTTGTAAGTAACGGCAGACAACAACATATATCTCGGAAAAAGGCATTGCCAGGGGCAATTGCACTTCACCATGACTGACTCCCTGCGCGTACTCATACTCTTGCGGGTCGTACCAAGTAACCTTCATCACATAGTCATAAGACTCTCGAGATGTAACGACCATTTGCATTTGGTCTCCATCTTCCCAATGCCGCAAGAAATCCCTTTCGGCCTTTTTGACAACTTGAGCACAAAGCTGTTTGAGAAGATCGCGGAATAAGTCGTTGATGATAGCGACATTAAACTCGAAATTGTGCAGTATGTCTATCATCATGCTCAATTTCTGCTTGAGGACATGATAATCATCAATTTTTGCCAAAGAGGAGCCAGTTACTGCGCTGATGTTTTGCGCCAGCTTCTCCCAATTATCGTCTACCATTTTTGACGGCCTTACTGACGGAAGGTAATTGCTGAGCGTGCGGTCGAAAAGGCAAAGACCCACAAGAGTTTGCAGATTATCAAGAATGGTGTTCAAATTCGATACAGCCAAAGAGTCTGCCCATCGACTCAGCTTCGACTCTATGAAGCTCTCAAGCTCGTTTGTCCTACCCAACTTGTCGAAAACCATCTCGGCCTCATATAAGGGCCCTAGATCAACCTGAAGTTGCGAATCTGTTAAGAAGTTCTCGTTAGACCTGCGGTAAGCAAGTTCAACTGGCGAATTTAATCGGAAACGACGCAAATGACGGTACCGGCTGACAATGGACTCCCAAGCCTTGCGCTGCGATCGCATCAAAGCATATGCACGACTTCCAATTATTGAAATTTGCTCTTTCAAGCTCGATGAGTTGAAAAAATCACTTAGGTTCGACAATGTGGATGTCGTTATCTCATTCACAAGGGCCTTCACTGCCTGGCTGATTATGGTGCTTAAGCCAAACTGATTCAATGCTCCGAGTTCCATGGTTTTGAGGTTGTGCAAGCTTTGCACAGCTGCAACGAGGTGGTTGCTTTTGAGCAGACCTTGGACTTGGTTTGTGTGTTCCAATGCTTGCAAACATTGACGCACAATGTTTAGTGACTCTTCTATATTGACACGCGTGCGATTCATGTGTACCTGTCGGCTAACCTTCTCAATTAGCTGAGCGGAACTGCGGTCCATTTGCTGGCCAACAATGCTGACCGTGTTTCTGATTTCGCTGGATCGCGCATTGACCTGCGCAAGCTGATCCACCACATTCAGCAAAGGATTCGTTCGGTCTTCGCAAATAGTTTTAATTTCAAGCTCTCTAGCTTGTTCATGCTCATGCAGCAAATCGTTCAGCTCTTCCGTGGAATCGGTGGCCACGGCCATCTTCGTGAGAGTTGCTAAATGATCAATGTGAATGTTCTGCCTCTCGCGAGCCGCCTTGGCCGTGAAGTAATCATCTTTAGAGCGATTTGCGACGCTAGCCACATATTCGGCTTCTGACGCACTGAGCAGATGGTTCAGTTGAATCCGAATGGACTCGGACATGGCTAGTGTCTGCCTGCTAGTTTAACGTTCCGGCTAAGCGTGATCTTGCTTACGCACTGCCTCACCTCCCCCCTCCACAGGGAAGGCACATAATGAGGAGAGGAGGCAGCAGCGTACTTACAGATGCCATCAATTTCGTGTTCTTTGAAATGGACCTGGCGGTAGTTTAATTAGCGGGAGGATCTCTAAAAAGATATAGAGGCTGTGGCACAGAGTACGTGCTAGTACACATGTATATATTTAACCAAAGAAACAAACCAAGAACACTTATTTGATGTACTCCAAGTCCGTGAGTGTATACTTGAGTCCGCGGCGGGTCTCGATTTTCGGCAAATCATCGCCTTTCTTTTCTCTGCGCTCGAGTTCGGCAGCAATTTTGTTAGCACGCTCGATCTCCTTAGTGTGATGTAGGCATTCCTGATAATCATCGGCTGCGAGCTTGCAAGCCTTGAGGGGATCTTCGGTGTCTCGCGAAGTATAGCAATCAATAAACTTCTGCCAGTTGTACCAGCAACGGCTAGCGCCTCCGTTGTAGCTCACACCAGACATCCGCGGTTCTAGAGTTGTAATTCCTACGGATTCACCCAATGTCTCGCCAGTGGATGATTGGGTTATGCGGATGTGTCAGCAGCGACCATTGACTGGCAAGAACCACCCACGCACACAAGCTCGAACGGCAGTTTATTGATATAAATTTGTACTTAGGCACCGCGAAGGCTGAGCTTTAGTTCCATCTACAATGTTCGTGGCGCAACCAATGACCCCCGAGCAATTGGAGGCCCTAGCGTTGACAACGTATATAGATGAACTGAACCGTCGTTTGGAAAACCATGAGTACGAAGTGGATGGAGACGAGGATGTGGTTCCTAGGCCACCTTCGCCGCCACCAGAGTACGACAGATTTGGCAAGCGAACGAATACGCGCGAGCATCGCCTTACCCGCGAGCTTGAAATCGAGCGTACTCTGGCGGTCTACAGGGCTCTCGAGCTGATTCCAGGATACATTCCACCACCAAGTTTAACAAAAATAACGAGAAGCACCGAAAAGTTCTATCTTCCCGTCCGCGAACACCCCGAAATAAACTTCGTTGGCCTGTTACTTGGGCCGCGAGGCAACAATTTACGACACATGGAGTCTGAATCTGGGGCAAAGATCAGCATTCGAGGACGAGGCAGCGTTAAGGAAGGCAGTGCTTCTGCATTGCATCCGGGCAACGAGGAAGAACTGCACTGTGTAGTTACCGCAATCTCGTTGGAGAGCATCCATAGAGCACTCGACCTTATTCAGAATGTGGTGGCCACGGCCATTCAAACGCCCGAGCACCAAAATGATTTTAAACGACTTCAGCTACGCGAACTGGCAGAACTTAATGGCACGCTACGGAACTACGAAAACCAGCTGTGCAGCTACTGTCACCAGCCAGGGCATCGCAAGTATGCTTGCTCACTGAGAAGTAGTTCAGAGCCAGAACGCAATAGCCCCATCAGTGAAGCTTCTTTGGCGCCAGAGAACTTAGCTGCAGTCGAAGACTTTCTGGCTGAAATTAATGGCGCTGATGACGGGCCTGATGAGAGGCAAGAAGACGACAGCAATCAGACTGCAGCCGGAACAGACACAGCCAGTACAAACGATCATCTAGACGAGAACCAGGAGCATCATAAAGAAGCCATGGAGCCCTTGAATCCATCAAAAGAGGCCGTCAAGCAAGATGAATTGGAATCTGGTAAGGAGACGTCGCACAAATCCCCTCAAGGTCCTCCAGGACTTTCGTCTGGAGAATTATCATCCACGCTACCCCCTGCAGCTCCGCCAGGAATCAGCTTCGGAACCGGTTCGCTTGCGCCTCCACCGGCTTTCATGCTACCCAAGCCTCCACCGGTAGCATTTAAATCCGGTGAAAAGAAAACGGAATGAGAAGTGTCTTTAATATTCGAATAGACATGCGCTCTATGCCGCGGCCATATTCTAGGGTCGGTATCAGGAAGGGAAATAAGGAACATGTAGAGACTGATTGCCTTCCTATTATTTATATAGTTTGGTAGAGGGCCTTTGGGCCCGAAATCCGTACAGAACATAGAATCAATGCGATGCAAGAATCAATTCATGCCTCTTGTGTTTCCTTCCACTTTCGAGCATTAGCTAGCAACCTTTCAACTGCAGTTAGCTGGGGTGTCGGTCCAGAATCATCTCCAGACTCACTTTCGTCAGTGCTAGTATCACTGGAGTCTCTGCCTTCATTATCCGGCTCTAATTCATGCGGGCCATCATCATCGTCATCACCCACTATTCCAGGCTGAGGTTCAGTATAGTCTAGCTCACCCAAAATCTCACGAGCGGCTTCCTCACTTCCATAGGAGTCCTCAAATTGCCGATACATCGCCACTAAAGTAGCATAATGATCTTCCTTTCCCACAAACTTCCGCAGCCCACGCTGGAAAATGGCCCGTGCGCGGGCTACCGCTGCCTCGTCTGGGGTATCACTTTCATCACCCAGGCCAGTCCCTACCTCGAAAATGGCGTAGTGTGTAAACATATCAGCAGGATCTTCGCAATTCTCAACGGCATCTTCCCAGATGCTGCGTGACCTGTTTAGATCGTGGTCGGCAACGCACTCAGCCCAAGCCTTCCAAACCGCATCCGAATCATCAATACGGCCACGAAGACTCAGCGCTGTTCGGAATAAGAAATCCGCGCGTTCTATTTCTTCCAGCGAAGCTTCAAATTCGGCAAATTCCACCCAACACCGAGACGATTGAGCCCCATTGGAGCACAGTTGAATATACAATCGTCTGACGCGCTTATCTTCAGATAACTGTTTTTCTAGTGAAATGTAGTCGCGCAAGATTTTCAGGTTCGCCACGGGATTCTGGCGTGTTTTCCCCAATGCTGAGCCAAACACCCTCCGACACTTCATGACGTCTCCTTGCCTCAGATAGAAATGCGCGTAATTGCGCCAAAGTGCAGTCGAGGTGTACCGAGAGTGGTCCCAGTGAGAAAGCGCTTTCTCGTAAAGTGCTCTGACTTCATCACTATTTCGTTCAGATGCTAGTTCAACCACGAAGGTATATCTGATCCAGAGCAGTGCATACGTGCGCCACTGCATTGTCTTGTGACTTGAGTCCTGTGGGACACAGTTATTTGTTGCAGTTCTCAGAAGTGCAAGCTGCTCACTCACGGGAGAGGTCTCGTATTCATTGATAGTGGACCACCACAACTGAATGTCGTCTCCAAGAGATATGGCCTCCGTCTGGACAATATGGTCAATGTCTATGGGACCTGAAGATCTTTTCAGCGGTTGCGCAGACTGTACCTCCTCCGCTTCCTGTGTATCAGTTTCTTCTAGTAATTTCCTGATATAGTGTGTGTCGGGTTCATCCAGGGACTCAGATGCAAGAGCTGAAACATAGACGTCTCTAGCCTGTGGCTTAGGCACATTAGCAGCCAGGGTGATCCAGGACTTCACATCGTGCGGGCACCCTTCTGTCCATTGACGGAGAACGTTGACAACAGCTGTAGGTTCAATGGCGTGCCGTTTCTCAAATATATACCACGGCCGCCAAACATCGGCAGAACCCGTGGCCCTCCATTGATCAAATATTTCGCGGCACTTGCGAACGTCTCCCCTCAACTCTGCGAATTCGAGACGGCTAAGCCAAAGCTTTCGCTCGAGGGGTAAAAGCTGAGTTGCGCGATTGAGCACGACTTCGGCGTTGTCGTAGAATTGGGCTTTGGCTTCAGTCTCTGCATAGCGGTGCCACAATGGCACATAGGTATAATCGACACTTAGGGCTCGCTCGAAGATTGATCTTGCTTGGCTGACATTACCCGCATCGATCTCAAGTTGGGCATAGCGCATGTACTGACGAAGGTCGAGGCGATTCAACTGCAGTGCCTTTTCATACTCGAGGCGTTTGCGTGCCAGAACCGCTTCACGCTCAGCAGCATCGTGCCTGGCTCTTTTATGCAGGTCTCTGCGACCCGGCTTGATTCGACCAATTGTTGAAGTGTTAGTGTCTTCGCGTACCGCCTTGAATGTACTCTGGTTCTAATGATCCGGGCTTACAGTAGGTAGGCATCGCTAGGTGTGGGCGTGGGGCAGGCTGCGTGTGATCACACGCACCTGGGAGCATGCTAGTATGCCCGGGTGAACCCCGGCCCTCGGCCTTTTACCCAGTGGCTGCAACTCTACGTGTCGTGAACGAAAGACTGGGTAAAGCTGAAAACAACGAATTAAATTGGACTAGTGCAGGTAATATTTAAATATGTTTCTAAGACTCGAACTTCTTGTCTTTTTTAGAGTAGTGGCCCTTGAGGTTCACCCGAAACTCCGAGCATGCGACACCAAACTGTTTCAGAAGTCGTGTCTGTTTACTATCCAGCACCTGTCCTTGTCGGCAAACTGTGTACGGAGCACCCAACACAATTTTACCCTTATCTAGTCGAGTCGGCATTCCGAGCTGGCGGATTGTAGACTCCAAAGAATGTGGGAGAGGAACATCGTCATCGGCATTGACTTGGCCTCCGGTGGAGTAGACCACGCCCTCGGGCACTGTGAAGGCAATTGAAACTTCCTGACCAGTTCTAGCAAAGTCCGACTTTACGAAGGACTCGAAGTAGTCACGCACAACTTGTGGTTCCTCGTCCGTGAACAACAGGCCCACATCTCCATGCAACACGGTAGACAGCTCATGGCTGTTCTCCAGATACTCGTCTTCAGCAGAGCGACCAATGACACGCTGCATTAGCTTAGTGCGCCCGAAAAGAATACGAGATCCTTGCCAAGCCTGGCGGATCTCTTTCAGGAATTG